>JAODKM010000037.1:9369120-9380761 GCA_026780845.1 Petrocephalus sullivani | reverse complement strand
CCCATATTAATGTAATGTTACACTGTGTCTCCTTCACTGCCCATATTAATGTAATGTTACACTGTGTCTCCTACACTCTCCATAATGGTGTTCCTACACTAACCAGTGAAGTTTTACGTAGCTATAGCTCCAAATTTCAAGGTAGGCAGGTGGTTCAGACAAATCCAAACCTGAACATGAAATTGCAAAAGAGTCAGTCTTGCCTAAACTATAAATAAGAAGGAAACTGCCGCAGTGAGTCACTAGCAACAAACTCTAAATTGTAATCATTCCAAATACCATAATATAATGGCTGCACTATAATGGTATATAATTGCCACAGCACAATGGCATTGCTGTCAAAGCTTTGGCATGATGACTATTTGGCTATAAGTCACAAGCCATGGTGAGGAGATGTATTGACAATTGCGCATGGTAAGTTTGTTCTGTGCGTAAGAAAGAGACATTGAGCAATGTTTTGGCATCGGCTGATTTTATGGTTGTTTTGTCTTTTTTTTAGTTATAGACCAAACCAGTTATCTTGTAGGTTGCTCGATATGCTCTCCTGTTATACGCCAAAGGCTGCGAGTAAAATTTACCCGAAACCATCACGAAAGTTTTTCACACTGTACTATCACACCGCGGAATTAACGCGTTGGCTGTACTACCGCAGTACACACATGGCCCCAGCACGATATCTGCACTAACACGTATGCAAGTGCAATCCCAGGACCAATCTGCTGCTATTCCACGCAGAGTTTGCAATAAGTGGGAGAATATGAAACCTGAAAAGCAGAGAGTTCTGCAACATCTACAACGGACAGCACACTCCAGCCAGCAGACCGACAGGCAGTGAGGGCAGCATCACATAAGGGCCTGTGCGTGTATATTAAAACATTCTGAATCTTGGCGGGTAAATGTTTGGTTTTTACTTATTCTATCTGAAGCAGTGCCATCAGGCACCGTGTCAAGATCCAGTAACAAATACAGCATATGCCAGGCTGACAAATGTAATTGTAATAATCCTTTGGAAACTTGCACAAAATGCACCAGGTCTGCATGTGATAAATGTCTGCTTCATAATCTGCATCGGCTACAAAGACTAATCTTGTCTGCATTATTGCATATACACAGAGAAATTGAAGGAAATTGTCATTAGCATTAAACACCATTAAACTACGTATTTTTTTTTTTCATTTCAAATCGCCCATCCTTCCATCCACAGGTTCTCAGGATGTCCATCCTGGCAACATAAAGAGGAAATTGGATGCCTGAATGGAATGCTAGCATTTGTTTATTAATGTCTTTGTGAAATGAAACATTTTTATGTCATGACATGTTTACAACACAAGAGATCAACAGTATAACTTACCATAACAAATCTTAAATTTGATTAATGTTAACACATTGCTTTTTTGTTTTTTTGAACAACTTTTGAAATATCTGAATATCTGTTTTTTTTATGTATTTGTTTTTGCATAGATCCATTTGGTATACTGGAGGAAGTCATGTGATCAAGCTTTTGGACTTTGCCTGTGTTTAGATATTTGTTCGAGAAGCAGATCTGGGCCAGGAGTCATTTCTACGGTGGACTAACTGCAATAGTGAGGAGCAGAGCTGCTCTCAACTGTGATTCATTCCTATGTCGGTCTAAAGGCAACAGGGAGGAGTAGCTTTGGGCTGCTGCATGACACGAAAGTAAATAATGATGACAAGACAGCATAAGGTAACGACTGAGAATGGATGTGGAAAAAAGACCAATTCAGCTGAACGCCACACCATATCTTTTAAATAGGACCCTTAACAGAACTGCCCCAGAGTCCTTAACAAGCATTAAGCAACAGCACCACATAACATAACATAACAGATAAAGCATTATCAAGTCAAAATTAGTAGGAGAACTATCTGCCAGCCACCAGACAGATAGCACTAAATACAGACAAGCCAAAACATGCATACACAAACATTCAGATGTAGATAAGTTTAGTAATGAAAACACACTGGCCACTGTGTACACTTCCGCAGGAAATGTGGCCGGAGGAACAGCAGAAGGTTAAGATGTTAAACATCTTGAGATTAATGTGACATTAATAGAGGAGGATTACTTCTGCCTTGTTGTTGTGTCTGTTTCCACGCTCTGATCTGATAGGTGAATGAACATCTCCCTCTAAACTAATAAGATGTGCTTTGTTGCTTTTTTCTTTCTCAGACATAGTGGAGTTTAGAAAGCAATTTCCCAATGTTGTGATCAATTAAATTTGTTCTGTAAAATACTTCCAGCAGAGATGCCCACAAGCTCTTGCAAATATTTATCATTTATTCATCTTAAATCCAGGGAAGTGAGAGTCAATTTAAATGAATGAATGAATGAATGAATGAAAAACTATTTTTAAAAAAAGGCTTTGAAAATACTGCAAGGGTGATTTATTTTGTTTGTTCTCTTTCGTTTACATTTTTTTTGTCAAAAGGTCCTCTGCCGCCCTTCAGCTTAATTTCCATGGAATAGAAATGAAAATTAAAGTTAATGAGAATCCCATGCTATAGATTAAGTATGAAGAAAGCATGCCAATCTATCTTAAATCTGTAGAGAACAGGAAAAGTGTCAAAGGTGTACGTGGTAATATATAACATTTCAAAGCTGTAACAGACTGGGAGGGGCTTAATGCCCACACCTGTAGTTCAGTAGTACTGTGCTGCACTGTTGGCACCTGTAGCTATGTTATACTGAGAGCAGTGCGACCCTGTAGCCACGTATCCTCCCCTGGTCAGGGTCATGGGGAGCCCTGGAGTCCATCCCAGGCAGTACAAGGCACATGGCCAGGGTACATCCTGCAAACACTGATGTAGAGATTACAGCTAACCATGCCACACGGATAGAACACGCATACACCACTCATGCCGGGTGGAGGCAGCCCTGGAAATCTAAGCGAACCGTGCTAGCCAGCACCCCACCCACCCGTCATCTCTAAATGGGGTCTGCAATAAAGGGCATTAATGGGAACTATTCACCGAGCATACGCGGCAGACCTGCGACACGGCTGTGAATAAGCTCGTATTCACATAACCGGACACGCATCTGAACGAAGAAGCTGCCAGCGCGTGTCATGCAACTTTTTATATATGACCCGCTTATGTAATTAAATCCCCCCCGCAAATAATCATTTTTAACATTCGTTACGACGCCTTAATTGTGTCACGTTACAGACAATCGTAGACGAAGTAAATCTGCTACACTTATAGGAGAGGATTTCAGAATTTGACAGGAAAGCAGAGCACTGATGCGTTGCAGAGGAAATAAAAATTTCATAAACTTGCGCGCGTGGTCGGGGACCTGGCACGCGCCCCTTGCTTAAAGCCCTCGTGTAAATCCCGGATGAATCGCGCTTAATGAAACGCGCTCAAATATGAACAACCGGTTTCTGGACAGTAAGACGAAAAAAATGTATATTAAACTTATATTCTTTTAACAGGCGACACTCACTGTTTGTCACTACAGTGTACTGTATAACTTCTGCCCGGGGCATGCATTTGCAGGCATGCTGCACGGAATATCAGAGCTTTCAGCTGTCCGACTTACGAATTTAAATAAAAGGGACCCTCAAGAAAGTAAGCAGTTAAGCGATCACTTACATAAATACAAGTGATGCAATTATCCTATTTCATGTTTGCATTCGGAACTGTACATATGGCACAGTCGGTGCGCA
Source organism: Petrocephalus sullivani (assembly GCA_026780845.1). Lineage (NCBI taxonomy): Eukaryota > Metazoa > Chordata > Actinopteri > Osteoglossiformes > Mormyridae > Petrocephalus > Petrocephalus sullivani. The sequence continues at coordinate 9,377,078 of JAODKM010000037.1, read as the reverse complement.
TACAACTGACAGGGGCGGCGGGGAAAAAAATAATTAATGACAAGTGTTGATGCGTTATAAGCCTTAAAATAAGAGGGTAAATGGCGGGGAATCCGCAGCGGCGCCGGGCGTCCCGCTCCACCTCCTTCCCCACTGCGTGCGATTGAGGAGGGGCTGTAGCGGAGGCAGGGGCGCGCGGAGCCGGCTCGCGCTCCCACTCGCGCGCTGCAGCGGCGCTGGCTGGCCTCGGTGCGGGCGATGCCGAGACGGAGCCGGGGGTGAGCACATATGCAGATGGACCTGTCTGCATGCGGCCCGAAATAAACTCAGCCCGGCGTGCCTGCGGCTCGCATTCGTGACGCCCGGAGCCGTTTAGCGGGGCGCGTTTGCACGGCGGCGCGCTCGTCGTTCCTTTGCACAGATGCAAAGCGACGGACGCTGATAACGGTCCGTGCATGGTGGGTGGCTCGCTGGCTCCCAAAAGTAATTAAGAAAGAAGGAAAAATAAACCGCACACCTATATGATCACTGGTACTTTCGCTAACTATATGAATTGACGTGGAGCCGCCGATGATTCCGCGTGGATTTCCAGGCAAAGGATCGCCTTCTGCCCATCTTCTTCTCTAAATAATCGTGGGACTTTTGGAATAAAGTAAGAATATTTAGCAGCGAAAGGGAGTCGCATCCACCATCCGCACAGGATCAAAACTGGCGATTTCAAGTGGAGTTCTGTTCACTGGAGGTATATTAATTCTATAAACATAATAAGTAATCACTGTCTGTGTGCAGCAGTTACGCGGTTCGCTTTTATTGTCTCGTTTACATTTAAATTGGGTTTTTAATATTTTCTTTTTCATTAAATGTACGTAAAGTTGTGTATTTCTAAACCCACTATCCATGTTATGCAGCCGTGTTACTGTCCAGTAGGCTACGTATTATTTATGTTTCTGAATTTAATGACAACAGGCAGTCGGCTACAGTAAAACAACGGAGTAACTAAATAACTCATTAATGTCTTGTGTCGCACTTCCACTGTTGATGCGTAGCAAGGTGCAATGCTGCATTCATTTTTATTTGTTATAATTTTTCCCGATGTGAAATGTCTTTCCTACCACCATCGATCCGTCTAGAGCAGCGCACCCAGGTATTGGTTGCAGTTATGTTACCACTTATCACATTAAGTGTAGCTCCGTCTGGCAGCAGCTATCACGCTGAAACCCAGTAGCGAGTTTCCTGGAGGAGACCATTACATAGTTCCTGAATCCGATTTCATGCAGTATGGGTTTTGCAAGCAATCTAGATATCAAGTGCTCCAATCGCTTCAGATGTGAAATATTTACAAACAAATAGCGCTATAATGGCAGCGCATCGATTTACGCATCGACGTGCTAGAATGTAAAAGGAGGAATTTTCAATATATATGATGCTAATTAAATAGCTCAAATGGTTCCTACAGGTGCACATTAAATCACGAGAGCGGAATGCTAGGGACTCTTGGGGCAGTTGTGTACTTTTTAATGAATATGGTAGCACTGGTCTGATTGAGATGTGACTGCCCTACGCAAGAGTATGAAATTGATGTGTAGCACTATGATGCAACAATTATTCACCAGCAGCTGTTGATGAGATTGTTTGATCAATAGATTCCAATGCACCTGTTTTAAAGCGGGTCCATATGATTACAGGAAGCTGGTGTGCCTGGAGCAAAGTCACGTGACCGCTCAGCGCGACGCCAATCGCTTACGATTCCGCAAAACCTATACATTAATTAAATACTGATCATACACTGAGGTTTTCAGATATTATCAGTCATTCCTAATCCAGCTGCTGGTCACTCATTATAACCCAGCCGTTATCTGTTAGTCATTCCTTTTCGCTGTATGTGCGCCAGTGTTTTATATGATCTCAGGCTCTGTGTATAAAGTTTTCTCAGATTGTATACAGAACTGCCCTCACAATGAGTTCAGAATCACTGTGTTCAACCCCCTCTATGAAATTCCGCAGAGAGAATTCCCTGCTCCTCAGTGTTATTCCTACTAATATAATCTTGTATATGTGTTGTTGTTTTTCTTCTTTTTTGTGTTTTTAGTTTCCATTATTACACAGGATAATAGGCAGGAAATTGTGCTGATTTCTTCTTTTGTATTAATTGACATGACATATAATGCTGCACGCAGATCTGGAATAGATTGGCCTAAAAACAAGGAATAGAGCTTTTTTTGAAAGATAAAATATTCAGTATTAACCAGGTAATCCGTGTATGCATCTCATTTTTGCAAATACAAGATGGTTGCACCAGTTATAATACCTGGAATCACTGTCAGTTGGCAGAGGAGGCTTAGATCAGTTCCAGACTCTTTCCATTTAGGTTAATTTGACTAACGTGTGTGCTACAATTTAATTTCACCTGATTGCAGCATTAAATATGTTATATATTGCTTTTACTGAGTGCAAATAAAGCTCATATCTGTCTTGTTGTCGATTTGTCATTGTTTTGTTGGTGGAGAAAGGTGTAGATTTGCAATTGCTGAAAGTGTTTTCCGAAGTCGGTGTGTGTTTTGTGTTTTTTTAATCAACATAATTATGTGATTTTGTGTTTTGTGTAATGAAGGGATGTCAGTGGCATATGAAAGATTATTATCTAATGGACCGGTCAAGGACAGTACTTATCCTCGAAAGTATAAGTAGTGTCAAGGGCAATACTTGTGCAAAAATCTGCTATCACTAAGCATCCACTGTACTGCATGTATATTTAGTGACCAGCATCTTTGCACAATGAACCTTTGCACTATGGCCTGCTGGCTTAAGTCTCTTCTGTACATCCTGCCTTTAATTGTTTTTATTTGTAGTCCCATTTTTTTGCTGTAAGTCTGTCCTGTTTAAGTATACTAAGACAAATTCCTTGTATGCGTAAACATACTTGGCCAATAAAGCTTATTCTGATTCTGGTGCTGATTCTGATAGAGCTTGCACAGTGTTTGTTGCTGTTAAGTTGGTTCTCCCATGCTCTTCTTTCCATTCGCAGCAGTGCGGCTGGTCAGTCAGTGATGGGCTTGCCCAGGAAAGCCCTACTGTGGGCCCTGCTGCTGGTCCTCCATCGCAGGGTATCAGGGGGCGTCCTCTACCGGGCACTGGAAGAGCAGCCACCTAACACTCTCATTGGCAGCCTGGCTGCTGACCAGGGGCTTCCTGACTCGGGTCACCTGTACAAGCTGGAAATAGGCACCCCCTACCTGCGAGTGGATGGTAAAACAGGAGACATCTTCACCACAGAGGTCCCCATTGACAGGGAGAACCTAAAAGACTGTCGAAACGTGCACAGGGGAGACCCATGCTTTCTGGAGTTCGAGGTGTCCATCACAGATTTAAATCAAAATCTCAGCCCCCGTTTGATCGAGGGTCGGATTGAGGTCCAAGACATTAATGACAACACTCCACAGTTCCCGTCACCTATCCTTACCCTCAACGTTCCAGAAAGCACACACCAGGGGACAATTTTTTCCATCCCCCTAGCTAATGACAGGGACTCAGGGAGAAATGGGGTGGTAGATTACGCCCTGACTGCAGGACCGGACGCGGCCGCCATCTTCAGCCTGCAGGTAGCTGAGGACCGAGGAGAAAAGCTCCCGCAGCTGATTGTGCTGGGTAACCTTGATCGCGAACAGAAGGACTCGTACGACCTCAGCATCAAAGTGGTGGATGGTGGGATCCCTCCGCGTTACAGCAGTGCCTTGTTACGAGTAATTGTCACTGACGCCAACGATAACACTCCCAGGTTTGAGAAATCGATGTATGAGGCGGACCTGTTTGAAAACAGCCCCATGGGACAGTCAGTGTTGCAGGTAATATCCACGTCCTGGTCACTCGGTCCTTTGCAGTAATATCGTTGATGTAGGTCTATCAGAAACACTGTACTAATGCAAGCTGTCGTCATATTTACTCTTTTATAGGTCTGTAATGTCAAAGAATCCATATAGATATCGGATAACTTTATTCATCATAATTGTTTGTACCAGATCATTTATGCTGGTCTAGAATACGCATAACATTAATGTTCCAGTTCAGTAACACTGCTGTCAAACCTCTTTATGAATTACATGCTTCATGACATGCTGTTACTGTAAAGCTGCTCTTCCTTAAATAATGCATTTTTTTCCAGCTGTGGCAGTTGCTGGACTATTCAGTGATGTTTAACGTCTTCTTCTGTCTTTTTGCTTTCAGGTAAAGGCCACTGACTCTGATATTGGGCTCAATGGGGAGATTGAGTACACTTTGCATCAGGTTACAGATCCAGTACAGAAGTTGCTGAGAATTGACCACTCTACTGGTGTCATCTACGTTAAAGGACTTCTGGACCGGGAAGAAGTTGGCGCTTTAAAGTTTTATGTGGTTGCACGGGACAAAGGATCGACCCCTAAAAGTTCCAAGGTCTATGTTTCAATAAACGTGAAGGACCAGAATGACAATGCTCCCACCGTTGAGATCCGTGGGATTGGGTTGGTGACCCATCAGGATGGGATAGCGAACATTTCAGAGGATATGCCAGTTGGGACAGCAGTGGCGTTAGTGCAGGTGTCAGATCGAGATGAGGGAGAGAATGCAGTGGTCACCTGTGTGGTGGCTGGGGATGTTCCATTCCAACTGCGACCAGCTAGTGACTCCCCCAACGACAACAAGAGGAAGTACTTCCTGCAGACGACAACCCTTCTAGACTATGAGAGAATCAAGGACTATGAAGTTGAGGTTGTGGCTGTAGACTCAGGCAACCCAGCTCTCTCTAGCACAAACTCTCTGAAAGTGCAGGTCCAAGATGTCAATGATAATTCCCCTATCTTTTCTCCTTCCCTACTGGAGGTTGACTTTGCAGAAGAGAACCAACTGGGGGACAAGGTTCTGGATGTGGTGGCCACAGACGCTGACAGCGGGACTAATTCAGAGCTTATCTACAGCATCATCACAGACTCATCTACAAAAGGACTTTTTGAGATTAACCCTGTCACTGGTGAAGTACGGGCACGGAGTCAGCTGGACCGAGAACACAGAGATCGCTATGAATTTCATGTGACTGCTTCTGACAAAGGTATCCCCAGCCACCGTGGAACAGCTGTGGTTGTGGTCAGAGTGCTGGACCGGAATGACAATGACCCCAAGTTCATGCTGAGTGGCTACAGCTTCTCTGTTCTGGAGAACATGCCTAAACTCAGTCCCGTTGGCATGGTGACAGTCATTGATGCAGACATGGGACAGAATGCACAGGTACACCTGTCTGTAGAACCAGATAGTGGGAAATTTGTCATCCAAAATGGTACTGGCACAATTCTCTCCAGCATGTCACTCGATCGAGAAAAGGAGAGCACGTATACCTTCCGCCTGAAAGCAGTGGACAGTGGTGACCCGCCAAGATCATCCTATGTAGGTGTTACTATCAATGTCCTTGATGAAAATGACAATGCTCCCTATGTCACTAAGCCTTCGAATGCTTCCTACAAATGCCTTTCGCCGTCGACCAGTCCAGAAAGCAGAGTAGAAAAAGTGGAGGCCGAAGACATTGATGCTGGGCCCAATGCGGAGCTGGTTTTCAGCATTTCAGGAGGGAACCCCCATAATCTTTTCCGAATCTCCGCAATCGATGGGGAGATAACCCTAGCTAAGGAGCTAGCCCCGAGGCACAGTGGGCTTCATCGGTTGGTGGTTAAGGTCAGTGACAAGGGCAAACCCCCAAGGCACACTGTGTCCCTGGTGCACATATATGTGAATGAGACCCTCAACAACATCACCTTACTAGAATCGCTAGTAGGACACAGCCTTAACACCCCACTGGACCTTGACATTGCTGGCGACCCCGAGTACAGCCACGCTTCCCAGCACAGCAACATTTTGTATGGTAGTATAGCAGGCATCACTGGAGTCATCCTGGTAATTGTAGTGGTGGTAGTCATTCAACATAAGCTTCAGAATGAGGCTAAAAGTGGCTACCAGGCAGGCAAGAAGGAGACAAAGGACCTGTATGCTCCTAAGCAGGGCCCCAAGAGCAGCAAAGGCAAAAAGTGGAAGAAAGGCAAAGCTCCCAAGCCAGCTAAACCTTTAGAAGAGGATGAAGAAGTGGAGCAGGCCAGTCTTCAAAAGAGTCTAAATTTCAGTCACGACAGGCTCAATGATAGTCCCAGGATCCACCTGCCTCTGAACTACTCTCCAGGAAGTCCGGACCTGGGCCGACACTACCGATCCAACTCTCCGCTGCCCTCGATCCAGCTCCAGCCCCAGTCCCCCTCAGCCTCTAACAAACACCAGGTGGTCCAGGATCTCCCAGTCGCCAACTCATTCGTGGGAGCAGGAGACGACAACTCAACTGGCTCTGACCAATACTCAGATTACAGCTACAAAACGAACCCGGCAAAGTACAACCATAAACAGGTAGGAGGGAATTTCCTAAGGATTTCCTAGTTAAAAAGGCCAGCCACCTGTGCTAATATTGCAGTACAGAAATACACTAGGGGTGCAGCAGAAGGCTAAACTAAAATCATGTTCATGTTCCAGCTAGTAAGAACCTTTTAGGTGGCACCTGGGAAAAAGAATCTGTGAGAATGTTGAAAGCCAGAAGTGTCTCTGTGGTTGAGATTTGTTGACGGTAAATACAAGTGTTTTCTTGATACCCGCCTTATATTTTCTCATGTGTGCGCACCTGTATACATTTTTTAGCATGTGCAGAAGATTCCAGCTTCATCTGATTAGTTTATAACTTTATCAGTGTGCAGTTTCCAAACTTTTATTATTTTGAGCTAACTTGCATGCCAAGTATTCCGATATTTCCGCTTCTGTGTCAGAGTTACGGCGAGCCACCATAATTGCTTTTTCGAGAAGCGAGTCGCGGGAAGCTGGGAGTCTGTCCCAGAAAGTGCAGGAAATTAAGCTTTCGCGACGACTTTGTGTCGCAGGGCACACACTCACTATTCCGATAAATGTCGAGGCACTGTTTGGCCAGCTCGAATGATTTTGGATTGAGGGTCGAACCCTAAGTACCCAGAAGATGCTCCGTAAAAACCCCGGGAGCGCCACCCTCGGACCCACATAGCTACTATCTACCAAAGTTTCCTTTCCAGCGCTACCTGCATCCCCAGGAGTATCGCAAAGCTGACAATAGTCTCTTTCCTTTGCACTCTAGCTAGGTTGATTCATATTTCATGCATCATGCAAGTGAGCCAAGTCATGTTTATGCTCCCTCACCAAGTGAACCGGTGAAAGTGGCCAAGTAGGGCACACTGGCAAGTTTATACCATTCCCCCGATTGATCTGTAAACCCGAGGACTCTGCAGTGCACCTGTCGAAAAACCAAGCTCAGCTTCCAAGCCCTTACCAACCCTTTGTGCGAATACTGTGAAAGATTTCACGTGGACGACCCTTTTAACGTTTGCATTTATGGGTAATGCAAAACTTATCTGTTCTCAGTAGTAAAAAAAAAAGTTTAGTAACTGACAAAAGTAAATAATGATTACTAGAATGGCTATATAAAAGCCGTAAAGAGTTTACTACATCTGATCCTTGTTTTCCTGCAGTGTATGTGAATGTCTATTTTTTTTCTGCATCCAAAAAGCCGAAAAGGGAAGCGGCCCGCCCGGAGCGCCGGGGCTCCACCAATCAATCACTGTTTTGCTGTCATTGCTGGTTTGCCCACCAAAGATAATTTTCGCTTTGCCCCTTTTAATTTCCCCTGTACTGTTGAACCCTCAGGCAGCCTGAAAAAGGGAAACATTCATAATATAGTCTGGAACATTTACCCTACTTCGGTTTGTCACATGGCTCTCTCTGCGAGCCAAGCAGACTTTCCCACGGAGAGCTTAAAAAAAGTCTCACATAAGCAGCGTAGTGCTTATTGATATCTGCCTTTACTGTATTAATTGGCCGCTAGCTCAGGGGGTTGGGGGGGGGGGGGGGGGGGGGAAGAACCAAATTTACCGTGGGGGGGGGCGCGGGGGTTGTGG
>JAODKM010000037.1:9349169-9369020 GCA_026780845.1 Petrocephalus sullivani | reverse complement strand
GGTGTTGTGGTATTGGGTTGGGCTGGGCTGGGCGGGGGGGGGGGGGGGCGGGGGGCGGGGGGGGATGAAGAACACAATTTACTGTGCAGATGGTGCTCAGTTTTTTTGGTGAGTTGGATTTTGGGAAGAGTTGCATGTTTTGGAAAGAGTTATATACATTTTACACGTTACCAGAGGATTAGCATTTTTTTATACGTATGATAAATGCAACCAAAAAAAGATGCAATTGCTGGATCTAGCCTGCTGTTGTGTAGGATTAACATGTGCATGACAATGCTGGGCGGGCAGAACCATGCAACATCGGAAGTAGGGGTAATGCACCCAAACTCTATCACTGTCAACCTGACCCCCTTTTCAGGTTAGAGCAGGGGGTGGGGGGTGGGGGCTGGGGGCATATGGGAAACAAAATCTATAAATAAAAATAGACTGAATGCGGCTCAGAGAAGAATAAAACATGCTTTCTTCTAAATAACTAGTAGAATCATCAATCCACTAGGATTCTTGTGGCAAACCAGTGAGGTCATCTAAGTCCCCGTACACAATGTGCTACAGGCCTACAGCTGTAAACATTCACCTTCTGAGTTTTAGTGCATAAATGCATTGTCTTTAGCACCAGAAAGAAAAACTAGGTAATTATTCTGACATCCCTCCGAATCTCCTAGAATTTAACGATAGGGGATAATTAGTTGGGTGGATAAACTGTGCACTAAATATTTAGAGGGTTGAAGACTGGTCTAATACATATGATCACACACAAACAACAAGTAGACTGTGGTTCAGCATTCAGATCTCAGCTCCCTGCCATTTGCTTAGACTTTCCTGTCCATTAGTTAGATTGGGATCCAAGCTTGGATATCCTATGATATTGTCCAGAAAGCTTGCAGGTTCTCCTGTGTCATCATGTAGCTGCTAAAATTCATTTTTTAAAGGACTCATCCCCCGTTACGGGTCTGTCTGGACTTTGTCTGCCCTTGTGTAACCTGAAGCCATATGTTTCCATCACTCATTCAATGGGAAGCTCAATGCTATTATAAGAATGGCTTTCCCAATAACTAGTGTAGTGATTCCTCATTCCCATGTTCACGCCATCCGTACATCTATTTTTAATAAGAGCTGACCCAGTTACGGCGATGGTGATCCTGAGTCTATCCCATGTGTAAGGTAGGACATCCCTCGCGTAGATAACACAGGATATTTTGCAAATTCACACACTAATTCAGAATCTCCTGAACTGTACTTATTTGAATATGGTTGCAAATGGGTGCTACTCATAGGAATCCCAGGTAAATGTGTATGATCATCAATACAGGACTGAACACACAATCAGTAAGGAAGCAGCAGTTTTGCCTGGAGAGCCTCTCTGTTTAGGGAAAGATGACACATATCTCTGTATTACACACCAGGGAAACTGGAGGTCTGTACAATAACGTCCCTAGAAGGAGGAATACATTGTCCCCAGGAACATTTAACTGTATTGCTACAACAGGAATATGTGATAGCTACAGAAAAAATGTAAGAATGTTACTTTTGATAAGTGTGAACTAGGGTTAGGGTTTTGGATGTGATTGTTCTGTAATCCAGTGGAGACATTTTCACGGGCACATGTTATATAGGTTTAGAGTTCAGGATGTGATTACAGTGTAATCCAATGAAGGCATTTTCATGGGTGCAGACGTTGTTCGGTGTTAGGAATATGGTTATAATGTAATCCACTGCCAACATTTTCACGACTTATACAGGGTCAGGGTTAGGTCTCATGTACATGAATGTAGAGGTTTTCTTGGGTACAGGTGTTGTAGAAATGTTGGACTTTACATTTATATATTTAAATTCGTGCTAGGACATGCCAGTTCCACCTTTCAGCGTTCCAAAAACAAGAAAAACCAACCTAATTTCTTTGTGACACAAATCGCAAACTGATTTATGTGTCATTTTAGAACAAGGTCTTATATTGCATGTTTGACGAAATGCTGTGAGAATTTCCACCCATTCTTCCATTTTCCAATAATGTGTCATACACTAAGTCCCAGGGACCCCTCACCCTCGTCCTGGCCAGTACCAGGCGTCAGACAGGAAAACACCCTGAAGGGGATGCCAGTCCAGCACAGGGCACACACACACACACACACACGCACGCATGCACGCACAATTACACTCTGTGCAATTTACACTGGAGAGTCATATAGCCTGAGTATGACATTTTGGACTTCTACAATGTCTGGGTATGTCTCTTATTGCTTATCACAGAAGCCATCATGCAAATATGGACACATTTATGCAAATCTTAAAAAAAAAATCCTTTGCAAAACAGGGTACTGTTTTTTTTCTGTGCCTCTCTAGTCTGTTGCCATAGCACTGGTCTGTTGCTAGGGGTGTGCACTGATGTGTTTCCCATAGACATGTGCTGCTCTGTTGCTAAGCATTTACACTCATCTGTTGCTAAGGATTTGTGCTGGTCCATTGCTAAAGCCATATGCACTGGTCTGTAACTAAGCACATGCGTTCGCTTTTTTCACTAAAGACGTGGACCGGTCTGTTGCTAATGAAATGTGCTCTGGGCTGTTGCTATGCATACGCACAGGTTCTCCAGATGTACAATAGACTGTTGCTAGGCACATTATCTTAATAAATTCTAAAGGCATTTAGTGGATACACAGATTAATTGAAGAACAAGCTGAAGGGTTGCAAATGATCCACAACCTTAGCCATTCATGTGTGCAAAGAACACAAGTACTGTGGAGCAGTACTGTGTTTTTGGGTCAGTCTGTTTTTTTTTTTGTCAAGAGCAGTTCTACTTCTGATTCATGAGGCAAATTATGAACTCCTGCCTGATGGTCGTTTGTGGCTATCGACATTCATCCATACCTTTATTGTACATGGGAATATAATATGGAGACAACTAATTAAGTGTATCTATCAGAAATGTAAATTTTTTCTTAGCATAAATTACTCTCTAAATACAAATGGCTGGTCGGCTGAAGCACTTCAGAATGTTTCTTGCATTTGTTATGATGTGATTTGCGGAAGACAGCCTTATGGTTTAATTGTAAAATTCTCGAAAGATGTCTTTGATTGTCGTAAACTGATTTCTTTGTGTGTCATTGTGCATCAGTCTCTCAGTGATGTGTCAGTCCCATTTTGGACTTGGTGTGGTAAGACGGAGTCTAATGAAGACTGACTGGAGAGTCATGCTGGCAGCCTGTTAAAGTCCGACTTACAGGCTGGTAAAGGCAGGCAAACAGACCAGTGAATCATACTGATAGCCTAGTAAAGTCAGGCTTACAGACTGCTTAAGTCAGGTTTATAGTCTGCAGAATCAACAGACAAGTCAAACTTATTTTGTTAAACTAAAATTGCAGATGATAAATAGGGCTTAAAGTAAATAATGTCAGAAATTCTATTATTCCGGAAAGCACAAATAGGAGCAGTGAATGAAGCAAAATTATTTATGCTTATCATTGTTTGTTCTGCTGTTGGTAAAGACCCTTGGATTACTTTCACTGTGTGCTCATCTGCCTATGGGACACACTTTGTCTAACCCAAATCTTATAAATCACATGTAATCATAGCTACTCTGAGTCAATGTTCATGCCTTCACCTGTAGACCTTCAAAGGCACCTGTATGGATTTTGAAAAGCAACTCAAGCGCTTTAACGTTCTTAGCCTTAACTGATGGTGAGTCCATCTTTCTCATTTACATAAGTCATGTTCGGGTCATGGACGTGGTCTGGAGTGGGGATCTGATTTGAATTTCATTTTATGCAGTTTGAGTGCTTTGTTATAGTCCATTTAGAGTTGTGCAAAAGATAGATGGAGAGGTGGAGTGGGAGGGATGAGAAATGTTTTATCAGTCGTTGATGTTCAGGCTTAATTATTGCCCTGTTTCTGTAATAGACTTTTCTTGGCTGAGTGTTGAGGATAGAAGCCAAGCTCAGAAGACAATTAATTGCTCGATTCTTTCCACTGTTGGTATCTTTTTCCTTTTTACTTTGAAACTCTGGCCAGGAAGAAGATAAGACCTGTTCTTTTCCCCCAGATTCCAAATGCTCAAGACAGTCTTTGAAGGCATTTCGGGCAGCTGGCATTACGCTACAGTAAACGTAGCGCGCCGCTCTGCGTTCTGTTGAACGGTGGCACGCAGACCGTGCTCTGCTATGTGGCACAACATGCTAAGTAAAGTAAACTCTGCCATAGCCGCCAAAATAATTTCCCCAAAGGGCTAAACAAAGAAGCAACTGTCAAAGAATTTACTCACAAGTAGCCAGGCTCAAAAGACAAAATAAGAACATAAAAGCAAATGCAGCTGCAGGAGGGAGATTAACTCTGGATTCCATACTCAACCTAAACATTTCCTGTACTTACATATATTCTGCAAAGTCTTGCCCAGCAGTTGATAGTTAAATCTCAGCTAATCTGTGCCCAATTCCGGAAGGCTGTACGTTCCCATCCTGTGACCAGCAGAGCAATTAGATCCCCCTTGAGCGAAGCTTTTAACCCCAGCTGCCACAGGGACACTTGCTAACCCTCACTAGTACGTTGCTTTGGACAACAGCATCTGCTAAATAAGTGAATATAAAAGAAAAGAACCAGCTTGAGCGCCTGGAGTCCGGCTGAACGGAGCCTAATTCCAGTGCACATCAGAAATTCAAATTTACCGTGACCTAGCAGACATGCAAAGTGGGCCCGTCCCATCCTTTGTCTCAGACTGACAGACTCCACATCATCAAAATCATAGCCAATCTCACGGTTACAGAACCGTAAACTAGGATAAGGTGAACGACAGAGCAGCGGAAACCGCTTCAATGACCCTTTGTACGCACATCTGCGATTTTGGCCCCAGAGATGCTCCTCTACCTGTGACCTAATTATAATGAACAGTAATTAGTCACAAAGAAAGGCTGATCCTTAGTAAATCCCCGTAAGATAACCGATTTATAGCAAATACACATCTACAAGTAGCTTGCAGTCTAACAGTGACTAGCGCATTACGCCATGATAGACTGTGCTAGGCACAGTCTGCTAAGCACCACACTGCGCTGTGATAAGTTGTGCTGGAGTACTCAGGTCCAGGCCATTCAATTCCTCAGTATTATGTATCAGGCCGTATCACCTTAAGGTAACAGCACAGGATTCTGTTTTTCTGCACCTGACTGTGTTACGCGAGTATATGTTATAGTACCAATTGCCGCATTTCTGATCCAGCCACAAGGCAGGCCGCACTGCCCCCCCTCTTCTCATTCTGCAGGCATGCCTCTCTCAGGCTCTGTTACTGCTGAGCAGTGCTGTCAGCAAAACAAACGACCGGGAGGGATCCACTGAAATTAGCTTGATTCAATTACAGCCCCTTTCTCAGGAAAGCAAATGCCATCTAGCGAGGAGCTTCCTGTGGTCAGATATGAAACAATATTTAACTGACTGTAGTAAAGAGGTTATAGGTTTCCTGTTAGAGAGTAGTAATGGGGTTAGCAGAAGGAGATTATTAAGAAGCGGCTGGGAACTTCTTTAAAGATAATGTGGTGATGCTCTCTGCTGGCCAAGTCGCAGTGTCCGAGGTAAAGGGGAAGCAATGAGATAGATTCAGGACTGGAGATGATTTATTGGTCATGTGCAACAAGTGCCTTGAGATACTTATTCATTCAGCCACACATAGTGCTTGTAATAGCAGTATGCATATAAAGAATACCAGAAATGGACAATCAGATGTGAAACAGCAGATAGGCCCTGTTTACCCTTTATTTTAAAATGCGTCTTGGGCGATTGGATCTCAAGTGAACAGTGCTAAATACAAATGTAAATGACCACCAAGACACGTTGTGATCCGATCACCTAAACCACTTTGCGAGGTGGTCTGGGAACCATTTGGGCACATATTTTTTGTAGTGTAAATGCTAATACTTTCAGATGTGTCCCTGACAAGGACATCACATTGACTGTGCGCAGGGCAGTAATGAAATCTGAACACAAGTGCATGCTAGGGGCTCGTGGTAGATTTACTGACACGAACGTTCTGAGGGCAGATCGAAAAATGATTGGTTCAGAGAGATAGCCAATCAGTTCTTGTGTCAGATATCAGACCAACCAATCAGATGTCTTGAGCGTGCTTCCTCTAGTTGCTTGGATCTGCCTTCTCTACAATCTGATTGGTTATATCTCTGAACCAGTCATTCTTCATTCTGCCCCCAGAACATGTTTGCGTAAATCAAACTCCCATGTGCAGGATAGGCACAGGAGTGGACGGCGATATGTATTGGCTGTCTACTTGTGATCTGATCGCCCAAGACACGTTTTAAAATCAAGTGTAAACAGGGCCTTAGACTCTTAGTAGTTGCATGAAGTAGAGAAAGCGTGTATAGTAGTGTGAGGTGTACAGCAGTCAAGACGGATAGGTAGCTACAACGCTGGAGCTCCTGGGCTTCCATGACTTCCTCCTTGTGCTAATGACTGGACATAAAACCAAGTCACAAAACCAAGCAACACTTGAACAGAGACAAACTATTTGGCAATTATATCAGGCTACTGTGTCTGATGGCTTTCTGCGTGACCTATAAAGCAGCTGAAAGGAGAGCTTCCGGAACTGTTCATCAGATTTGGAGAGTGCATTATTTAACCTACTCTATGAGTAGAGCATCTCGCTCGTTACATCCACTATTCCCTTTGGCCAGCTTGGAGAGTCGTGCGTCATAAGTGGTACTCAGCCGTGAGATTTATCCACACTGCGCCACTGTCTTTAACACACCTGTTTATTTAGTGTGCAGTTTTCTTAACTTTATTTTTGATTCAGTGTTCTGTTAAGGTACTGTGTTGTCTCTTATGTCATGCGTATAAAGCTGGCATAGCCTGGTGTGAAACGTTGTTACGTTCCATTTGCTCCTATTATTTGTCCTGACAGATCTGTCATCAAGTCTGCCAAATTCTCATTGAGGCATGTCCCCATGGTAATATTGCCCATATTGTATTTTAGGGTCTTACCTTCCCACTCTGCTGCCACAGCTATATGGGCATGGGCTGGATTATAGAAGATTTCATGGTCCTTCTAGAGGCCCATGGTCCTGAAATCCAAGAGACTGGAGGCTGGGATGATAATATGATTATCTCAGAGTACTTGGTCACTGTCATCTTCAAACACAGAGTCAGTGAGTCATCCAGGCCCATCCCATGGCAATCTTGTGGAGGTCACCTGGGGGAGGGCACCTGGGAAGGAGGGGGGGGGCAGTTGGTTGCTCTCCAAACTCCACAGGCACTTTGATTAATAACTGCCAGCTTCTCCCTTTCAGCGACAGTGCAACCTACAGAGAAGTATCAAGGGAGATTCTTCCCAAAGGAGAAAGTGGAAAAGTGGAAAACTGATATTAATTCCCTTAGAGAGACTTCATAGCCCTCAAATAAAAGCATGCACAGCTTATCTGCTTTACAAGGATAATAACACTCTATTCTGAAAGAAATGTATGCATGCCGTTTGAGAAACAGGCTGGGGTAACTGTGAAAAACCATTACACTGGTGCGTATGATACCCCAAAAGTCAGAGTCAGAAGTAGAATCAGTATTATTCCGCAAAATACTTAGCATAACAATTGGTTTGATTTAGTAGTAACCAGAGAAGTCAGTTTATATGGTTTTGGGGAACAGTGACATGAACATTAATGAAGATATCCGGTGTAGATCTTTGTTATTCGAGGTAGTGGAGCTGTGATGATGAAACTAAATGCCTGTCTGTGATGTATTTCTTAACAGCTGGATCTTTTGTCGTGCGTGCCTGTTTGAAGAAGACAAAATAGCTTGTATGTTTTTTTCCCCAAATCACCGTCTGCCCATCATGAGGTCATGACCTTTGACCTCTTTGCCGTTGCCATAATCTCTTATTCAGAAGTGCCCTTGGATCTTCTTCATTTCCCGCTGAGAAGTGTGCCATTTCAAAGGCTGTTGGTCTTTCTTCTCATAGTCTTGGGCCCACAAGCTCTTAGTCCAGCTTCCCTCATTATATGCTCTGCATATATATGGTTGAGTAGGTATGGTGATAGAATGCATTCTCTATCACAAATCTGGACCTGCTCAGTTTTCCCCTACCCTGTCCAGTGTACTGATTCTTTGTAAGATGCTTTAGTCCACCTACAGTATTTCACTGATAGCAATCCATAGTTTAACATGGCCAACACAATCCGAGGCTTTGCTACAATCAATAACACCCATGTTGACCTCCTCCTGGTATTCTTCGGTTTTTTTCGATTATCCATTGTGCATCAGCGCCAGAGATGCCTTTTGTTCTTTGGCCTTTCCTGGATACAGCCTGCATTGCTCTTCCTCTGTAGGGCTCTAATCTGTTGAATAATCTTCAGTATAATCTTACTGACATGTGATGTGAGGAAATTGTACGATAATTTGCACAATCCTTCATGTTTCATTTCCTTGGAATATATAAACCACTCTCTTCCAATTTGTAGGCTATTGAATTGTTTAGATTTTTTTTTTGTGTAATTTAGCAAACACTGATTCGTCTATAGTTTCTTGTAATATTTCTTTCAGAACGCTATCTATCTTCATAGCCCTCCTTTTTGGCATCAATCTCGGGGCTAATCTGATCTCTGCTTCCATTACTGAAAGTCCCTCCATGTGTCTGACCTCATTAAACATATTTTGACTGTTGATGTTTTTGCTATAGAGGTCCTCAGCTATTACTCGCACGTCCTTCAGCTCGTTCTTTCGAGGTTGGGACATCCTTTAAATCTCACACTCCTCTCTGAAAAGACTTTGCAGGTGCTGGTGAAATTTTAGTCTTCAGTCTGTTTGAGGGATGATGATGTCCACACATACAGCCCACAAAACAAGCATGGTGTCAGAGTGAGAGTGCGAGAGAGAGAGAGAGAGCGCGAGAGAGAGAGAGAAAGCGAGAGGTGTGATTCAAGTCACCAGCGATCACCAAGTCTGTGCCGAGATGTGTGATCTCACAGCGTCCACGCTGGCCAATGATGGACAGGAACTGACCACCATGACTACATGTGAGAGCATATGAGAGCCAGCAGCTCTGTATCCAGGCTGTACATCTGCTCTATCATAATCACATGCTTGGGACCACTTAAGAAAGACTGTTATCCGACCTTCTTTAACTTCTCTGATTTTTTGGATTCTTTTAACAAGTGTTAAGCGGTACAATATAATGCCAGTTATTATTCACAGTAGATTGCCAGTGCTAGCTAGTATTTACAACTGACTCACGTAATTGGTTCACGTACATGAGATACCAACAATATTGCTCTATATTCAATATAGGCCAAGCCGGTGCATATTTACTGCTGGTTCATTTTCTCCTAAAATCAGCTCTGCTAGATATTACTGATGAAAAACTAACACTGCTGGTTTATATCTTCCACAACAGTTTCAGCTATTATTTGCTCGTACTTTCTACACACAAATTTTGCTGGTTACTGTCCTTTATGTAACATTTTGCTTGAGCGGGCACAAATTTTGTACTTGTACACTTTTACTTAATGTATTTATTAACCAGAAAGTTAGTGTCAGTTACATACTGATCCCATGTTTGTTCATCACTAATCAATCATGTCGGCTCATGTGTTCATGTTTTGTAGCTCATTAGTAACTGAGTTACTAAGTTGCTCGGATGATGTCACCGTCCTTTTCAGGGGAAACAGGATTCAATATGAACAGGATGGACAGAAGCCAAAAAAAAAATGGAAATTGACAGGAAAACTTACAGGGTGGAGACAGGATAAGGTTTGGTTTACCAGCACATGCATTTTTGGTATTCCTCCAGGTAATTAAACATAGAATGCACCAATTCATACGCACAATAGGAAAGCAAGAGAAGATTAAAGGAATTAGCAAACCAGTCCTGGTGACCTGGCCCCTCTCCCCCCCGACAAATACCATCACCACCAACCTCAAACTGGGGTCAATACGGGAAGTGACAGGAATGGCGATTAACTAATACAGTGGCTCACAACAAAATTCCACCTGGCACTATGCATTTCAATCTAGACTCTGTCTTGGGTCAGATCCAAAGGACAGGGACAGAAAACGACGGCACAATTTTAAATAAAGCAGCTCTCTGAGTTTGCTTAGTGTTATACCCACATGGTCATTTCAGAGCGATCTGCATGACCATACTCTGAACTATAAGTGCCGGCTGCCAGGTCCGATTGGACCGAGCAGCGAGTTTTGCTTACGACTCATTACTCTTTGGGCTCAGTGCTTAGCGGTCTGCACACATCCTCATGGGATCCTGCTTACTGGCATCTTTGGGTTCGCACTTCTCTTCACCAGCATCCCATTTCTGCGTTTGCCACGCCTCGCCATGCCGGAGCCTTGCTTTTAAAAACCATAGGTGGAAAGTTCAGGTTCAGAAAGTACAAATCCAGACCAAGATTTTGTTTCAACTCGCCAGTTGAGTACTTTGTGACTGTGACTCTTTCTGCTTAACTGGTTGGTTGAAACAAAATCCTGCTCGGGATTTGACATTTCTTGACCTGAACTTTCCACCTCTGTTAAAAACTTCAGTCTTGTATCTACGTACTAGTTTTTTTTTCTTATTATTTCTGCCTGATTTTCTGATCGACGTTTGGATGCGTGCTCCAGGGTCCTCCAGTGTTCTGCATTTGAGGGTCTTTTATATTCTTTGTTCTTCAGCTACCCAGATCCTGACTTCTAGCAGCACACAATGTGCCGTCCAACCCTAGGGGACCTGGGTCCTGGGTGGGATGCTCTCGTTTAATGTGTTCTATCTCATAGTGTGTTTTTTCTTTTTTTTTTTAGCTGTTGAAATTAATAGAATGCCGTTTATTAAGTGTTCTGAGTCCTTGTGTGACAGCAGCAAGTGATTACTGCAGTTTTATTGATTTTTGGTCTAAACTTTCCATCCTCCAAGCCTAGATATTGTAATTCTCTACACTAAATGTAATACTTTTTGTGGGTAGCAGTAACCCCTGTTTCTCTCGACAATTACAGGATTGCCCTCAAGTGCTGCACATGAATGTTTCCAGCATTCGGTTTAAGCAGTTAGAGTTTAGCTAGTTACCCTGGAACACGGACTCAGAAATACGAGGATAAAGGACCCGCTATCAGCTGCAGAGAAAAGAAGCTGATTTTTCTGTGCATTGTAGCAATAAGGAAATGTGCCAGTAGCCCTTGGTCAAAACCAGTGTTGAACAAAAGCAAACTCTGCCCAACCTAGCAGCTCATCAATAGAGGGCATAGGATACACATTGAATTTAGACACCTTATTAAAATGACAATAGTCAACACAAAACGGAATGAATCCTTTGGGCTTAGGAACCGATATAATGGGCTCTAGTCAGAAAGTGCCTTCACACATCTCAGAAAATTACCCCTGAAATGCTTTCTCTTTTTTCTGGTAAATGCCATGTTATGGAATTAACCAATATTCTTAGCAGAGCCAGTACGCGGCGATAGATGCTTTTGGGGTTGCGGGGAACAGTTTCGGTAACACTGTGGACAAAAGTATTGGGACACACCTCTGAAACACTGAATTTTGGTGTTTCATTCAGACCTATTGGCGCAGGTGTATGAAATCCAGCACCTGGCCATGCAGTTTACAAACATTTGTGAAGCGCTCACTGGATTCTCACGGGGTACTGTCATAGGATGGTGCCTTGGCAATTAGTCAGCTAGTGAAATTTCTTCACTGCTAGATATCCCATGGTCAACTCTACGTGGTATTATTGCAAATTGGAAGTGTTTAGGAACAACAGAAACTCAGCCACGAACTGGCAGACCACGTTAAAGTGACAGAGCGGGGTCACCGAGTGCTGAGGCGTCTGGCGTGTAAAAGTCACTAACGCTCTGTTGACTCAATAACTGCAGAGCTGCAAACTTCCTCTGACATTAACCCTAACACCGGATGCGGCCGGGAGCCTCATGGAATGGGTCTCCGTGGCCAAGCAGCTGCCTGCAAGCCTCACTTCACCTAGAGCAATGCCAAGTGTCAGATGGAGTGGTGTAAAGCACGCTGTCACTGGACTGTGGAGTGTTTTGTGGAGAGATGAATCAGGCTTCTCTGTCTGGCAGTCTGATAGCAAGGGGAACATTACCTGGCTGACTGCATTGTGCCAATTGTAAAGTTTCATGAGGGGGGATAATGGTATGGGGTTGTTTTACTGAGGTTGGGCTGGGCCCCTTAGTTCCAGTGAAGGGAACCCTTAATCCTTCAGCATACCGAGACATTTTGGACAATTCTAAGCTTCCAACTTTGTGGGAACAGTTTGGGGAAGGCCTTTTTGTGTTCCAGCATGAATGTGCCTCAGTGTACAAAGCAAGGTCCATAAAGACATGGTTTGGTGACTTTGGTGTGGAAGAACTTGACTGGCTTGCAGAGAGCCCTGACCTCAACCCCATCGAAAAGCTTTGTATGACCTAGAATAGAGATTTTAAGTCAGACCTTCACATCCACCATCAGCACCCGGCCTTCACAAACAGTCCACTTCTCAAACAGACCAATCACATTCAATTACATCTCCATTCTCAAACATCTGGCAATATATATGACTATACTCATAACATTGTAGCCATTGTGACTGCAGATGTTAGAGTGTGGCTCAGCGGGTTAAGCTCTGTGCCTGTAATCGGAAGATCGCCGGTTCAAGCCCAGCCTCGGCACGTCTGTGGGCCCTTGAGCGAGGCCCTTAACCCCCAGCTCCCTGGGTGCACCTCGAGGTAGCTGCCCTTCACAGCCAAGCTTACCCTCACAGAGAGCATGTTAGGGGGAGGTGAGAAGAAAACGTCCACCAATAAAGTATATCAAAACAAAAAAATATATATTGAATTCCAACTCACTATTTGAGTAGCTATAGTTATTTCAAAGCAATGGTAAAAGAATATATGAATATACTTTGGTCTAAGGAGTTTCTTGTACTGTTTCTCATCATGAAATAATTCTAAGCACCACCAAAGTTATACAAAAACATTGGGGGCCTTAACCCCACCCTTTGTCTAATCTGCACTGCAAGCACTCCCTGAGCAAGGGGGTAGTTACAATCACAGGTGGTGAGCTGGACACCCCTAGGGTCTGGAACAGGATTAAATATTTTGGGAAATTCTGGCTTCTCCTCCCTACAGATTGTCTGTTGTTGATGTGATATGTTTGGAGTGCATTCCTCTGCTTGACTCATCAATTGTAGTCGACATCCTCAGAGTGCTCTGTAATCTTGGAGAGTCCTTACCACTAGTGCTCATCATTTAAATGAAGACAGCAGGACCACTTGATGATGGACTGACATTGCGGAATAATATTTTCCACACGTTCAGTTATTGTTTGCTGTTGACTAACACTGTTTGTGTAAAGGTATGTAGCAAACAATGTCACATTACTCAGCCTCTGGGCACAGAATTTTTTCTCAGGTCTTAAACATATGGTAGCTTGCATCTAAACACGCTTAAACTCTTCCAAGAGCTCTTTAAAATGATCTAAGAAGGCCGCGCATCACTCAGTCACGGAAAACCAGAGGGAGACCTGGGAAGCCGTCCAAAGAATACAGGTTTAAGTGGCTCGTAGCCACGATGTATCTGTGTAAAACTTACAAATCACGAAATTTAACATTCCATTAAATAATTTAAGTGAGCTGTCTTTTACTGGGAGCTAAACATAAATTCATCAGTTCATCATGACATTGAAGCAATCCGTAGGATACAGGGATTTTTGGAGGAGGAATTGGGGAAATTTATGATACATCCTCTTGGTGTTAATGGGCAGGTGTAGTAGACAAGAAACAAATTGAAGCTAGGGCCCAGCAGCGCCCCCGAGAGGTTTGCTTTGGCACTCGGTCTGACATGAACCCCGAATGATCGTACTTCATACGATTATCAGCTGCTAACATGCGGTAGAGGGGTTTTATTCCCAACCTAACTGCTCCCCGGAAACATTCATGCCTTCCTGTGTTTGCCTAAAGCAATATGTTCTTCAGATGTTCCAAAGAAACATTGTTCCCTTTTTCACAATCCACAATAAGTATTATAAAGCTGTACCTGAAAGAATTACAGTATAATGGCCAAATGAGGTCCAACCCTGTTCAGAATATCCATCAAAAGATGAAGGTAGTCTGTGCAAATGGCAATTCAACATTAATGAAAGGGGACTAGGACCCGCTAATGGTCAGGGCTGTACTGGGCTGAAAAATCGGCCCTTGACTTTGGGGTCCCCCGCAATAAGTTTTGGCATAATGAAGGGGGCTACAATACATTTTGCTGAATGTGGGGGGAGGGGGTGGGCGTGGCCAATCCAGGCCTGCTGATGGCTTTCTGAAATCAGAAATTCTCAACCTATATGACATAATCATTCTTTATGCCAAAGTACTGGCCGCCTATTTTAGGCACTCGGGTGACAGAGGTGGAAGTCTCTTAAGAGACACTGACGGATCTGACAGGGACCTCTAGGAGTGGTTTCCCTGCCGCATTTTCCAGGGCATCTGGGGACATTGTCCTCCTTCCTGGATCTGTGTCAGACACCATCCGTCGCTCGGCCTCTGCAGGGAGCGTATTCTCAGGTGATGGCGCTGTCTGCGCCTGTCCGATAGCTTCATTATGCTGGATATGTGAAGGGGGCAGAGGGGTGGGATCAAAGGGGAGAAGCAGCCCCCGGATAGCAGCGCTCCCCTCAGCTTGGGACTGAGAGCATACAGGCCTTGCTGGAAGGCTGGGAGAGTCTGCAGCTGATCCTACCAAAAGGGGCGTGGCCTGTAAACTGACTGCGCTCCCAGGTTCTGTCGGTCTCGGGTTGGGATGGACATCAAAAGCAGGGTTTAAAAAGGCTCAACTGGGGAAACAGTCTATTATGGGGGGAAATTGCCAGGGTCACATTTTCTGAATTTTTATTAGTTAATTTATTCATATATATTTGTTGTCTCCCCTCGACCCTTACCAGGATAAGCTGTTAGAAGATGGATGGATGGATTTCACCACATGGTACAAAGAAAATACCACTTTATATCCAGTGTATGTTTGGAACTAATAAACACAGCAGCCCTAGTCACCTGATTCCCAGCCAAGCCTGCTACTTCACTACATTTCACAGCTAGCTGTGTGTATTTACTATAGGCTGAGATTGACGCCAATTAATTAGCAGAAAGTAACGTTGTATTATTCGACGGTGACTCACCCCGGAGTTTCACTCTCCCCACAGAATAACACCCATACTCTCTTGGCACTTAAAGCACCACTCCTGATAATTATTTTGCGTAGATTAATATTGCTGTATTTAGATATCGCAGACTAACACTGCTTGCTAACACTTATGTTTATTTAATAAATACTAAAAGGGCTAGTTAATGTTCATCGCAGACTACCACTGTTGGTTGGGATTTAACAGAATCATATAGTGCGAAATATATCTGCTTTCAAAGAGAAGTATGCAACATAAGTGATTTCATTTGTATGAAGTTATCATACAATTATCCCACTCCATCCCAGAATAAACATCTGTAAGCTTTGTACTAAAGACAGACAAATGCATTCTGCAATTGCTGAGGCACCGTACAGGATAACATTTAATGTGCATTTAATATAAACATCAACCGTGATTAAGAATCGACAAGGGTTGAAGGAATCATGTGTGTTTAAATTCCCCTTTGCCTGACAGATTACCTGTTCGCTTTCAAAACAAATGAAAATGGCAGCCTCCATCTCTTCATTCGGCCGTGTCAGCTTTGATAATAGATTCGGGCTTTAGATTGTCAAGATAGATTATCAATGCGCATTCTGGGAGGCCACTGATTGAAAGCTATGGTGAGTAAACAGTCAGCGCAGGACTTGCACAATGGCTGGAACGGCGGGCTTCACTTTTAGTCTTTGATGAGAACGCCGCTGATTAGACCTTGATAACATACTCAAGACTGGGGAGCAAGGACAGATGGTGGACTGGCTGGAAGATGTTTCTAGTGTTATATTTCTGAAGGGCATGTGCTGCTTCAGTATTAAAACAATGACTCACTGAGCAGCGGCTACTGTACAGCAAACCATTTACGTAAGTAAATGGGAAATCTACAAAAGACACAGTATGATGTATGGGCTTTAATGCAGGCATACTTTTTCAAAACACAATACAGACTTTTATTTGCTTTATGCTTCCAGAACTTCTTATTTTGCATCAATAGCTATTTAGATATTGACTAATGATCTGCCCCTGTTCTAACCACTTACACCAGTCAGTTTTGCAGAGGGACGCCGTGG
The DNA here is from genome assembly GCA_026780845.1 of Petrocephalus sullivani. NCBI lineage: Eukaryota > Metazoa > Chordata > Actinopteri > Osteoglossiformes > Mormyridae > Petrocephalus > Petrocephalus sullivani. The sequence goes on along the minus strand of JAODKM010000037.1, from coordinate 9,352,832 downwards.
CACAAGGCTGGGGTACACCCCGCATGGAATGCCAGTCCATCACAGGGCACACACACACACACACGCGCACAAGCTTGCTCTATGGGACTAGGAGACACCAGCTGGCCGAACTGCAGGCCTTTGGACGGTAGATCGGAACCCACTCAACACAAGGAGAGTGTGCAAACTCCACACACACACAGAAGAGGCAGGAATTAAACCTCCATCGCTGGAGGTATCAGGACACAGAGTTACCCACCATGCCGACATGACACCCCAGTTACAGCACGATGTCGTTCAGTAATATCTTCAAAAGTGGCACACACACGGCGAAGTTCTTAACCCACTGCCTGCATCTAGTAATGAATTGTCCCAATTTAGATTTAAAAGAGGGTGCGTATAAATGACAGCACAGCTTCAAAAGAACGAATGTACAACGAAGCGCTTTGAAGAGACCGTGGTCCAAGTAGAAGTAAACGAAGGAAAGCATCGAGTTACACGTCAGGGTACTCATGAGGATAATCCATATTAAGAGGTACGAGACTGAGAAATTAAAGTCTTTGAAAGTACAATGTGTGTCATTTCGCTGTTCTGCGCGACCTGCGTGCATCTCCGACAATGGGATCATAAAGTCAAATATAAGTTGAATTTCCAGTAATTATACAATTAATTATGGTCTATTATGATTTGCACAAATGGGAAGGAATAAAAATCTGGCGACGGGTAAATGTTTGCAGATTTATGTTACGTTGCTGTGTTTTGATTTAAATTCCACCTGGAAGCCTGTTTAGCAGTAGCTAAAATTACTAATATTTTACCTGCAGCCAGCCATTAAAGCGAGGTCTCTCAGTGGGTGGGAGAGAGCCCTTTTCGTTTTGGCTTACAGGCCTTTTACAAAGCTGGATGAAATATAAAAAAGGAATTTTTATTATGAATCCCTGGGTCAGTATCTCACTACCAGCTCTCAAACACTTGTCGCTTAAATATTTTAAAGTGAATTTTGAAAAATGGAACACACTCCTTTTTTAAAATGGACAACGCAGAAGAATAACCCTTTCAATTAACCATAAGCAAAACAGAGTTCCGTCCTCCCCATTTTTGGTCAGTGAGGTTTTTGAAATGGGAGTTGTTCCTACACTATCCACGCCGCATACCACCCAGCATAATTAATTGTAGGCTGTTAATCACCGTGTGCTGTATACCAGCAAGAACTGCAGCCCAGTCTGGGATTAGGAGCCACAGAAGATGGAACGACTTTAGAACATTATGCATCATTTGATTGCAGACTAGTAAGCATATTGAAATGTGCACCATTAAACACACTAGACTGTAATGTCTTGAGCGGCATGTGTTATTAGTTTTTGAGAAGACCAGATCATGTGGAGGTCAACATTAAGATGATGATCATCAAACTCTTCAACTTAAACGTGAAAAATGTAAATATTTTATTTAAACTAGCATCCTATCCAGAATGCGCCCCATCCTGTTTGCCCTTTGCTGCTTGGAACATACTCCAGAGATTAGGGGCAGGAAGATGGATGGCTGGATGGAGTTATATTTTATGTATTTTATTGCGGTCTCTTACGACGTTTTGAATATTTTTAAAGATCTGTTGTTTTCCCAAGCAATACAAGCGATTCTTTTATTCATCAGTCTGTGAATAGTTTCTCATTATAATATTTATGCGAGTTGGTTAGCAATATAAAATATAGGCTAGAAGTTTCACAATGAAGAGAAAGGGAGCGTGATCAGATGAGTTTTTCCTGTTGTCACATGTCAGACCTAGTTCTGAGGTGACCCAGTCTGAAGTAATTTTAAACCAGACGTGCGTTTTTCACCCACACAGAAGATGCAAGAAAAGGATGCCCTGCAGAGCGAAGCTTTACCCCTAACTCAGTTACTGTGTGCTGGGGATTACATGCATAAAACGTGCATCTAGTGCATGTATGAAGTGCATATTGTGTGTACCATCATGTGCGGTACACATAACATCTATGTGTACTACGGGTAATATTTGTGTTCTATACAGAGCTGAAGGAAGCAGGAGGAGCTGTAAACTCATTAGAGATTTCTGCACTATGGGGAAAAATACCATGTCTTATCCCCATTGAACGATGGGGAACTGCATTCAAGCATGAGGACACGGGGTTCTTTGACCTCACTCAAACTTGGCTGCATATTTTTAAAACACAGTGACACAGGACTTCAGGGATCTGAAAAATAAGACTGGGCTCCTGTGTGCCTGGGCAGGCCAATAAAACCAGTGAGACGGGGTGTAGGACTTTTACTCCAAGACTTTTGATATTGTTAGACTTTGGATATTATTTCATAGTGAGTGTTTTTTAAACATATGTGTTTTTTAATAAATATTTCAGAATTTCTTCATATATTTAGATAATTTCAGAGTACTCAAAACAAAATCTATATTTGTTACACTTCTTTATTCAGGTTAACTAACTATTGTGACTGGTGGAGCACCTCTTTAAGGGCTCATGTTTACACCTAGTTTGAAATATACACTACAATGTATAAATGTACTTCCCCATTGGGGCTAATGCATCCTCATTATGCAAAATTAGCTAATGTGCTTCGGGGAGGTCCAGAGATCCAACCCAACTGACATGCTGTGAGGTGTTTGAGACGACTGGATTCCGCTCTCATCGCTCAACAGTGACATCTGCTGTCAGCAAGCAACCTCAAGGCTCAAGGGTCAAGTAAAGCAAGAAGCAAGCTTATTCTACGATGTTAGCCTATTGATGAAGCCTATTGAGTAAAAGTAAAGAAAAAAAACGTAGTAGTTGACAGCACACACAACAGAGGATGGGGCTCGTTGATGAAATGTATTTAGTATTTGCATTTGTTGCAAAGCACTTTATGGTACTTAATTTAGAGAGAGTTCATTTAAAAACAAAATATCCAACTGCCAATCTTTGAAAAAAAGCTTAAAAAAACAAATTTTAAACAGGTCATATAACACCCATGGAACATTTTACATAAATGTTTACATTGGAAATTAAACTGTGACTATGTAGCTAGCTTTTTCACTGGCAGATCCATAGGAAAAGTCACCAAGATGCAATAATCCAGCCCTGCATTGTGTTGGGTCGATACTAGGGATGGTAAGATTCCCTGATTTGTGTCACTGGGCTGGCATCAAAGTCCATGATGCAATAGCCCCAATTAAAAATTGGGTGCACCACATGGGATGAACATGGGATCCATCATTTCTAACATCTTAGCATCGGTAAAATCCAATTTGTTAATATATAATTATTAGTAGAGGCCTCGTGTTTTTATTATTTAGAAATAAGTCCAATAATGTTTGACCAGCAATATTATATGTAGATTAATTCCCCCTCTCGAAACGGTTTCTGTACCTGTACCATGTTACACGGTACGTGATGCCTGGAAGTTGGGGTTAAACTGGAGCGTTATTTAATAGCACATTGGAATTACTACCGCTGCTTAAAGGTTTCACAATCCTCAGGAAAAGTAACGTTACGCTGCAAATACTCTGCGGTGTAGATTTGGCTAGGGACACTTCCTTACCAATATTGCGGGAGTATCATATGTTTTGGGGGGGGGGGGGTGGGGGGTTCCGGCCCGGTTTGGCCCGGACCAATGTTGAAACCAAGGAAACCCCCTTGCAACTATGTTAACTGCAACTGACAACAGAAGTTTTTT
>JAODKM010000037.1:9312583-9344973 GCA_026780845.1 Petrocephalus sullivani | reverse complement strand
CTTTTTAATGAATATACAGTACTGTATATACTTTAATGAGCACAGTACTGTATATACTTTAATGAATATACAGTACTATATATACTTTAATGAGCACAGTACTGTATATACTTTAATTAATATGCAGTACTGTATATACTTTAATGAATATACAGTACTGTATATACTTTAATGAGCACAGTACTGTATTTGAAAAAAACACGACAGAGTAAAGCCACGAAAGTCGAAGCACGAAGTGGCGAGGGACGACTGTATAGTGTATTTTAAACATATTCACTTTTTAAGCAAAGAGGAAAAGTTTTCTCATGGCAAAATGAAAAGAGGAAGCATTAAAAATAACAAATAAACTCATAGCCTTTATTTCACTTTTGGCACTCCTATCCCAAAATTGTGTGACACAGCACTAATTAAGCAATTTTGAATAATTATATATCAAAATGACTTACTGTAAAGCACCACCTTATTCCTACTGTACTCATTTGGATTTACCAATAGGACTAACCTCATAAGGTAAAACAAGAAAAACTAGATACTAGTAGTATACTAGATACTGAGTAGACACTCCTAGAAAAATTGTAAACATTGGTCTCCAGATTCCTACATTACAGGTAAATGTTTGGTTTGGACAACATTGGACAGAGAGTAAGTGGGGTGAGAACTAGCAGAGGAGATGAAGAAGTCAGAGGAGGACAAGGAGGTGAAGAATTCAGCAGAAATGAGGAGGAGAAGAATAGACGAGAAGTGGGATGGGGAGAAGGAGAGGGCGAGGAGAAGGAAGGGGAGTTGGGGACGAGGTAACCGATGAAATCAGAGCTACTGTGGTTGACTATGTAGTCAGCCATGGGATGAGGGAAGTTGGGCGACGGGTTCTACCAAATCCAAGCAGCTTTTTTGTGGTTCTCCTTTTATGTGCCTCAGATCATCACCTATACTAGTGAATCTCAAACTTAGAGATATGACTAAATTCCCCTGACCTGCTCACAGATTGTTACTGATAAAATTTGCAGAGTGGGTTTGAAAAAGAAATGCCAAAAACTTTTTGAGTTATCATGTTCAATTGTCATATCTTTTCTCTGATCCTCCTTCCCTTTCTGCCATTAAGTGGCATTGCTTCAACTCTGGTGCAATTTGTCCCAAAATCTAAACAATACCAGATCGTTACGCATACAAGGAGCTTGCAAGGTTTGGAAATGATCCATCAAACTACCTACTTTTAGGGTTACTGGGTACACAACATCAAGTATATTGTTGCCCATTCCGTTTTTTGCCATCTCACAGCAATGCTGCTTCGATTTTGGGACAAGGCCATGAAATTCAGTAAGAACCTACCTTTTCCAGTTTCAGTTAATGTTGTGTTTTCTGATTTCCCATTGTGTGTTCTGAATTGCTGTGTTTTCTGATTTGTTGATTTGTGTTACACTTTTGGCCATATGGAGCTAAAACAAGTTTATCTCATAAAAAAGCATGCAGATATTCAAACAAATTAACACCTACACATTTCTGAAATCACTAGAGAACATAAAATTATTGTAAAGCGATTAATCTGCTGTACAAAGCTTATACTTTGCTGTGCACACATCACATTGCATCCAAGTAATCAAGAATAAAGGTTCAGCTGTCAAGATGTTGATAAACAGACTAACACAATAACTATTACACAATAACTGTAAGCAACCTATTCAAAGGCAAAGATAACTCTGCAGAACCAATTCAACAGAATGGATGCAGCCGTGGTAGGGAGAGAGTGGAGTGGGAACCTTTGCTTTGTCTTATTGACCCACTTGGCTGAAAACAAAGGTCTCAAGGGAGATGGTTCACAACAACAGTCCACCACTCCATCAGCCCTGCTTATGCAAAAAATTTGCCCTTGGTACCCTTTCCTGATTTCTGAAACTGCACCACTTGTACAAGGGAATGAGATAAGATACAGTACAGTACATATAGAAAAGTTCTGGTGGTACAAGTGAGGTACAAACGAAAATGCCCAGTGCAGGTAGAACAGTACTGTGAGGAGTCAAAAGGTGTTCAGTTAGAATCCTCTAAGCTGGGCGACAGAATAAGGATTCCTGGAAGGTTTATTCAGCTACCAGCCTCCTTCACCTTGATATTAACACCCCCCCCCCAGCTGGGTGACAGGGTGAGTATTCCTCGAAAGTTTATTCAGCTACCAGCCTCTACCAGACTTTAATCAAGTAAAACTTTATAATCCTCACTACTCTTGGGTATCCCTGCAGACCTCCTTTTTTCCCGATTGTCCAGCCTGTCACTGCTGCAGAAACCATTCCACTTACACCACCAATTTTATATTTCATCCTCCGATGGTGGCAGTCGTTCCTTCATCTTTTCAACACTGAGTTGCAAGTGGTTCTTGGGTTGGATTACACGAAACCAAGAAAACCCAGCACCAGACTTCTGTACCTCTCTGTTCTTCCTTCCTGGAAGCATCTCACAATAATCAGAGTACATGGCATTTGCTGACTAAAGCTTGCGATGCAAAAAGTAAACATGAACAGTACTGTGCTTCCATGTTTGTCAGTATTACAACAGATACCCGGTTACTGATGCTGGGTCTGTGATCCAGGCATTCATTCCACTTACAGAAACTCTAGTTCCTCTCCCAGCAAAGAAGACAGAAATACACTGGAAAATATTAAAGACACATTCAGGGACTGCAAAAATGTCCCTACATGGTAAAAATTTACAGGTATTTATCACGTTGTGTGGAAATCTGGTCCCCACAATTTAATAATTACAGATGCACACACTCAGATTGGTACACTATGTCCTTTTTAGATTCCAGAAGGAAACATGTAAAGACATTAATATAGTATGGTATTAGGTTTGAACATAATGGTTGTGAAGGTTGTAATATGACCAATTCTATAATGGCTTTATATGAAATGTATCATTATATAAAACAAATAAAACCGAAATTTAGTCTTAAACAAAATACTCGCATATGATGCATTTTCATATGCATCTGCAAATAATACGAAAAAAGTGATTAGAAATTGAATAAAGAAAACTGAAGTGTCCTCTCAAACACATAAACAATTATCAGACTAGTGAAAACCACTGAGGCTGTGCTTACTTCTGTAATGAGTTCAGTTCATGACAGCAAACTCAGTTCATTACTGTTTCAAAAGAAAAATGAACTATTTGTTTCTATTCATTTCAATGCGCCTCACATTTGTAGTGTTTCCGCTGTCATTACTGCTCCACACGGCTTGCCCAGAGTCTTGTTTTCATTTGCATCAAATATAAAATGTATCATTTGTTTAGCTTTTACCTAAAATCAGCCTGACTAGGCTTGGATGGTATCTAATTTGCCCAGAGATTACACAGCGATAAATGGTACTTTGACAGTATTTTCAAAGGACACTCGTATTCCGGTATTTTCAAAATTTTGCCAATAAAATTTGCCAAGCTGGATGGGGATCCCTCACGATAAAATTTGCCCAAGCCTAGCACAGACAGAAAGAGATCACAGGCAGAATTTAGAGACAGAACTGCTGGGTTTATACACTTGAAGTCAGATAAACATTATACGCATCTACAATCAACATCAACTATAAAGGTACTGCTTCTTATCAGTTTCAAATTCATCTATCCTTGACATTTTTGTCCCTTCTTTATTCATTGCTAAAAGGGTCAGTGCATTTTGTCATAGTTTTAGCATCATAAATGCATCTTTATTAGATCATTGACAGATTAAATGGGTTGCTAAACCTCTGTTAGCTGGAACGCACAGGCTTTAAACACTTGGAGGATGATACCGTCAAGGGTTGCTGCCTCACCCATACAGTTTTTAGCCATCTCAAATCTCTTCCAAACTGAACCGGACAGATGGAGATACTTTGGATAAAGGTAGAGACTGATGAAGATCAAGCAGGACTCATTGTGGGGCAGGGTGGACTAGGACAGGTATGACTTTGTGTGGCTCCTGTACTGGGCTGAGTTAAAGGACAGGTCTGACTCCTCTGCCCTATGTTTGTGCTTATTACCAGGACCATCCACCTTGGTATACTCAGCATCACCCTCACTCGTTCATGCCGTTATGGTCAGTCCTTTCCATTTAATCCCTCTTCTCTCTGATCTTCCTCTTCAAATCCACCTCCGCCCAATCCCCCCATCAGGAAATGCTTCTTCTCACTTATGTTGTGATTCAAGGATAGTTGTTTTGGAAACAAGAACAAAGTTTCCTGGGGAATGATCTCATCCACACAGAAGCCTTATGTAGTCATTGATGCAGTAAGGGAGCCCATCAATGTCCTCGCCATACAGCCTGCAAAAAAGGGCCAGCCTGTCACCTTCAAGATGTTCTTCAGACCTCTGTTCTTTTTTGTGACCAGATTTTCATGGCAAAGGGTTTCAGCTGAATAAAGGGTTGTATTTTCCTGTCAGATCGACAGTTTTTTGGTCTGGCCAGCTAAGGAGAGGGAGAGCAACACAACTGTACGGATCCTTCATGTTTGTATGGAACAAGTCCGGAGTCTTGTTTCCCCTCATCTTTCACCGAAGCCACGTCATTCTGGAAAAATTCAGCATGCACAGACAGCAAGTTCTATTTGAGTGTGGCAGTTGTGAGCATATTTAATATAAAAAGTAATATAACTACAAGAAACACACCCGTACAAGCCAATAATTCAGCACTACCAACCCATGATATTTCTATAAAATTTAGTATACTGTGCATTTTTCAAAAATTTTAGTGGGATAATTTAAGATAAACTTTGGCATTTTTCTAGTTTATTTGAAATGCAAAAAACACTGTTACATATTATTTTGAGCCAACTTTTTAGCACACCCTGTATTTTTTATTTATTTTTTTGGTGTGGACATATGCACAATGCAATTTTGTTATACTGTATGTATACTTTGTATATTTGGTATATATACTTTGTGCATATTTACTAATTAAAATAAATAAATAATCACTCTATGTAACCAGCAGCAGAACATCTGCACCAACAACCCAAGCAAGTTCATGGCATTTCTCCCCTACCCCACATCCTGGCACTCCTATTGCCAGGATTTTCCATAATGATATATGATATCCCTAACACTTCTGTCACATAATGGCAGATTCACAAGACTGAGTGCAGGAGCATTACAGCACAGCTCAATGGAGTGTGGGGGTGGACAAAAGTCCATCTAAACTGTGCACTGGAGAACATTACAAACTGCAAATATCGACGCGGGTGTCACATGAGAATGGAACTGACCTAAACTGACGTGTGACCCTAAACTGACAAACTGATTTGCGTAGGGGAATACTCCGGTGACATATAGAGATTCGCATTTATCCCCTCCCCCATGATTCGGGTGGTTTTGCGGTATCTGCTAGATTGCACTCTGCACTAATTTTGAGTGTCAGTGTGACTGATGACTACTCTTCGCTCTCTCAGTTGGAATTCTGTTCTGAATTGTCAGACACAGATGGTAAATCTAACGAGCTAATCTGTCAGAAAGCGGCTGTGAGGTGAGACACCTGCCGAAGGATCACTGTTAAACACTTCTTAGTAATACACAAGCAGTAACGTCACCAATGAGTAACCCAATTATAAAAAAAATGCTGTTAAATGTAAAGCAGAAAAAAAAAAAAAAACCTGCACAGTTCTTGCCTATTCTTAAATGTATTTAGCTGAAACTAGGTCAGTCCCCACGCTAATCAATCAGATGGAACCATTTCAACATATTCTGCAATGCATTTTTCATTAGTTACAGCTGTACCATTTTTAAATAGCTAGATATTTTACTTGTACAGTTTGGTCACCTTCCTCATGAGATCTTTTTTAAAGATCACAAAGCTAAACACCTCCTGGGACATCAACAGCACTCAGACTACACCCCTGTAGCCCTAACTACTGTGCTACTTAATACACACTACGTAACAATTAAGCAGGTACCTTTCTGACTAATTTTAACACAGAATCATGCTATAATTAGATCATCGGTTTCACTTCTTTTTAAAGCCGCACACTGTTATTTTATGTGAAATGTAACTCAGGCTTTAACAAATCTAAAAATGCTATTACACTTATGTTGTCAGGAACGTTCTAGAATCCACCCACTGAAGGAATTGTTATTGTCACAGCAATGCAGAAACACACACCCACAAAGCAGAAGCAATCAAGGGGGAGCCTAAAGATGGTAATGGCAACGGAGGCAGCGTAAGGGTGTCGCCTCTCACTCTGGGGAGCAGCGCACTCTCCTGGAATGCTCCATCAAAGTGCAACCCTCGTGCCCACTCCCCGGCCATTGAACACTGGTGAAGCTTGGAGGCATTAGCCAGATGTAGACAGCTGGAAAGCCTCTTGTTAGCAGCAGCCTAGACTACACAATCTTCTGGGTGCTTTTGTACTTTCACCAGCCCTGAATATAGAAGGAGAAGTCTCCTTGCCCAATGAAGGAGACAGCTATATATTGCTTTCTAGCACATTCCATTACTCTTGTAGGAAGGTCCTAAAAGTGGAGACTCCAAGCACACAAAATGTCTGCATTTTCATATACATCTACTTCATGCACATGCATAAACAAATATTATGCTTAAGGGATTAACCACGATGAGGTGTTATGTGAAAATAATTGATGACAACTAGGTGTAATGCTAACCAGGTTGGAGTGGGTTATTTTCAAATAGCTGCACACCACAAAGTGGATTATCCCGCTTATACCACGGCTAACGAAAAAAATATAATAGAATAAACTAGTCATGGCTAATTTTTCAAAAGAAAATGATGTCACTTAGAATTTAATAATGCTCCAGTGCGCTCACATGGAGAAAACGTCTGGTCTACTAATTATATTATAATTACATAGTGCATTGCAACATCAAATCTGATTAATATGTGTATTACTTATGAAATAAAGTGTTTATTAAATTCTCTTTTTTGATATTATTAATTTGAATATATATTTATATATATATTAAAATAACGGTAATAAATTTTGTCATGTTGAGGGAGGGTAAGTCAGAGGGCCCCATGGAGATTTTTTTTGCTTAGGGCCCCTATAGACCCTAGGCTTCAGGTGATATATAATAGACAGAAACAAAACACAAATACAGAAACGTTAATAAATTAAAAGTGGCACTTCGTAGTTTTATACCGCTGACGTTAAACAACAGCTTCGACATAGACGTGTGGCAGCCCCCCCCCCCATGTCATTTTTGGGCCAATTATGCCCTCTAGGCTGGCTGGCATGGACACTGATGCAGACTGAAAGGATGGTTTCTTTGCGCGCACCTATCCACCGTACTGCAGCATGATCACGGAGGAGGATGACACAGTGTTCCTGAAGCACAACCGTTGGAGGAACTACCTGGCTACAGCGTCTGGAGCTTATGAGATTTTCACTGCGGCAGAGAGGAATGGAGATTCTGACCCCTCCAACCTTCAGAAACACCAGCAGCAAACACCTGACAAAATGCTAAGAAATTCTGAATTTGAAAACAGCTATGAAATATTAATATGGGATCCTATGCAATATACATTATTAGCTACAAGTTACATAAAAGCACTAAGCAAACAAAATCAGGCTTTACTTAAAATTACATTGAAGATATGGTCAAAAGCACAGGACAAAAATATGTGGAATATCTCTACGTTCTACGCTCTTCTAAGAATGGAAGAATGGAGAGCGATGGCAAGCAGGTCTGACAAAATAAGCAAGATTTTTCCAGTGAGCCCTAACACTGCTTCACAGCTCGAGGGTAATGCATAATCATTAAATGGCTTATTATGTGCTAGTGGAGTTTGCTTGTGTTTTTTTTGGGTGAATTTCACCCACTAGAGAAAGACATGTGGCTTAGCTGCATTACTGTCCTGTGATGGATTGGCATCCCGCCTAGGGGCCTTACCTGCTCCTAGGGGGGCTTACCTACTCCTAGGGGCCTTACCTGCTCCTAGGGGGCTTACCTGCTCCAAGGGGCCTTACCTGCTCCTAGGGGCCTTACCTGCTCCTAGGGGACTTACCTATTCCTAGGGGGCTTACCTGCTGTTTACCTAGTACATCCTGGGACAGCATCTACCCCCTACATGACCTAATATTGCTTAAGCAATGGCAAGATTAATTGATGGATAAACTAAAACTGGAAATAGGCAAAACGACTATAGCATCATACCTTGTCTGAATATCAAAGACTGTTCTACATCTACAAGTAACTGAAACTTGTTTTTGTATACGTCAAATAAGTTTGCATAAATTAGTAATCATCAGAAAGAGCAGAATCTTCAATGCAAAGCTCTTTGCTCTCTCTGGGAAAAATAGTGTCTTTTATCTGAAAAAGTTGTGCAGCGTATGGCAGCCAAGGGCAAAGCCTGGATCCCCAGACAGGCCGAAGGAGCCACACAAAGGAGGGAAGATTCTGGACCGCCTGACAGCATCTCAGGAGTGGAAGCAGACAGAAAACTGCATGCCTACATTTCCCCTCATCATTACCCGCACTCACAAATTTGTTTATGGATTCCGAGGTGGCAGCTGTTCTACTTCACATCAACGGCAAACGTCTCATCGCTCAGAGGTGTGCGGAGATGTAATTGAATCTAAAACAGCTTATCGCTTGGAATGTATTCCACCAGAAGGAATGAGCCATGCTCCCCTGTGAACAGGTCAGCCCAGCATCCCGAATTATGAATCGGGCACCTGCTGTTTTCTGCATGCCCCTGTGCTTGGGGGGGGGGGGGGGGGGGGGGCGGGAAGGGGTTTCAATAATCAGCTTCTTTTGAACACATGCTATTTTTTTCCGCCAAACAATATATTTAGTATATTCTACACAAATGATCATACAGTGGATCCATTTGATGCCATTATGTTAAATAACCTTGTCGGTAGAAGACTTCAGAATCATTAAATTCAATAAAAGGTATATTAAACTTAAACAGACTTTCACAGAAGTAGTTAAATTATTTTCTTATACCTGTAGCATTTGGCAAATTATTATTTTCTTTGAAAACCACTCTCTATTATATAAAGCTTTTTAATCTAGAAGGTGCATAATACAATTGCCTCCCTTTAGCTTGTAACACCAGACTGTTACAAGTTGGTAAATATAACAAAATGCTTCACCAGAAATAATATCAAATCTAATCTAAAGGTGTAGTTAAGACCATTTTGCAGGTTTCCAATCCTTCGGCTAGTTCATCAGGCTAGAAGAGAGTCTCAGTACTCTCCACATAATAAGGGACGATGCATTCATCAAAATGACCTTTTAAATGAGAAATTGAACTTCTCAAAAATAAAATGTAACACCAAGAGTAAATGCATAAAAACATGGCAAGCAGAGATTGAGGTCATTTAAATTGCCTATTACATAGGTAATGTCATCATCTAATTCTCTTAAAAAAAACCTGCAGGGAAATCTCTTTCTTGTGGGAGAGCACAGACAACAGTCGCAGTAAATAAATCAGGTACCTTTAATTGACATTTGCCATTTTAGTTGTAATCAATTGATATTATAAAAAGGTTTAGGTCTTCTGCACAACTCCCCTGGATATATGCTCCCAGAAGGTGAATAGGTGGCTCTTTAGGTCATGGTCCTGGCCGCTAACCACCAATTAACTGGTGATACTGGTGACCTGCTGTACTATTTGAGCCCTGATCTCTCCCTATTGCCTCTGCCGCTAGAATATCACCAGCAAGCCGAGACCTCTTAGCAGAGCATCCCTGCCCACATGCTTGCATTGCTGTTGCATCAGACCCTTAAAAACAACTGTAACAAAAGGTGTAGTGGGTGCAGGCAGGTTAACTGCATATACGCTACAAGGGTACATAGATTGAAACACATTGCTGGACTTGTTTGCCATTTCTTGATATGCTACACGTTCCTGCGCTGACACCAGTGTGGCACTTCTGCCAGGGGTAGCCTGTAGTCAAATGCTGTTTTCCTAGGCTGCAGTCACCAGTAATCGCATTACCGCTTGTCCAATGCTTCTTAATGAGGTTACTGCTATTTCTACAGTATTCGGAGTCTCAGTTTTCCGGTGGTATCACAACAGACACAAGATACAACGTAGCACTATAATGCAGCATGAATTCATGAGATACGGAATTGATTAAATTTAGCTTGTATAGTTTATAACTGTGGATGTATGTGAATGCATTTAGTTAATAATATAAAAAGATCCAACGTAAATTTATTTAAAACTTTAGAGACACGAGAAACTAATTTTAAAAAATTGAATTATGAATATGAATTTAGAGATTTTAAGGCCCAGTATGTCTCCTAATATGAAGCCCTGTTATTCTTGAATCTGCCTGAGATTCCAGATATCATTAAAAACCTCATTCTCCTCTATAGAGTATAATCTTGATCTTATTAGGGAATTGTATGAGTCCTCTGAATCGGCAACAGGATCGTCACTATTCACAATTATCAGGGGAACGAGGTGCCATTGGGGAAACTCAGAGGGAAACGCCAGTTCTGATTGCATGATTCACGGATTGATTTCGCCATTACAGCTAGTGTAGGTAAGTTGCAAGATCCCTTTTAAGCTTCTTTGGCTCGTCGGCGTCCCATTGGATTGGAGACGTATCCAGGGTGATGTCAGGAAACCATTAAAATCAATATTTTCCACATAATCCAAAGTATATCCACCCAGGTGAACAAAACAAGCAGGCCGCCTGCCAAAATCGCATTGCCGCCTCCTTCTGCAAAACCAAACCATAGACACAACCTCTGCTTTCATGTCTTTGTACAATAAACTATAGGTGATGAAATAATCACACGTCTAAATAATCACATCTCGTATTAAGGCGGTGCGGGCTTTTCGTTTAATTTTTTTTTGGTCAAAGCTATCTTGAGCAATCTGCCGTCAAACATGGTGCACAGTCTTTACTAGCATGCTCAGTTAACCCAAAACCTAATAATAATAAACTTAATGAACATGCAATGCACCAAACTGAGAATGTGACTTAGTTTGTATGTCATAGAGCCTTGCAAAAATAGAAATACAAAAATAACTAACAAATATATGAAAATAGTTCTAGAAGATGCTGGGAGATTGTAGACTCCATAGCTGGACCATTAAGGGGGAACAGATTTCTGAATCTGTGAATGCAGTTCATTAACAGATGAACAGATAGAAAGCATTGTCCTCTCCCTTTCAAACAGGAATTAATAGAAATAATAAGTATGATTAGTTCTGATGGTGGCACAATCACACCTCCAGCACTGGGTGTCGGGAGTTTGCATGTTCTCCGAGTCGTGCCGGTCTCCTCTGGGTGCTGTGGTTTCCTCCCACAGTCTAAAGATGTGCAGTTAAGCTAATTGGTGTATCTAACCTGCTAATAATTACTGTGCTTACCCTGTAATGGACAGGCATCCTATCCAGGGTGACACCCAGCCTTGCGCCCTGTGGCTCTGGATGGGCTCCTGATCGCCTTCGAACCCTGACCAGGGCAAGCAGAAGGTGATTTGCTGATTAGCTGCAGAACTCGGGCCTTATACTATAGTTCCCGTTTATACATTTGCCTACATGCTTGTGTACGGCCAGTTGTACACCCTTTTTGACAGTGTGCGTGTGTGTACACTATTTGAATTTCATGCACTTTTTCAGTATACTGTTCAACCAGAAAAAGAACGGATTTGTATTTCAAGTGGCATTTAAAGTTCTGTATTTTTTCAGTGGTGCAGCAGGAAAGCCCTCTATGGACAAACATTTGTCAAGGTTCTTAACCAAAACAGCTAGAACATAGAGCATTAGGAGGGAACAGGTATGGGTTAAGGGTCGAGTAAGGGTTCCGCATGCTCATATGTACATCCATGAATATGATATTGCCTTAATCAAAACATTGCAGAAGGAACTTTTGTTCCTGTTAGTGTTTTGGGGGTTGAGACTGGCATCTATGCAGTTAAACTAGGTCAGTGGGTTACATGCCTCCTGGGTTTACTATTAATTTGTTGAAACGGAATAGCAGCCTGGATAAGCAGGTCACATTCCAAACAGGAGCAGCCGAGGAGGTCTGCAACAAAGAACTCTGAAGCGGAGACTTGTAGGAATATTGCCATAGCTCAAGATAAACACTGGATATCCAATGTTTAGCTGTGCAAGGTATCCTTGTCACAAATGTCCTCAGAAAAGTGGGCCATTAGGTAATTGTGCTAAATATCTAGCATTTAAAACTGATTCCTGACATTTGATCAATATACAGTATATGGGGCAATTGACCCTTTCAAGGCCTGCTGAGCATACCAGTCAGTAGGAAGGGGGGGTGAGAACAGGTTAGGTTTATCATGCTTAGTAAGTTCTAAAAAAACAGTGTTATGTAAGACCATGAGACAGCACCGGGTGTAAGGAATTATAAGGTGTATTAGAACCCTTACTGAGTTGTGTGTGGCGTGCCCGATACCAGAATCTTCCAACCGAGATAGGGTACCAAATCAGCAGAGATATGGGCAAGGTCAGGAGACAGGCAGAGATCCAAAAAGACACGGCAAGGCAGAGGTAATCCAAACACCAGGGGCAGGGCACAAAATCAGTTGGCAGGCAAAGATTCAATACACAGGTAGGCAGAGCACATCACTGCCAAAAGTGGCCAAAAAGCAAAACACACCGAGGGAGCAAACACAGAGCTAGACCCACAATATAACAACCTCAAGAGCACTTGGCGGGGAACAAGAGAATCTGGCAAGAGGGAAACAGATCCTTAAATACACTAGGGAAAGCTATGCTTAACAAGGAACAGGTGCGGGCACTGGTCTAATTAAACCAGCTGATTGGTGGTTGCAGTCAGGTGATCTCTGTGAGCAGGAAACTGGCGACACGCCCAAAATACAGGTGCAGAGTGCAGTGAGCAGAAAAACCACTAGGGGGCAGAGGAAACAGGAGGGAAACCCTGACATGGCACTTTCGAAACTTCACTCACTGGATGAAAGTAACACTGTCAGACTTTAAGTATGTAGAAAGCTGATCTACATTATACTAATTGAAGGGAAACATCTTCAATAGCTTTCCAGTGCCTGTGTGTCGTTTGAGGAACTAGTCGGTTCAACGTGTCCCCTGTTCTCTCTCCCAGCAGACGTCCGCTCCCTCCCTGACGTGACCATGACTGGGAACTGCACTCAGGAATGCACCGAGTTCGGGCACTCGGACACCTGCTGGATGCCGGGCCAGCCGTCGCCCAGCCGCAAGAACAGAACCCCCCCGAAACTGTCAACCTTTGTGCCTTACCAGGAGAGGAACAGCCTGGACCGGCCGGGGCCCGGAGGGGGGAGGCTGGCAGAGGAGCGTAGCGCCAAGGTAGCCAGTGTGCGTCTGCTACCCTCACATAGTGCCTACTCATGCAGCAGCCATGAGCCTGGACAACCTCCGCCCCTGGAGGAAGCTTCTAAGCGAGAGATTTACCTGTGAGAGTACCTCCCGACAGATTTGCCTGCGAGGCACTCGGGGGGGATGTGCCTGGAGGTGGGGTTCTCAACTCCCAAGGACCCTGGTAGGTATACCTGTGAGAAGACTCTGTCTTATTGTAGTCTGGAGATGAGCGGATACCTTAGGCCTTCCGTGGGACCGCTTCCAGAAGGCTTTAGCGATCTAGAATGAAATTCAAATCCATGAGAAAGTGCTCTAATGATACGAGTCCAACGTTTGCACCGCAGTGGCACGCGGGAGCTCTGCCGTGAGGCGCAGAAGTGTGTCTGCACTTAAGGGATCACTGTAAAATGTTCATGTATGAACACAGAACATGCACATGGAAATTTGGGAATTACATTTGTTTCTTTTCTACCTTCTATCATTTCTACAAGGCTAAAGGCAAAGTTATATATCCTATATATAATTATATATAAATATATATATATATACACACATACATACCAACATACATATACAATGGGATTCCAGGAGTAATCAGGAAGCATTATGGCTGATAAACAGGAGGAACTGGCTTCTTAAATAACGACATGCAGAGCTGCTGGATTACTGTACAGTTATGTAAATTCTTTTATGGGACATTTTCTTCATGGTTGCTTATTATTTATTACGATGTGGAGATCTTATCGTGACGGTGTCGGGGATTACCGTACATCCCCAACAAACTGCACATATGTTTGAATACGTTCTCACCTTGTGACGGCTCTGCTCGGGAAAAACCTCGAGAAGAAGACGGAAAGAATAAAACGAGAAGGAGGCGGTATGATCTGTGGAGGGTTCCATTATATAACGATACCCAGAACTGCGTGTAGCTCCCATAAACAGGTGGGGCTGGATTTAAGTGGGCTGGTTTCCCCCTGATAACCCCATTACTTTCATACCAAGATTCTACACCATTTCATAAGCATGAACTCCCTTAATGTCACTGAAAAAGAGCCACACCTTCCATTAATGACCACCGTAAAGTAGGAACAACACTGTGACAGCCTGGATAAGTCCAGGACACACTTGGAGAAATCTATACCCCACAAGGGCCCGAGTTTGTGGCCATTAGAGGCTCTAACTGGATGGAACAATTTCATTCTTAACTATCCACTACCACTGTCTTGTTATGACCTAGTTTGGCAGCTCCAATTAGTTCTCCATCCTCTTGAAGTGTGTGATACACAAGGACCAACATACATTGACATTAGTCCTAACCAAAGAATGATTGAGATTAAAAACAAAGTTACACACAGGGAGAAAGCAGGGGTGGGATCAAGACTAAAACAAATGGTTTTGTATTAAATTATGCTCACTGTTCTTTTTCTGCCAGTAGGGTGGCATCAGCTGTCCATAAAAGTGGTGAAAATCTGTTTATCTCTGTGTGACAGAGATGTAAACATTTGTGATGTGTTGTTGTAGGGTCAAGCACATTTTTAGGTCTTTTAGGGGTTTAGTATTAATTACAATGAAGAATTATAGGTAAAACATGTTCCTTGTTGGTATTTCATTATTTGTGGAGATTCCTGTTTCAGATTCCTTACTTCTCAAAAGGTCTGCCTTCAGAGGTTGTCCTTATAAAAAGTGCAAGTTGTTGGCTTAACTGTTGGCTGTATTTAAGTAGGAGAAAATACTTGTGATGTAATGTTTTTTGCACAGATAAATGTACATGCAAGTGTAGCTTCTAAAACTTATGGCAAACTCTGTGGTTGTAATTACCCACTGCCTAATGTTTCCTTGAAAGTTGAATATCATATTTTATTTGATATTTATGTTTATTGTGAACAGTGAACTTCAATGAAGAGCAGTTGTTTCATTTTCTTCCAGGTGTTCCACTTGGTTTGGATCAATGCATGCATGTCAATAGAATCATTTGTAATTAGTCCTCTGCCTTAAAGCTTTATAATAAAACATTTAGAAAATAAGAAGGACCTTGTTGAATTTTTACAACAATTCAATAAAATAGATCATTCCCACAATGCAACTGTAGTGGGGGTGCAGTTTAGATTAAAATTATTTACAATAATAACTCATTGATAGAAATAGCATTCAGAATTTCAGACACCTGCAGTATAAAAGATCCAATTTTAGTGGACCAGCTAATTATTAGTAGTCTGTGGCCAGGCTAAATAAAAAGATAACAATTCTGATGACATTTTCTGAATAGCTAAACTATATAGCCAAAAGTATGTGGAAACCAGCTTCTCGTTCCGAGAACCAAAGGGATTTGGGCCACCCTTCTTGCTTTTGTCTTAGCATGGGCCACCCTTCTTGCTTCTGTTAGCAAACCTCCGCTCTTCTTGGAAGATGTTCCATTAGATGTTGGATCGTTGCTGGTGGGATTTGCTGCCATTCAGATTGTGTATTGATGCTGGGTGATCGGGTCCCTCTTTGTGGGCTTGTGTGGCCGACCACTTCACAAGTGAACTTGCTCCCAAATATTTCCACTTCATAATCACTTCACTTGTGGATGACCAACGCAGCTCTGGCAGGGAAGAAACTGATTTGTTGGAAAGATGGCGATCTATGATGGTGCCAAGAGTAAAGTCGCTTCCCTTTAATTATAAACCTGACTCAACAATGGTTACGCGTTAATTAGGCAATTAAATAGGGGTGTCCACATACTTTTGGCCATTTAGTGTATCTATCCAGTGTCACTAAATTGAATGTCAAACGTTGAATGTCAAAGTCTGAGTAATAACCCTTCTTTAATCTGTTTAGAAATGTTCTAAGGCATTTCGTATCATCTCATAACACTATGCTAAGATGTGTTAGCTATGAAGACCAGAAAGAGAAAAAAGCAAATACGATGCAACGAACAACTGATATTGCCGGCCTCGTCCAATGTTTCTGTGAATTGTAGGGTTTAATTGCAGCCCAGTGTCATGCCTTGCTGTTGAGGTTTGCGTAAAGATCCTGAATATTGGTACTCTGTGTTATAGTGCAGTTTTAGGAAGTGATTTGTCAATGTCAGCTGGAGAAGCTAAACTCGCCAAGTTGGGAGGAGAATCTGTTACCGTTTACCTTGGCATACCCCAGACGTCCCCATACTATCCTGTGGAATCTTGCATTGAATATCAATAATCTGAAGACTAATCAGTTATCATTTGGGGATTGATTAATGACCAGACTTTGTTATTGGCCATTATTTATTAACATTGGATCATAAGGTGGACAGTGCTTCTGGGGCTCAGATCAAACCATTCTGTTGCTCTGAAATCGTTTTTCCTTGGTCTGTTGTTCTCCTTATCTCCGTAATGGTCCTACCACCTCGAGTCTGGATACAATTTTGACTACCTGGAGTCTCTATGTCTGAGAAAGAGACTTGAGACTCCGTACGCGAGCATAAGACTTACATGTGCAGGCCCTGTCCAGGTGGGAACTGGGTGATAACGCCGGCTTTCTCTTTCCCTGAGGTTTTAAAGCCTAATATATGTCAATGTGATTGGTTGAGAGTTCCGTATCACGTGATGATGTATGACGAATGTGTAACTGTGGGGAGTCTCCAGGCGGAAGGGGATGTAGGATTTACCTGGTGTGACTCCGTGTTGTTTCCCATGCATTTTCTTACACTTTGTTATTTTGAGTTTCACAATAAACTATCTCTAGACTACTGGCTAATTCTGAGTGGATTCTTCGAGGACCCCTTTCTGGTCAGGCATCCAGCATGGGCTCCCCCGTCATCTCCAACCCCTTGCTTTGAGTCCCATCAGTGTCATCACTTAGTGACATCACTTAGATCTCCCTAAACCCTTCATCTACCACAGCCAATAAAACAGGGTCGCATTCCAGATTTGACCAGACAGTTTAACGTCTCAAGCACTCAGTAAATCATAAAAGCAATTAGCAGCCAATCCAACAAGGTCAAAATGAGGAATAATATGCAAACTCTCATTATATTTGGTTAGATGTTCTTATGCTCAGCTGTTAAATCCAGCATTTATGAGCCCACTTGGCTTCTGCAGCATTCCCCAGGACTGATACTGTTGCTCCTCCTGTTGCCATGGAAACACATATGCTCGTACTTTCTGTTCGCTTGCCTTCTGCGCTTTGTCGAGAGCTCTATGCAGGGTAGCCAGTCTTTAGCACACTATTTCATTACATCATATGAAATAGTCATCTTGCGAAAAGCGATTTTACATACAACCGCCAGTCCGAATGTTTCCTCCTCAGGCAATTGAGAAAAGTTTGCAGTCAGGCAGTGCCTTGTCTGATTCTATATGGCCATTATAGAAAGCACTTTGACATCTTCTATCACTCTTTGGTATGGTAGCACAGGCATCCTAACAAGGAAAAGACTCCAGTATATCCTAACAAAGGTCACTGAGATAACTGGCAGTGTCTTCCCCTGAAATGAAATCCTACACACCCAACACATCATCAAATGTGCCAATAGGCTGACTATGGACCTGTCAGTCTAAGAACATTGCTTATTTCAGCAGCTCTCCTCTGGTAGGTGATTCAGAGGACTTTTGTGCAAAACCTCACAATTTAACCTCAGCTTCCCGGGTTGCCAGCTTTGGTCAGCTGGCTGACATGAGATTTTCAATCCCAGTCTAGTTTGCACAAACACACATTTACATGTATGTAACAGTTTTATTACCTTGTAAATAGTCAGTAGAGTTTGCAAACTAACCCAACGCTTTCGATGTGGCTAATTTTAGGCTTATAATAGAATAATATAGATTTGCCATAAGACTTCTTGCGTGAGAGTCTGAACGCTTGCGTGTCATGTCAGATGCGTGAGAGCTGGCAACCCTGTTCTTATCCAATACTGTAAGACTAATCAGCAATTAATAACCATCCTTCTATGATTAGTAATGGGTTCTTTGTCATGTCCTGTGATATATTTCATTTGCACTGATTACACCTATGTTTACATGTACAGAGCAACTTCGTGCACTTTATTCCATATTCAGTGTTTAATTTTTTTGCACACTTATTCTGCTATTATTGCACTTTTGATGTATGTTGTGTATTCTGTGTTAAGGATTTACTCTGCATTGTGCACTCTTTGTCTGTGTCTTGTAGTCTTATTCTGTATAACATTTAAATTGCACGTGTCCTATGTTGTACACTTTAAGTTGTGTATTTATTCATTGTATAGTGTATTATGTATATCCCGTTGTCTTATTCTGTTTGCTGTTGTCATTTGATGTAGTTATGCTGTACCAACAAATATTTCCCCCAGCCACGGTCATTTGCCAATAAAGACGCTGTTCTATTCTGTTTCCCCTCCAGCACACCTGATTCGTCCAGTTATGGACCTGATTATTAGTTAATTCATACAATCAGATAGTGAAATGGTGGAATAGAAGAAATATATGAAATGGGCAAATGAAATGGCTTCGAAAACAACTAGCTTGAGCAGAGAAGCACTGTGGAAGCCAGATTTGTGTACTGTAGATGAATATATGGGTACTGAGCAGAAATCAAAAAGAATTTTTATGAAATAGAGCAAGTAAAACTTGCCTGTACAGCAATCCTGCCTTATAGAATCTTCTTGAAAGCATGACAGTAGTCAAAGACAGAGACATCTACAATTAGCTGGACATGGGGCCCTACATTACTACCCACCCATGCTGCTTTTCATCTCAGATCCTGGAGATTTGCAGTGTCTCTCGGATTTTGTCTTAGCAAAGCTTTTTCCACTCCTCATCGCCTTAATTGAATGATGTTACTTCATATCCCTACTTCAGAGAACCTGGGGAAACCTGCAAAACTGTGGCATTCGAAAGCCAGAGCCGAGGATGCTTGCGTTATCTGGTACGTTTATGCTGGGGCATATTTTAGCTGGGGTTCGATATGCCACAGTTGATTTAGGCTTAGCTGAACAAGATGGCAATGCGCAATCAGTGCTGCATATAAATGTCTTTTTACAGAAGACTTCATATGCAGCTAGCAAATAGATGCTTTGTGACAGAAACTCATTCCAAGCACCGCTCTTCTTCCATGAAGGTGGATAATTTTAATGAAGGGGCTTAACTAGCTATGAATATGAAATAAGGAATAAAATTCCGAAAAAAAAATTAACAACAAAGTCAGTTTTTAAATGCAAATAGTATATATTCATCAGTCATTGTCTTAATTTCAAAGGGAGGTTCATAATCAGCTCATATACAAAGCTGGGAGTTTGCATGAACACACATGCACACACACGCACACACACACACACACACACACACACACTGTATCTCTTTCTCTCTCTCTACTGCTCCCATATTACAGATTCATTGAACATCCAATTACCCTAAACCTGAACTGAATTTTTCAGTCATTAATTCATTTCATAAATATGTTTGAAATATGAGCTATGGTCAAGAGAAGAAACAAAAATGGAATACAGCTGATTTTTTTTTTTTTTTAAATGTGTGTCATTAAGACAGTTTTGTTCACCTGCCTCATTCTTGTATACAGTCCATCAAACATAGTGAGGGCCATGTTTGATTTCATATAATAATTTAACATTTTATAACATATATCACAATACCAAATGAATGTGCAGATACACATGATACAAAATCAATTTTTTCATAATAAATATAAAACAAGCTTTGCAGAGTAGCATTCAATACCATGTATTTCCCCAGTGAATGTGGAGAAATTGTTGTGCATATTCCCTGACTAAATTAAACACTGGAAATGTATTACAAACTGTTCTATTGACATCCTCAATATGTTGTGGGATAAATCAATATATTTTGTCATGTAAAGTAATGTAATTTTATGACTGAGCACCACAGGTTAAAAAGAACATTATAACAATGTTTCATGAACCTGCATAATTAACTTATTTCCCTCATGTCATACGAAAATACTATGTATGTACAAATCTCTGAAAAAACACCATTTTCAATCCATTAAAGCAACATTTTAGCTCCTATTTTTATTCAACTTAAAGCTTAGTTCAGTTTTATTTAAAAGTCATATTACTCAAGTAAACATTAGACTTTTGTTGCGACAGTTAAAAATGTTAAATAGAGAAAGGCCGAGGTCACACCAGCGAGGTTTTTAATTCACTTCCATTTTGTTGTGAGAAACATTATTTTTAAAAGAAAGTTCTTTTTTGTATATTAAAGGGAAGGTTCTCACTTTCAGCCTTATTCGCTCCATCTACAGTATTTCATTATACTCCTTTTGTTACAGTATGAGTCAGACAAAAAAAAATCATTTTAACAGATATATTTTTCTAGTTGAAACATTTTATTTTTAGATAAAAATCCTACATTTTCTTTCTTCTAAGAGAAACTTTTTGACAGCTGCTGCAATTTCTTAAAATGGCTTAAGCATTAACTATAAAAGGGCCCTATCTGTCGTAATTAATCACTTCTGCAGTGATTAAGTATGAGGATCCTGATGAATACCCTCATTCCCAGTGTCCATGCAAACGATACGAATATGTGCCGCTACATCCAGGCTGCAAGGATATTAACAGTGCAAATATCCTTCTGGCATAAAATGACACTTTTCACATTCCTGAGTCCAGCAGCTGCACTATTCACTGCAACATGTAACCAAAGAGGGGTAAATCTCTTTCCATCCATCCATCCATCCATCCTCCGCAGCCACTTGTCCTATTCAGGGTCAGGTGGGGCTGGAGCCTATCCCGCAGACTACGAGGACAGGCAGGTAAGGACCAAGGATGCAGCTCCACCCCATCACAAGGCAAACTCACGCACCATTCACTCACACCGATGGGCAATTTCGTAACTCCAATCAGTGCTAACCACTGCACCACTGCGCCTCCCCCTGAGTCCTTAGCGTGGTATTTTCTGCATGAAAAACTATCCAGCCATATAGAGAAGCTCAATACAGAAGCAGTATATTGTGTAATTATGATAAATAGACTTTATGTGCTCAGGTGAGTCATCGTGTAGCTTGGCTGGGTGTGATGTGGACATCTGCAAAACACTCGTACAGTTACTAAATATCTACTCCTTGTTAAGCCTGAGCGGGCGGGCATCAGTACTTTTGGATGAAATAGTATGAGGAGCTTTTATTTTATTGCCAGTTAATGAGATTATCTGCCAGATTAACTATCACCCCCTTTGCTTCCACCTAGTGATTATATACCTGAAATGGCATAGCAGAAGACGTCAGGAGCATTGATGGGTTTATCCCATTGCCTGCAAGCACAACTGACCCAGTTTGCTGGTCTTAATATAAATATATATAATATAAATACTTCTAATGTCTATCAAGGTCCTCGATCTCAGCAGCATTATCAAGCCTCCTTGACATCTTTAAAGATGCAGGAACTCTTATAGTGAGTCTTATCCAATGTTCTGTTCGGTAGCAATATCTTGAAGCTACTGTCACTATTGTTGTTATACAGCCAAGAACAATATTAATGTTATTTTAATTAATAATATTTACACTAAACTTAATAGCTACTACATTTAGAATGTATCTGGTTATGTGCAGTGAACTTGTTGACATATAACTGTTTCTGAATATGTTTAAGTGCATGCGCCTGAGTGGGTAATCCCGCCTTGATTTAATTAATTTACAATTTGGAATGTAGCTATTAAAAAATAAACCATGAGTTTATTAAGAGCAGATTCCTCCTTTCATTTCCTATTCTTCCTGCCATTTTCGCATTTCATAACTGGCACATCATTGCTGGATCTAGCGAATGGGAGCTTTCCTGTGCCCTAATTAAGTGTCGAGTATTCCGAGTTTATCTTGCTCTAATTCGTGTAAATGTCTAGCTCGCCGTGACTTGTACTGTACGCGTACACTACAGTTACCAGAATCACGGGGATGCTGGATTCGTTTAAAAGGCACGTATGAGTAGAAATATCCTCCAAGTTCCATTTCTCATTTTTTTCCTAATATTTCTAATGCTGCACTGCAAGCATAAATATAATCAATACACCAGTGATAACACGGAGGGTTCGATGAGGCGTAATACCACCATAATACCAGCAACAACACAGACCATGAGGAATAAAACATACCTCACATAGTGAAGTAGTAACTGTAAAAGATTCTAATTGTATTACTGTTATTAATTAAATTATGATGATAGCCTTAAAGGGGTTTATGATTATTATTATTATTATTATTATTTATAATTAGACGTCATCAAGTTTATATCAGCACCATATAGGCAGCATTTCTCCAGAACATTGTCTTCTCTCTGGGCCTTCAGACCTTCCCATCGCCATGTTCATCGTTGTTGAACACATTGATCTCGTTGCTGACCATCTTCTTCTTCTTTAACCTTCACCTTCTCCTGGCATTACTGTCTTGCATTGGGTCAACTCATAATATGCCGAAAATCATACAGCGAACAGACAAGAAAAAAACCGAATAGAGATGTTAGGAGATAACCGAAATGACTCATCATCACTACTTTGTCGTAAGGCAGGGGCTTGTCCTCTCTCCCTTCCTGCTCCCCATCGACACGATGGGCTTCCACTACAACACCACCTCATGTCACCCACCCAAGGTCCTCCGTGGTACGGACATCAGAAACACAGATGAGTCAGAGTATAGGATGCTAGTTGATGACAACAGCAAGACAAAGGAGTTGGTGGGGGAGTTCCTCAATTCCAGGAAGCCCCCATGCCCAGCCACTATAGCAGGAGAGAAGTGGAGGTGCTTCTGTGTAAGAAGTATTTGGGGCTTTATTTGAAGAGCAGACTGGACTGGTTGGCAATACTTGTAGAGTGGCACAAAAAAATGTCCATGGCAGACGCTCAGGCTGTGCTTCTATCTTTCTGATGTTTGTGGCAAGTCTCTGTTAATGTGCCAGACCATAGTGGCCATTGCGATTCCATGTACTGTGGTGTGCTGGGGATGTAAGATAAGTTCATGTGATGCTAAGCGTCTGAGCAAACTCATCAGGAAAGCCAGGTCCATCACAGGACTGACCCTGGAACTAATACAGAAAAGTGTATGGCGGAAAACCTGAACAACATTATGAACAGTTCTGCCCATCTGCTCGACGGCGTGCTCTTTTGGGGCTTTAGCTAATCATTTAGCGGCTGGCTAATTCCACCACGGTGTAGACATGTCCTTGGCATCATTTCTGCTTGCTGCCATCCTACACTACAAGGCATCCTCCTGACATGCTGGCCCTGACCCCCAGCCAACATGCATGCTGGGAAATGACACCGTACATAACCGTGTTGACTATGTGCATCACATTTACAATCCATGTTAAGTATTATCCATTCATTAATTGCTTTTTATGCACAAGCTGGTTTGGCCTATGTGTATGGCCTTCTCACTTTCGAGTTTTGCACATCGTCACTCAGAAAATTTTGAAAATTAATTAACGTTCATTACCCGTTTACCCAAGCAGATGCAGAACATATGCAAAATACTGCTGATTTCTCCAGGTACTCTGTTTTTTTTTCCTGCACTCTGTTAGGAAAATTTGCATGACCAAATTGCCCAAAGATAGCATGTACGTGCCCTGTGAGGCACTGAAATCGTGGCCAGGATGTTCCCCTGCTGTGTACCCTGTTTGGGATTTGGGCATTTTAGCTTTGGAGAAAGGAAAACATGCACAGAAAAGACAGAGTTTCTTTGGTGAATTAATGGCCTTGTCGCCTGTCCACTCCCAGATGTCCACGCAATCGCATTTTCCCCCTGCATTTCAAACGGTCCATCAATCAAAGACATATATTATTGTCCACATCTACATTAAGAAGCAGTCTAGAAACTTCTTTGTTCTGTGTTTCCTCATGTAGCAGGAACCGTTTAGTAATAATAACACCAGTTTCTTTAGATAATCTGGGTTTGGGGTTTTTGTAATGTAAGTCGGCATGATCTGCACAAATAAATATATTGCATGGTACGTGATGCCTGGCAAAATGTTCTAGTCTGTTCTATGCACTCTCCTCTTCCTTAATAACTAGGAATGTGTAATTTGTTAATGTGATAGTTGCGCTGTATTTGTACAATAAAATATGCTCTGAACCAAAACATGTTAATTTCTACTAACATTCTGTTGACATGTTTTAAATGAAACATCCTAATTGGATATCTCTAATTTGTGTGTGTGTGTACGCGTGCATATGTGATAATATTATCTACAGTTTTTAGTATGTGATAGGAATGAAGCTAAAACAAAAACTTGGTGCCTATTAATTTAGCACCAGCCTTTTCAATACTCACTGTTGTTGGCTAATATTGGACGGATACGTCAAACCTCTCTAACGTCAGAGTATATATTGATCAAATTTTCTGACAGAACAGTCTGTAATTTTGCAGTCATTACCCGCTCTGTGATCCTGCGGGTGTGTGTCCTAATTTTATTGTGATACCATCGATGCAGAGCCATAGTGTGACCCAGCCTCTTCTTAAAATGGATGTTGATTGTGCCATTTAGGAGTAGCGATTTTCCACACAAACCAGATGCTGTGTCTGTGATGGGGTTTGCAGCTCACTGCTGTCCTCGCTTGCTTACATTACTAAGGTATCATTGTTCATGGTAGTTTATTCTGGTTAAAACACATAAATGCAATAAGCAATATGGTGCTCATTTCATCTTAAGTAAGCAGCAGAATGGGGATTCGACTTTTGCTCTGCTTTTCTTGGTATCATAACAGGATCACAAATAAAACAATCATGAAGCAATCATGTAATATCGTTAAATCAACTGGTTACTGCAAAACTGCGTGTTATTTCGGGGAGGAAATATAAGCCTCATTTCCTGAATGTCTCTGTACATTTCCATTTTTTTGACCAACGTAGAAGCCACGTAAATACGATATTGATGAGCTCAAATGCATGCCCTTATTAGCTGACCTGGTGGGAGACCCAGAATGGCAAGGGGCTCGATACAGATGATCTTTGGGATTTCTATGGCAACAAGCCCCATGCCATCAGACTCTTCAATTAATGAAACCTAGCTAAGCCTGAATGCCCTAATTGGCTTGATAATGTTTTAATAGGGTCAGTTGGGTGGATGAGGGAGGAATTTTGGAGGGGAATGTATGAAAAAAAGCTAATTTACACCCATTGTATTTTTTTTCCTTCAGTGATAAAATCACTTCCGTAATTACCCTACTGGCTTCCACCTTGACTTCAAAAATATGATAGTTAATTTGTTAAATTCAGGGAATATCTGCACCAAGTTATGAGAAAAAATAAAATAAAATAAACCTGGTCTCTACGGGGTCTATTCATTTAAATATTCCATATAAAACTGCATATCTGTTTAGGAGATATGCATATTAACTGCAGTGCTAAACCTGGTAAATTGAAAAACATACATACAGACCTGAGGATGTTTGTATGGTTGTGTGTATAATTGTGCACTTGTTAGCAGTAAAATGTAATTAGACTGTGTCTAGGTGATATGTGTTTCTGCAATACTACCATGACATCTGCTGGTTTAATTTGTGTACCAAGCAGTGGAAATGTTCTGTGCAGTGTTGGGTAGAAATCTATTTACTTTGCAGTAGGGGTCCCTGCGAGAGTCCACATATTCTATTTAGATGGCATCTGCTCATTATTTGTAAAGTCCCGAGAATAACAATTATCTGATATATCAGCCATGCTGGGCTGATGAATTATGCTGTCAGAACAGCTGTAAGCTAATTATTTCTCAGCAGATCACATAGTTTAAAATTTCTACAGTGTATTCAGACTTATTGGCTTTGTGACTGTGTCATGTTTAGAAGAATACTTGTCGAACAACTTGTCAAAAAACGAACTGCCGCTATTTTATACAGATTTTTATATATCTGTTATTTGTAATATGTGGGGCGGTTGCTTCACTTCAAAGCATTCTTATAATGTCCATCCTAACATACTTGTTCCCAAGATTTAACAAGATCATCATCACAGACAGCCATTACAGTTAATATAATGTATACAGTCTCTCTCTAACTGTTTATGACATCACCGGCAGAGGAAAAAAGGATTAAACCCTCAAAAAAAGCATTAGGAAAATAAGTCAGATAAGATTCTAAAACATCAATGTGTCTCTTCCAATCCCGTCTCTGTTTACAGCCAAGCATACACTTTTTTCTTAAGATTCTTTCAGGTGAAATAGATCCAACTGGAACCCGGTAAGAGTGGCATGCTGCATGAGGCTGGCGGCAATTATGCAAGTCTTGCACCATCATTTTCTGCTTGTCCATTCAACCTTATTTTTGCGTGCTCTAATGTAGGCTGCTTAACCATGTACAGCAATTCATTCTTAGCCTCACCAAAAAAACAAAATAAAAAATTAAATAAGTTATTTAATCTTTAATACATTTTTGGTCACTGTGCCCTGTAGGGCTGACTTTCATTAAGTATTAACATATTTAGCCTACAGTACAGACACACATAACAATATTATTTCTGTTTTAAAAAATGCATTAATTACTCTCATAATTGCTTGCATTATTATACAAAAATGACATATACAGAGTGTTCTATGGGCTTTTAATGATACTCGTATTCTTTTGGGATTGTTTGCCTTTTAAAAATTCATACATAGTTAAATTCATTGTATTACATGCCATCATTTATAGATACAAAAGACAAATGAAGGATCTAATAAAAGTCTGGATGGAAAAGACAGAGAATTCGATGGAGAATTTTGTTATCATTAATTTGCGTTCCTCTCCAGTCTAACAACCTAACTCTATCATATTGTTAAAGTCCCTTTCAAATGCTTCTGTAAATATTCCTAAATGCTTTCTGCCACCTAGGGGTAATTCGTGTACTATAACTAACTGTTGTAATGTATCTTGATACCTGTATGTGACTGTAAAATAAATCAAATGTGCCAGACATCAGCATGCTCTGTGGGTTTGCGCTGTGGGGACACACTTCCTGTCTGACAGCGAGCCTGCTCTGTATAAGCACTATGGCAACCTGGGGCTATAAGGATGTCCTGTTTCTGCAGACCCATTACAGCAGGTAACATCTCTGGCCATACACGCCCTACACGATGACCACAAAGCCGATATTTTTTCAGTCAAAACATGAACTGATTGAAATGAAATTTCTAAAAATTAAATATTATCAAATATGTGGTAGGGGTATGGAAATTAACATTTATAGAAATTGTCACTTGGTAGGGTTAGAACAGTAAGTCTTTCATTTCGCCTGAGATCAGGAAGAGAAAGAGATCTAAAGATCATTTTTTCAGGACCTTTGAGAGAATTTTTATACACACACACACACACATATAAATATAAAATCTTACTTATATATTACTGTTTTGTGCAACTTTAGTTTGATGTACAGGTTGCTAGGTGGCAAATATTTTAAATATTTAAAATGACCGAATATTTAAACGTATATTAAAAATTACGCAATATTTACAGTAACATAATTCACTACGTGAATGCCTTTCTCTGTTTTGTAAAATCTTTTCATGCAATATGTTCAGTTTGCCTAATTTCCAGCATAGTCGATCTTTGATGATTTACACTTTTGTAGCATTCATTACATCATTATTGTTCCCACTTTTATCATCATATTAAATATATATCGGAAAGCTGTTGATTTGCTTCTCAAATATTGGGCGCTGTTGCCATGTATTGAAGCTGCTGTTGACACGTATTCATGCACATCGTGATTGGATCATCTCGCATGGCGACTCGCCTTCGCCGCCAGAACTCCCTCCAGCCGCAGCGAATCCAGTCCCCCACTCGCCAAGCACGTCTTCTCGGAGCAGACATTTCTGTCGGCAGAAAAAAAAAAAAATAAGCGACGTCTTTTCGCGCGTGCGCATTAAGACAGGAAACGCCGCGAGACAAAAGAGGAAGCGTGATATTTAAAGGGGAAGCTGTGCTGGGTCAGTCGGCTAAATATGTTACTATGTAATTTAGTAAACACCGTCAAAAGTAAAGGAGTTCGTTAACAGACAGATAGATATTATTTAAAACGAAGCGCTACGAGTTTGATAATTGATGACTGGTACAAGTCTGGTACAGAAACCCGTATGAAGTAAACAAAGAGCTAATGGCCAGCGTGGGTAAGTGCTGGCTTTCGGTAGTCGTGTAACATTGTTGCACGCATTGGTAGAAAAGCAGGGATTCTCCTTTCTATATCATAATTGTGGAAGTTAAGCACGTTGTAAAATTAAATATTTTTATATTTATGTTAGCTAACAATTTACAAACAGTTTCACCTGCCCAATTCCAAACAGTACTGCTAACCTGATACAGCTTTGGGGACTCTGGGACGTTGCATGCCTATATGTATGTGTATGTGTGTATATATGTATTAGTATTAGTATATGTATATATGTATTAGTGGCTTAATAACATGTGGATAAGTATATTGGTATCGTCGACCGTATGTTTAAAGTCACTCACTGACAGTTAACTTTTTGGTTAGGCAGCGCTGAAAAGAAGCAAGTTAATACTCCAGGTTTGTGGGCTGTGTAATATGCGGGGTTTTCCACGTTGTCCCAAAAGCCTCGATCAGCTGAATTGGCGTAATGCTAGCTGATATCAACTGTAGGAAAAGTTGCAGCTGAAAGATCATACTTTTTGACTTGTTAACCATCTGCTTTTTCATATTCTTTTCACATGTGTGGAAGAAATTTGAAAGAAAAGTCTTGATGCAGAAATATTTCATCGGGTCCACCTTACAAAGATTCTACCGTACACCATTAAGAGACCTGTGCAGAGGTTGCCCTGCTGCAGCACCTGCACGCACCTATCATTTTCGCCTGTATTCTCAAGTACTACCTCATTTGCCCCAAACTGGTTTTTGCAATCCCTGGATCGGCTCTAAGTGGAGGGAAGCGTCGCAGACATTCAGCGTCTCTGCCTGCTGCCTCACCCGTGCGATTTGGCCTAAAAGCGGCAGCGTACCAGCAAGCATGGCTGAGCAGAGGTACTGCGTGGAATACGCCAAGCGCGGAACTGCTGGCTGCAAGAAGTGCAAGGATAAAATAATGAAGGGGCTGGTCCGCATTGGCAAGATCGTGCCCAACCCCTTCAGCGAGTCCGCCGGCGAGATGAAGGAGTGGTACCACGTAAAATGCATCTTCGAGAAGCTGGAACGCTCTCGGCCGACCACCAAGAAGATCGAAGATATGACGGACCTGGAGGGCTGGGAGGAGCTGCAGGACGAGGACAAGGAGCTCATCAACAAACACATCACAGGTCTTTTGAGCTGGGGACAAGTGTTGTTGTCAATAGATCCATCAATCTTTGGCGTGACAGTTAAGAATATGTTATAAGGCAGTTCCCATTTCTCACAGGAAATTAATTCAGTGTTAATTTATGTATGTTTCATTAGAACCTCCCCAAAATACCGATATTGGCAACGTTGGCAACTGAGTGTTTTAAACTGAGACGTTATCGTTGTGCTCCTTGTTTCGGTAGAGTTGGCTAGCAAAACAAATGCAAGCCCCAAGAAGAAGGTCCAAGCCAAGCTGAACAACAGCGGACAGTTGGCAGCACCTCTGGCTGACCCCTCCATCAATGCCCCCAGGAAGTTTTCTGGTTTCACTGGTGAGGCTGCAGCCCGTAATCAATCATGAGGCAGTTACTGAGTCTGGGTGTCTGTTTGTGGGGGCCACACATTACATTTATTTCTGCATGAAAAACTCTTTAAGAGGGTTACAAGTGCTGTGATCAGAACATTTCATGGGGAAATAATTATGCAAAACAGTTTCCACTCATCCTTCTTGCAACTGCTTATCCTGAGGAGAGAAACGAGAAGTATAGGACCACTTCCAGGCATCACAGGGCACATAGTGGGGGTACAGCCTGGGCCGGGGCGCCAGGCCATCGCAGGGCATACACATACCAACAGACACTATGGGCAATTTAGCCCAGCTGCAACTCCAACTCGTGTTGCACTAGCCAGATCTACTTGTCATACAAGGATATTATATTTCGTTGTTGAGCTGCTTACCTTTGGAATGTATCGTCCTTTTACAAGTCCAACATGGCCTGTTCAGTGCTGCACTGTTATTGGCTCACCAGTCTCTATTTGAACACATCGCTGTCTAGGATCTGTCAGTGTTAACTCCAGTTATGTTGTATCTTGTCAGCGACCAAGGCAGGCACGTCCTCCAGCCCTGGCCCCTCGCCGGCCAAGGCCAGTCAGGGCAGCAAGGTGTCAGCTGAGCTGTGTGACCGGACCCACAAGGACTGTCTTCTGCGTGAGTTCCGGAAGCTGTGCGCCATGGTGGCAGAGAATCCTAGCTACAATGTAAAAACTCAGATCATCCAGGACTTCTTGAGGAAAGGATCTGGTGGAGGTGAGTTTGTAACCAAGTTATCCTCAACTGATTCTTCTACACTTGGATTTGTGTACCACACTTGATAGTTGATTGCATTTAAAGATTGTTTAAAATGGGCATTTTGAGTTGGTTATTAAGACAATGAATAGGCTAGTTCTACTGTAATGGAATCTGGCTGCAATTTGAAATGCATGAAATGGCATCGTTTCTTTGCTGTTGTGTCCCAAATATCAAATTATACTACATATTGGGTTGCAAAGGCATAACATTTTGGTATTGGAGTTCCCATTATATTTGTTTGTTGAAATTCTTGACAAGGTGTTTAGAATGCGTTATATTTCCCGTACTCAATCATTGGGGCTTCCACAGATAAATTCAGGGGAGACCTGTACCTGACAGTGAAGCTGCTTCTCCCAGGCGTGATCAAGAGTGTGTACAACTTAAATGACAAGCAGATTGTCAAGCTGTTCAGCCGCGTCTTTAACTGTAACCAGGAGGAGATGGTCCGCGATCTGGAAAAGGTCCGTTTCTCCTTTCCTTTCTCCGACTGATGTCATCTATTGTGTGAGATTTGCAGGTGGCCTTTGTCTTTAGATAATTATTAAACCCTCTTGTTTTTGTGTTTTGTTTTTCTCCCCTTCGCAAAACCCAGGGCGACGTGTCGGAGACTGTGCGCATCTTTTTTGAAGAGAGTAAGTCTTTCCCACCTGCACCTAAAAGTCTTCTGACTATTCATGAGGTGGACGCCTCGCTGACACGTCTAGCCCAACTCACCAAAGAGGACGAGCAGCAGAAGGAACTGGAAGACATCGCTAAAAAGTGAGTCTCTCTTGCTGGTCGGAAAAAAAAAAATTATGTGGTGCTTCCTGGGGCCCCAGAAAAACAACAAAAATCACTGATGATCAACTGAAGTGATCCATAAATATCATGCACTTGGAGGCATTTAATTGAAAACAGCCAACCAAAATACTATTTCATGCTCTTAGCTAACTGGGTTAAGGCTGATTCTAAGCTATAAATGTTGGGCCATGAGGTTTTAAAACACTGTCGTTGTATGATGGCTTTTGTCTTGTGCGTGGAAGTAGTCCTTTTCTTTCAATAAATATAACCGTCATTATTGTAATGTTTAAATACAATTATACTTTTTCCATTACATCTCAGATAAGAAGTTTCCCATTGAAGCTTCTCACATTACAAATATCTGTACGTTTTTGTAAAATAACCCATATCTGACGTTTGTGATTATACTGTTGTGATTAGGAATCGCCATTAGACACAATAAATTGGAGACGAGAGAATCTGAATATTTTTGTTTTTGTTCATGGGCATTCCATTATAACAGTGAATATACTGTTCTCAGGTGACACAACATTTTGGTAACCAAGTATTTGCTGTGTTTCAGGTGTACGGGGAATGACCTCAAATGCATCATAAGGCTCGTTAAACATGATTTGAAAATGAACTCTGGAGCCAAGCATGTGTAAGTTTACTTACTTCTTCAGATATTTATAGGAATAAAGCAATGTAGCGTTTTACGTCACTTGCACATTCATGATGCGGTCATTATGCGTTCACATTCACAGTGTTAGGAATGCAGTGTAGCGTTTTACGTCACTTGCACATTCATAATGCGGTCATTATGCGTTCACATTTACAGTGTTACGAATGCAGTGTAGCGTTTTCCGTCACTTGCAAATACATAATGTGGTCATTATGCATTCACATTTACAGTGTTACGAATGCAGTGTAGCGTTTTCCGTCACTTGCAAATACATAATGTGGTCATTATGCGTTCACATTTACAGTGTTACGAATGCAGTGTAGCGTTTTCCGTCACTTGCAAATACATAATGTGGTCATTATGCGTTCACATT
>JAODKM010000037.1:9290394-9312409 GCA_026780845.1 Petrocephalus sullivani | reverse complement strand
CAGTGTAGCGTTTTCCGTCACTTGCAAATACATAATGTGGTCATTATGCGTTCACATTCAGTGTTACGGATGCAGTGCTTTCAGATGTTTTTACATGCTGCTTATGAATGCATTGTGAAGGTGCGCTGAATGTTCTATGAATGCATTATAAAGGCATTATCAAGGTGCAGTTAATGTGAAGCAGTAATGTTGTATGTCATCTGCCTTCCTGAATCCTCTGCAGGCTGGATGCCGTCGACCCCAATGCCTATGATGCCTTCAAAGCCTCCCGTAACCTTGGAGACGTCATCGACCGAGTGCTGCGTAATCAACAAGAGTCGTCGCTTGGCTCGGGCCCCAGGAAGATCCTGAGCGTGGAGGCCTCTCTCATGACTCCGGTGCAGCCAATGTTGGTGGGTATTGCACTATAAATCACTGAAATGAAATTAACAGTGCGCTGCTGCGCGGCAGCGAGGTTCTGAATACGCTTCATATTTACGTGCAGGCAGAGGCGTGTAAATCGATTGAGCAGGCAATGAAGAAATGCCCTAATGGCATGTACTCCGAGATCAAATACGACGGAGAGAGAGTTCAGGTCCACAAAAATGGAGACCACTTCAGTTATTTCAGCCGCAGTCTCAAACCTGTCCTGCCGCACAAGGTAAGCAGTAGCAGATGCGCTGTACATAAGTGTGGATGGCGACCACTGAGTTTTAGGCTGTGTGCTCCTGCACAGTACTCTTGATCTCTTGTTTTATATTATATATTTTACTGCTGCTATGAATTATCTATTGTCGTACAGCACTTTGGTCATCCGAGGTTGTTTTAAAATGTGCTCTATAAACTCACTCTCTCTCCTCTCTCTCTTTCATTCATTTTAGGTGGCCCATTTTAAAGAGTTCATCCCCCAGGCATTTCCTGGTGGTCACAGTATGATTTTGGATGCTGAGGTGCTTCTGATTGACACCAACACCAGCAAACCCTTGCCGTTTGGAACTCTGGGTGTGCACAAGGTAATATTTATGGCCGTACATCTACATCTTCTGTCTATGGCCGGTTTATCGGCAAGTATTTTATAAGACATAGTAATGGATTTACTTTTTTTCAATTTGATTTCAGAAAGCAGCCTTCCAGGATGCCAAAGTGTGCCTATTTGTGTTCGACTGCATTTTTTTCAACGGCGTGAGCCTAATGAGCAAGTATGTGAGACCTTTAAAGTGTCTTTTAAACTTTGACTCCCTGAATGAGTTTTAGGCTGAGGTTGTAAATTGCAAACGCACTCATTTTAGTCCTAAGATCAGTTCAAACTTAGAACTGAACTCTTTTTTTTTTTTTTTTTTTCCCCCCCAAGATATTTCAAGATGGAACACTCAACCAATGATAAGATAACAGATTACCTTAAATAAACCAGTGATTCCCAATCTGGTCCTCGTGGACCCACAGACGGTTCATGTTTTTGCTCCCTCCCAACCTGCTGCCAGGCAGTCCACATTTTTTGCTCCCTTCTAGGAGCGGGGAGGGAGCGAAAATGTGGACTGTCTGCGGCTCCCCAACGACTGGATTTGGAAACCCTGATTAATATACGATATTTATGTTTGTATTTTCCAGACCTCTTTGTGAAAGAAGGAAGTTCCTCCATGATAACATGGTAGAAGTTCCCAACAGGATACTGTTCTCTGAAATGAAGCATGTTACTGTAAGTAGAAACAGTCTATACGTAAATCATTGTAGCTGCATCCCTTTATCAAGCGCTTCCTTTGTTACGGAAATGCCTTCACTTCGGTGGTAGCATATAAAATATATTTTGCTGGCTGCAAAAACCAGAATGTGGGGCAGATAAGAGATATATATTTTCCATTTTTTGTACTGAAAAATTATTCATTTTCTGAATGACAGAAAGCAGCAGATCTAGCTGAAATGATCACACGGGTCATCAGAGAAGGTCTTGAGGGACTGGTCTTGAAGGACATAAAGGTAAATTGCTGTCTGCTTCTCCTTGGCTGGTTATATGGGCTAGAGCCCTTTCTGTGCCTCTGAGCTCTCAGTGCCTGCAGAATCATGGCCGGAATCTAAAATATCACCATTTCTCTCACTGACTTATGAAATGATGCTGCATGTGTACGAGTTCAGGTACTTTGGAAAGCTTCTTCTCGAGTGTCTCGCTTCACTCTGCTTTTGAGGGATACGTACGCGTGCAGGTGGGAGCCAGGGTTAGTGCTCGGTGTCTGAGTGCGGGTCCAGCTGGCGTGTAGTGCCGCTGGTACAATCGGGGGGCTAAGGGCCACCGAGCCACGCAGCCCTCATAGTATCCGAGGGTACGGTTAGTTTTAAATGGACGCTGTAGTTGTATACCCCTGATAGGGTCTGGGTATGGGAGAGGATCTGCAACTGGTCACATTTTAAGACGACTCGCACCAAAACTGAAGCAGCTCTGCACAGTGATGGCTAAGAGAAGAGCCTAAGACACTTCTTCTTGCTAGTGAGAGAATCCAAAGTATTCGATGAATCTTATCGGCAGTTTACAAAAAAAACGTTATATGGATGAAGATCTACACTTCATTTTAATTTTGTGATGTCATGCATCAGATTAGAAGCGCTAGCTGGCAGCGGAGGAAGCGCTGGGTAGCTCAAGGAGACGCTTGGTTTTTGTGAAGACGCTAACTCTGAAAGTATTTGATCCTTTTCCACACTTCCCACATCCCATGGGTGACCTGGGGTCTATTTCATTTCGAGACAAATCGTGCCGAAATTGCCACTGAATTATGTCAGAGAGGGGACTCGCTGTTAGGGGGAGTGTGGCTGGAGATTGTAGAAATTGAAGGAGTGGTATTAGATGGGGGAGGGGTGAGGGGGCAATCTGGGGAATAGAGGGTTTGAATTAAACAGGCCCCCCCATATAGACTGAATGACCAAACATGCTGCAACAGGGGTGATTTAGTCAGGCCAACTGATACAAACCATTAACTGCTTAAATTAAAGGCAACTGGACTCCACTGGAATCCATTCACCTTACCAAAGGGCCAGTGGACCATGGATCACGTATCGATATGTGGGCAGGAATCGGGTTTCCGGACAACCGATTTTTGTTTTCGTCAAAACTTGCTTTGTGGATTAGCCCCTTATAAGGCGGGTTTATCTGGGCTAGCTAACAGTCTAGCCCTCCCCCACTTTTGCTTGTAGAGCACAGAGCTCATTAGCATGGACGTTTTTTTTAATAAATGATGACAAACTTTACACAGAATTTGAGGCAAATGAAGGATGCAATTTAGTGCATGAGTATTCAATGCAGTATATAACTTAATATATAACCCAAGAATTTTAAATGACTGATTCGAAATGACGAGCACGAATCCACGTTTCGGAACCTGGATTCCAGTTTTTCCTTCAGATTTCAGTGATGTACTTGCTGCTTTTTTTTCTTTTCTCAGCGGCCTGTAAAAAGAGAGTTTAGATTTCTACAAATCGATTTTAACGCTAATCAATGGCACGGCAGCTCTTTGGCATTTTGAGATGTGTGCTAGCAGCGTCCTGTCCGAATGCTAGCGCTGCCCCTCGGTCGCTTTGCCAGTCAGTGGGTGTGAGCGCAGTGACTTCTGCCGACTGTGACATTGTCATGCTCTCTCTACATTGTTGGCATTCCGATAGCATCTAGTTAGTTTGACAGAAACTGTAGGGTCTGTCCCCAGTCAAACGCGTTACTCAAAGTTTCCACATGACAATATAGTAATAGTCTCTGCCAGTAATAAAATATTATGATATGTTGTGGTTTTGTTACAAGGGTCACTATGAGCCTGGGAAGAGACACTGGCTAAAGGTAAAGAAGGACTATTTGAATGAAGGTGCTATGGCAGACACTGCAGACCTGGTGGTTTTGGGTGCTTTCTATGGAAAAGGCTCAAATGGTAAGTGTGCCCAGCGCGTTCACAGAGAACTCCGTCACTCAGTGTTTTCTGTTGTCAGCCTGCATGTCGTCGCGCGTAAACAGACGCTGATTCAGTTTGAAGAGGATGACTCAGTTTTTCAAATAACTGCGTGTCCTTCTGCAGGAGGGATAATGTCCAGCTTCTTAATGGGTTGTTATGATCCCGAATCAAAGAAGTGGTGCACGGTGACCAAGTGCTCTGGAGGGTATGATGACGCAACCCTGGCCAGGCTGCAGAAGGAGCTGGATGTGATCAAGATCAGCAAGGTACAGCCTATGCCACTGCTTCCCAATCTAGTCCTCGGGGAGGAGCTAGGGGGGAGCAAAAATGTGGGCTGTCTGGCAGGGAGCAAAAACATAAAGCACCGGACCTGGCTGGGAAACACTAGCCTATGCATAAACTTCATCATAGCATTCTGAAATATATCTGTCTCCTAGGACCCAAGCAAAATCCCAAGCTGGCTGAAAATTGTCAAGAACTATTATCCAGATTTCCTTATCCGGGATCCGGAAGTAAGCATTGAGCGAAATGTGCTCATTCAATTTAGTCAAGTGGATTTCCTCCTGAGATGTGCAGATACTGCTATGTTAATGGAGGAGGAAAGTTCCCCGTCTACTGGCAGCATGTCCCTGACGGTGCTCCTGTGTGCCTCTGTCGTGGTTAGAAAGCCCCGGTCTGGGAGATCACGGGGGCCGAGTTCTCGAAGTCGGAGATGCACACAGCCGACGGCATCTCCATCCGCTTCCCCCGCTGCACCCGCATCCGGGACGACAAAGACTGGAAGAGCGCCACCAACCTGCCTCAGCTCAAAGTGCAGTATAACACTCACCCGCCATGCGCCCCTCTGCTTTACCGACCACACAGATATAGACGGGCAGCTTTATTATTCTGTAATTGCAGACCTTGCCCTTTTTGTCCAAAGCAGCTAGTAATTTACACTGCACTTTTTACAGTTTGTACAATAATCATTTACACTGCACTTTTTACAGTTTGTACAATAATCATTTACACTGCACTTTTTACAGTTTGACGTGATATTTACTGTACATACTCACCATCCACTTTATTAGATGCACCTGCTCATTAATGCCGACATCCCTGTCCTGCAGAGTATCAGGCGACGCACGTGGTCAGGGATTTTCCACATGGTGGTCTGAGCATCTCGGAAACGATCACTCTTATAGTATTTTTGGGTGCTGGTGTCTACAGTTTATAGAAAACGATGCAAAAGCAGAAAAAAAACCCCAGTCTGTGTTCTGAGGCCGTTTTCACATGCTAATTGCATCGTGCTTGTTAATGAGAGCGCTAACAAGGAGACTGCAAGTGATGAAATGTTACGGATCAGACTCCGTAATGAAAGGTTCCAACAACTTATTGAATTCGGGCCGTTCTGTTGGCAGAAGGAAGTCCTGCTTGGTGCTAGTTGGACCTCACTAATAAAGTGGCTGTTGAGTGTAATTGGTGTTAGTGGCACACTGAGTTCTACATGAACTACAGCCAGTTAGTCCATCAGAACCCACCCAACAACTACTGTATGAGATTTTGCTTCCTAGACTGCTCTGGCTGAATTGGGAGCTTATTACTGTTACTCCTCACTTCTCTTGTAGGAGCTGTATAGAATTTCCAAGGAAAATAGCGATTTCGAGGTGACGGCAGGACCGTCAAAGGGTAATAGTGACAAGGGCTCCTCGGGGGGAGACAGTGGTGAGAACTCTCCTTCACCCGCAGCTCACATACCTGCCACCTCCAGAAAGGCTGGTGAGTCTTTCTCAAGTCAGCCTTCATTTGCGTCACTGGGTTTGAACGTTCTCACAGATAAAGCTGCCAAGGCAGTCTGCCAGTCGATTATTACAGTTTTTTTATGCATAAATGTTGTATGCTAGTATACCTTAGTGTTCAGACCTCGGTTCCTTGATTACTCCGTCAGAAGTTCCTGTTCCGTATGTGTCAACATTTTGGGAATGAGTCTCTGCGTTAACGACATTGCTGGAGTCCAGATGTGATACCTGCCGCCTTCTCCTACACTCAGGGGGCAGTAGCACACCTAAAGCAAAGGCAGTGAAGGTGGAAACGCCCCCCCCCATTTCAGCGACCAAGAGAAAAATGCCTGCAGATGAGCGTGTTGGGAAGAAGGTGCGTCTGTCAGCCTGGTGCCTTCCCAAACTTTATGTGATGGGAGAAACGCAATGGACGAGTACCGAAGATTACCTCCCATACTATAAATATGTTTAGATAAATTTGGAACTTTTGTCACTCCTCTGCTTGTTTTAGCTGAAAAAAACAGAAACCGTACACAGCAACGGACAGAGCAAATCGGCGAAGACCACCCCTTCCCAATTATCAGAAGCTATGAAAGAAAAGGTACTGTGCATGAATGCATTTTGAATTGTACGCATTCATTCTTAAGTACATTTTGTTGCATGTTTAACTCCCTGATTATTGGTCCAGGTGCATGATAATATAGATGGTACACTAATTGCTTATTTTAAAACGGCAGTTCTGCAGAGATGGCTGTAAACCATTCCTGCTGTGACACCTGTAGCCTAATTCTGAGTATTTGCTCTCCTTCCATCAGACCTTACTTGACATCTTCACTGGAGTGAAGCTTTTCATGCCCGATTCGGTGCAAGACTATGAGAAACTGCGGCGGTACTTCGTGGCCTACGACGGAGACCTAGTCCCGGATTACGATGCCTCTACAGCCACACACACCCTCGGAGAGCCCGAGGGCGAGAGCGCGGCCCAGAGAGTCAGTGCCGGCTGGATCTGGGAGTGCATCCAGAAACGCAGGGTGGTGCCTCCCCGCTGAGTGCGCATCTCCAAGAGTTCGGTCTGGGAAATGCATGCAAGCTAGTTTATTTTCCCCGTCCTTAAATAATTATGTAATTCACATACCATTCAGGTTGGTTTCACACTAAATCGTCCATATGGGTTGTCTAACACAGACGGGTATAAACCAAATTTGTGACATTTGAGCTCTTTTTGTTGTGGCTATGTGCATCAGGACACTACTGTTTAATTTCCTTTTTATGTATATATTATATATACATATTTTTTCCCCAAGCCAAATAACTAAAGGATAGTGTTTCCTTTGTGTATTGAACTGTTTCCGTGGTGAACCAGCTTTCTACATGAAGGCCCATTTTATGATTTTTTTTTTATTATTTTTAAATGTTCCATTTCTGTGCTTATAGTGAGCAGATAGAGCCTGACACGTGGGAATGGGGGTGATGGGCGTGGCTTTTTATTCAAGTACTGATGTAAAAGTGTTTTGAAACATGAATTGCTGCAATATGAGCCCAGCTTTTTAAACAAATGCAGGAAGGTCTTCCCGGTGATTTTTCTACAGAGCTCACGTTCACTTGGGGTGTCAAAGAAACCAAGCGTATTGACTTCAAGGTGAAGCAAGTCAATAAAGAAGTTTCGAATTTATCAGTTGGTTTTGTGGCTATAATTTCGGGGGAAAAGGGAACAAAGGCAGAGACCTGACTTTTCACACGGTCTTCGTTTTTTCCCTGGTTGCACAGGAAGTCTGTTTCCTGCTCGGCAAGTGCCTGAGACAAACTGACATGTTTATATGGTGCCCCCTGGCCACAGGGATGGGCACAACACCCAACCTAGCCTTACTCTATAAGAGCTATGTGCTATAGTGGCTGCTTTGGGGAGAAAACGGATGCAAAATTAACATGACAGTTAAAAATTACATTATCAATGCATGACTATATTCAGATGGCTACATACGTGTTACTGCGTAAAACTATCCATCTTCCTGCTGCAAATCCTGGCTAAAATCACTGTGGGCCTAAAACAGCAACGGTGCAATAACTCAGCATTACCATATTTAGTGTAAGAAACAAGTCTTTATAAAAAGTGTACTAGTTCACAATCCAAAAATAAGGAATATTTGTAACTAAACATAATTGAGGCAGTATGGTCATAACAAGCAAGCCACCACTGCAAAGTAAAGTCTGCCTGTCTGACTTGTGTAAAATTTCAGGCATGAATACACAAATTGTGGCCATTTCATAAATGCAGTTCTGTGTTCGCCATCAAGCAGCTTTGTCCAGCTAGGTGTGCATGACTGCACTGCCTAACTATGAAATACGATGCTGTACAGATGGAGGGTTTTATCCACCACGGTCAGTCGTTAGTGCAGCACCTGAAATGCTTCCTTTAGGCCATTAACCTTAAACATTCGGGCTTCAGCTGGGACTGCTGCCGGCCTGTTTCCTCTTTCCCTGGTGTCCATGCGGCTCCTCTTCACACGGCCCCCAGTATCTGAGGTCAATCTCCTCCATGGTATAACATGGCTACAACAAGAGAGACCATCTCTGGGGTACAACATGGCTACAACAAGAGAGACCATCTCTAGGGTATAGCATGGCTACAACAAGAGAGACCATCTCTAGGGTATAGCATGGCTACAACAAGAGAGACCATCTCTAGGGTATAACATGGCTACAACAAGAGAGACCATCTCTAGGGTATAACATGGCTACAACAAGAGAGACCATCTCTAGGGTATAACATGGCTACAACAAGAGAGACAATCTCTTGAGTTTGAAATATTTGTTTTGAGCAGTCAAATTTACCATTTAATAATATAGCCCCATAGCAGTGTTCCTCATACAGGGCCCTCCCAGCTCCTTGCAAGACGGGAGCAAAAACATGGACCATCTAGGGGTCCCCAAGGATTCAGTTTGACAAACACTACTCTACAGATGCAAGAGCTCACCTGTCGAGAAGACTTGATCAAAGTTGCGGTCCGTAAGCTCCTACACGTGGACCCAGGTTGCTCTATGCTCTGCAGGAGAACCCGGGTTCGAGGGATGTGGCTCCACGACAGTCCTAATCCAGCTTTAAGCATCCCATTGGTGTCCCTGGTCACGTGGTTGGTCACCTGTTAAATACAATACACGACAGACAATAACTAGCCT
Source organism: Petrocephalus sullivani (assembly GCA_026780845.1). Classification (NCBI taxonomy): domain Eukaryota; kingdom Metazoa; phylum Chordata; class Actinopteri; order Osteoglossiformes; family Mormyridae; genus Petrocephalus; species Petrocephalus sullivani. The sequence continues at coordinate 9,303,570 of JAODKM010000037.1, read as the reverse complement.
GCGCTTTTAAGAAAATTCTAATTATCCTAATGTTATATTGCACCTATCCTTACTAGAACGGCCGCGTTAAGGTCTTTGGCGGCTGTCCGCAGTTCTCCAGCCACTTGCATCATCAGTGACATGCCTAGAACAAGACATCTCTTAGACAGGAGACCTATAAAAGGCTCTGAGTCACAGTAGATTATTTTAAGTCTCTTTAACTGGGTACTTACCCTCTGTCTGTTTGCTTCCCAGCATATGAACCAGCAGAGCTGACAGAGAGTCCACTATTACTGCCTTTACAGAACTGCCACCAGCCAGGAACTAGGCAACGGAAGAAATGTATTAATAAGCAAACAAACTGTTGTTTAGTCATGTTTACTTATTATGAAAAAATGACGCGCTGTGTTTGGAAAATCAAGGCAGTAGTTAGTGTATTGGTATAGGACTGGCATTTGCAAGTTTGGGTACCAAGATAAAGCTCACAATTTTAATTTTGAGATATTCAGTGAGAAGTGTGTAACAAAACTGGTTTGTGGTTATGGCACATAAATCCAAATAAGACGGACACTGGAGGATGAAATGGGCTATTTTATTTGGTGGTCCGATGGGAATACAAATGGTGAATAAAGCAAATACACATCTTGCTCTCTAATGAGCAGAACATAAACCTCATGTGAATTTACTTTCAATGAGTCTCAGTTTCAGAGGGGCTCACACCGACCTTGGCCCTTCTGTGTTTAACAGACTGCTTTCATAAATATGTCTAACAGAAATTATTAAATATACATCACTGGAATTTGAATTATGTGCAAATCATCCTTACCTGCTGAAGGCCAGTATTCCGGAAATTGTGGAAGCACTCAAATAAGGAGAACACGTCGAATACTGGCCATACTTGGATTCTCCGAAGAGCTTCCATCTATGAACACAACAATAAGCATTGCTACTAGCTGTAATCATACTCAGCTTGCTGGGCAGGAAAAGCCCGTTCCATAAAGCACTGCTTAGTCTGCTTAGCCAACAAATTCCTTACCTGCTCTTCTGCATTACTAAGTTTGGCTTTTATCATCTGCAGCAGACGTGCTGCTGAAAGTCCCCCCGTGGAGTCGATATACAGAACACCCTGCTTCAGTTCACATGATATATTTACTGCCACACCAAAACATATCTGAAATGGGGGGGAAAAAAACAGATAAAAAGAAAGTGAGACGTTTAATTCCCTCACAAACAGTACAATTCTGAACTCATCTCATCGCCTGCATCTACATTTGTTCGCAGTATTGTTGTGCATTTGACTGATAAACTGATTCCAAATCACAGCTCCCCCCAGCTCTTTAAAGGGAATGAACTGCCCACCTGTATTATCCAACTGCAAACCCTGAATGTGCAATTCCTTAGAGGCATATTGTGTATATTAATGTTGTTTACCTGAGTTTTTCCAGTCCCAGGAGCTCCAACCAGCTCGGTCAGTTCTCCAGTATACAAGCCAGAGTCTAGAAGCTTATCCAAACTGGAATCAACCACACACAAGACAAGATTCATTAACTGACATTAAAAGAACAAATCCAAAACAGGGTGTAATTCACACAAATCAGAGGATTCACTTTCTCTATTAGGACAGTCATGTACTTTATTAAATATTATATGTAAAACAAGATGTAACCTTAAAATCCTCTGTTCCTCTCTAATTACTAATCTTCCCTAATGACTAATTACTATAAAAATGATCTTTTGTATTGAAATTATGAATTTCAGGCACACATGCATTTCTAAGCTTTATAGCCAAGGGGAATCAGTGCCAGTGAATGTTCTGCTCATAAATCACTTTTTTTTGTAATCCCCGAGCCATCACCAGATCCTGAATCATGCTGCGTTTAATTCTCGGAAAGTGTCCTGGATGACGGCGTTTAGTGCGCAGGGTCTCACCTGGCATTTCCCGTGGAGAGGATAGCAGTGACGCCCAGCAGCTCCTCATAGAGGTCGGCTCCAGTAACGGGGAAAGAAGCACTCTGGGCCAGGAGCACACGGCGCACAGCCGACAAGGTCTGACAGACAGAGGCTCGGCCGTTAAGATCCCAACTAAGAGCCCCAACAAAAGCACTACACAGCTCTCCCTTGATTTACTATTTCCACCAAGCTCTGCTCCAGGCCTTCTTTTGTTGCGGAGTCACATAGCAAGTGTTCAATTAAAGATAATGGACTTTCACAGCACTGCTACACTCACTTACCTTGTAGGACACAGAACATTTCTGCGCAAGATCTTCGATGTCTGAGGAGACAAGGTCCACAACTGAAATCGAAAGAGGACAAACATAAACACAAAACGCAATCTGCAGGTTTCAGTAACTTTACATACTATTCTTGCTCAAATTTGCAAAGGAAAAGGTGCATCTCCATTGCCTTCCTGAACCATAGGCAACCAGCATCTTAGTGCATTTCACAACTTAAAGACAAACTGAAACACGTGCAATACTGCAAGTTTAAATGATTATATCTACATGCATTATCATACAAGTCCATACCTGTCCTAATGTTTCTGGCACGCAGTGCTTGAATTAATTCTTCAGTCAGTCCAGGGCAGAGGCCCTCTCTCAGAAACACCATGGCACCTTAGCACAGCTGATCATAAAGTCATAACTGATCATAAAGTCATAAACTCATTATTGCACATGGAAGATACTGTATCCTGGAAAGTTTGACATTAACTGTCCTAGTCTTCGTGCCCAAATTAGTGAATGGTTACTTAAAGTTTTCAGAGAGGTGCAAATATACTGATATTACAGTTAACTTAAGTTAATAATAACAACAAAGACGTTAAGAAACTAACACTGCATGCAAAGAAATTAGTGCGACTGTTAAGTCTAGTGAGGTTCCAGTAATGTTACAGCATATGCCTCGATTCCTCCTTTAGCGTGAATTTTTTAGAAAATCTAATGTCAGTCGAAGAAGCCTGTATGTCTTGTTCCTAGAGGTTATTTACCACTTAATGTATATGTTTAACCAGCCATCTTTGTTCGTTTGCGTATACAATCTTCTTAGAATATAAATAATGCGAAATAGGAAGCAGGATGAATGCATATTGTGCTGCTTCTTATCAAGTGCGATTAGCCGCTGCTTTAACTAACTAAAGGAGAATACCGGCTCTTTCCTGCTCTTAAAACAGCCCGCCAGAAAAGGTGTTTCCTCTTCTTATTATAAACTTCATCTCAGCCTCGTAGGCAAACCTGCTACATGCTCTGTATCTGGTACATTTTCCACGCATGCATGCAAGCTCCTTCTGGAAGCTGCCAAAGAAAAAAAAAACAGTCGTCATCCACGCTTTTTACTTCCATGTAACATTTAGTTCGGCGTCATCCCGGAATAGAAAATCCACGCTTCCATCGGCGCTGCCCGTCGCCGCTATTTGCTTACGCCATTTGCGTAGGCGCCAGCAATGCGCCCGGGGGGCGTCCCCAGTACGTGCCGTAAGCGCGCTTCCGGAATAGCGGCGCGGGCGCAAAGGCTGCGCAACACGGACGGAGCGGAACGGGCGGCAGCCCGCTTACTGGGAGACGGAGAATATAAATACCGCGAACGGCCGACGCCGCAGTCGCCGCCGAGGTCGGTGGGGACGGGGGGCAGATGATGGGAAAGGAGGCGAGCGGCCGCCCTCACGCTGTAACTCGCGAACACCCGCGGCCGCCGGCCTTCGCTCGCCGCAGCGGGCGGATATAAGTAGCCGGCTAGCTAGTTAGCCAGCTAGCTAACGACGCCTGAGGAGCCGCGCGCCGCCCCGGACCGCGGAGAAGATGGTAAGGCCGCCCTCGCCACGCCATTAAGCCTTTAAACGCTCTTTTTTGGTCTAATATTTACTGAGGATAACTTGTATGCCGGCCTGCCTCTTTCCCCGGATATTACCGACGTATCTGGCCGAATGTGGTGAGAGTCCCTCCGGGGAGAGCGGCGCAGGCCCCCGCCGCCGCCCTGGCACCGGCGTCCCCAATAAAAAGCTATTAGATGTCCGGACGGCGGGTCTGAGGCTTTAATTTCTTACTTGTGCGTCGTTTGGACGCGGCTGTTGCTGCTGAGCGGCGCGGTACTCGGCGCCGGAGCCCCGCTGTCGCATTTCCTGCCGCATGTAAGCGGCCGCAGTCGCCGTCCCGCGGTTACGATGGTCGGGCGGCCGGGGCGGGACGGGGCGCTGCGGGCCACCGCGGGCCGCCGGCCTAAATGCCTTTTCCAGAAGTCGGTCCGTGTGGTTAGTCTGTAATTTGGTGGGTTTGGGTGGGTGTGACGCGGGGGGGAAGCGAAAGTCGGGGTCGGAGCACTTTAGTAATGCGAGATTGTCACAACCCCCCCCCCCCCGGTGTTTAATGTCTCCCAGGACGCGGGACAGGCTTGTGCATTCGGTCGTGAGAAGTTTTTAATAATAAAAGGCGTTTAATGGCGATGTGTGCCTGTGCAGCCATGGCAGGGACGCGGGTGCGTTAGAGGCATGGGCAGGCTGCGCTCTAAGGGCCTCTGTGCGCTTTGGCTTGCGCCGGCCTCCGCCCATACAGAGAGGTGCTCTTAGATCCTTTGTAAATATTTGTCTAGTAGTTTTTTTTTTTCTTTTAGGGAACCTGCTGATCATAAGGTGGAAGGGCTAGTTGTAAATTGCACGCCGGTTTCGCTGCTGGCGCTACGTAGGCTTTAGACGTTTGTTCGCTTCGTCGTGGTATCCAGGGTCAGTCTGGGCATATAAGGTAACGCAGAGGAGATGCGCGGTGAAGCGTTTCTCTTCTTCCCTGCCAGGCATGCTCATGTGTGGAGCTGCTGTTCTACGCAGATGGACAACGGTGTTCTGTCTGCTAGAGAATATGATTAGCTTAAGGAACGGTCCTGTCCAAATACGCATCCTGCAAGTCTGGATCTGTTTATAATCATTAGTGATTCTGGTGGTGTTCCAGCATGTCTTATGAACGTGCATTTTATGTGAAGGTACAGCACACCCTTTGTAATGAATTTAATTTGTATATAATAGATTTTGATTGCAGTTTTGATAGAACAAGGGATTGCCCAAAGCTATTTGGCGTTTTAACAAAGGAACATGCTACTTTTTTCAACAATAATTAATTAGTTGTCCTTCACTCTGTCTCACCCTCCAGAGTTCTTGCACAATGTTGAGATGTTTGGGGTTGGTATTATTTTTTTAAATAGGAAGGGACTGACTGCACGGCCATTTGAATCACACTGCTTGATATTATCGTGAATTTGGGGGTGCTTCACTGGTTTAAAAACTTAATCTTAACATGCTGTGATATTTCTATGCTCGACAGTGGGAACCCCACAGAATTCATGTGTTCACATACCCTATTTATAAAATGTAATATTTGTATGTATACATTTTGGCCAGGTATCACTCTTGTTTGTACAACCCTGGTTACAAGAAAGTTGGTACTCTATGTAAATTGTAAATAAAAGTGGAATACAATGCTGTACAAATCATGTAAACCCATATCTTTGAAACTAGAACAAAGACAATATACCAGATGTTGAAACAGAGAAATGTTATTGTTTTATGACAAATATATGCTTAATCTGAACTTGGTGCCAGTTCATCACTGTGTTGCATCACCTCTTCTTTTAACAACACTGTAAACGATTTGGAACTGCTGCAGTTCTGAAAGTGAAATGTCCCATTCTTGCCTGATATAGGATTTCAGCTGCTCAGCAGTTAGGGGTCTCCTTTGTTGTATTTTTCATTTCAAGATGCGGCAAATGGTTTCTATGGGTGACAGGTCTGGACTGCAAGCAGGCCAGTCTAGCGCTCGGATTCTTGTACGACGGAGCCATGCTGCTGTAATACGAGCAGAATGTGGTTTTGGCATTGTCTTGATGAAATATACAAGGCCTTCTCTGAAGAAGACATTGTCTGGATGGCAGCATATGTTGCTCCAAAACCTGTATATATCATTCAGCATTAATGGCACCTTCCCAAGCCGCGGGCACTAATGCACCCCCATACCATCATGGATGCTGGCTTTTGAACTGTCTGCTGATAAGCTGGATGCTCCCTCTCCTCTTTAGCCTGTAGGACACCGCGTCCATGTTTTCCAAAAAAGAATTTGAAATTTTGATTTGGTAGACCACAGGACAGTTTTCCATTTTGCCTCAATCCATCTTAAATGAGTTCAGGCCTATAGAAGTCGGCTTAGTTTCTGGATCATATTTAGATACGGTTTCTTCTTTGCGTGGTAGGGTTTCATCCCGCACTTGTGGATGCATCGACAGACTAATGCAGCTAATGGAGTGCTTGGGGGCAGTACCTTGCTCAGGGTACCCCAGTGGTACTTTGCTGGTCTGGGATTCGAACCAGCAACCTGTCACAGGTGCACTGCCATATCCATCGCCCTGTCCCAGCTTCTTTGAAATGTTGCTTCAAATTGAGCTTATATTTATCATAAAACCAAAACTTCTCATTTTCAGTATTTTGATATGTTCCTTTTTCAATTAAATGAGGGTTTATCTGATTTGCAAATAGCATTGTTTTTATTTGCATTTTATACAGCATCCTAACTTTTTTTTGCAATTGGGGTCATACACAAAAGTATACAGTTTAAAGAATAATTATGGTTTGTGGCATTTGTACTCGGCCTTTCAAAAATCAGTTCCATTTAAAGCTTGACTCAGGAAACCCTTCTTGGTCTTTCTCACACACATGACAGCAGGTTCAGGATTGGTGGGTGGTACCCTGTAAAAACGACTGCATGTCATTGCAGGTCTACCTAATCAACCCTCTGGAGAACCTGAAGAGCTACATCAGCAGCCGTCCGCCGCTGGTCATCTTCATGGTCAGTGTCAGCACCGTGGCCATAGCTTTCCTCACCATCGGCTACTTCTTCAAGATAAAGGAGATAAAGTCGCCGGAGCTGACGGAGGTATGAAGCATCACAGCCTTGTTTTCGTTCCCTTTTAAAACAAAGATGAATGCGCTCTGGCCCTTCCAGCTGCTGCCTCCAGGCGAACATTCTAAGACCGATTGTACTGGTCATGTGATTTGTCTTTAAAATTAGCATTGCAACAAGCCTTGCGTTCTTCGTGCCGTTCACAGTAGGGCTTCAGCTTTGAAACTGAAACCTACTTCTGTAGTAGGGGCGTTTCAGGTCATCTCTGTACTCGGGTCAGTTTAAAAATTGGCCTCAGAGGCATGTTGCTAAATATTTATTTATTATTTTTTTAACATAAAACAAAAGGCACGTTCTGAGCTTTGGTTTGGTTTTAATTTAAACGCATGAAGGCTGCCATAACACAGTTTACATTTGCTCCCCTGTCATTCAAGCTTGTGGTTTTCTGGGGGGGTTTTTGGACTCCTCACAGGACTGGAACACCTTCTTGCTGCGCTTTAATGAGCTGGACTTCTGCATTTCGGAGAATGAGACCCTGAAGCATAACTTGAATGAATCCACCACCCCGGAGAGCACTGTCACTAGCGGTCAGGCTCGGCCAAGCACGCAGGCCCCATCTCTGCTGGAGGACCCTGGGCCCATCAATATCTCTGTTCCGATCACCCTTACCCTGGATCCACTGCGCCCCTTCGGAGGTTACTCCCGCAACATCACCCACTTGTACGCTACGATTCTGGGTCAGCAAGTCGGCCTAACAGGTATGGAAGGCTGTACCTCATGATGGACACAGAAATTGATGCTCATGTGCTAGACTGTGATAGTTAGCATTAGCAAGCATGTCATGTTAGCCTTGGCCTGAGTGTGTAAAGTAACCTACATCTGTGTCCTAATGTGTAGTTATGAAATGGGAGATCGTGTTAAAAACTTTCAGTTAATTGTTTGAAAAACAAAAATCTCGGTCTGTGACGGTGATGCAACAGTAGACGTCCTGTGTGCAGAGTAGATTGACCTGCTTTAACTCTGACGAAGGCCTGTTGCAGTGAAAGTGTTATTTGCAAAAAGTGGACCAGTTAAGTTTTTTTTGCCTCATTGCTGGCATGTTGTCAGCTGCTATTTGTGTGTGTTTTCATGCATGTGGTTAAGGGAAGGAAGCCCATGAGGAAATAAACATCACCTTCACTCTGCCTGCATCCTGGAACTCGGACGACTGCGTCCTGCATGCTCGCTGTGAGCAGGGGGTCTTCAGTACCTGCATGACCATCACTGCAGCCAGCAACGTCTTCCCGGTCACCGTGTAAGTCAGAAAAGCCTCACAGAACTCGTCTGAGAAATATTTTAAATTTTTCCTTCTTATTTTGTACCCTGAGTTTTGAATAGTTTGAATAGTTTGCTTTCAATATTCACAATGTTTTATATAATCAACAAGTGCATTGGAATGCTTACTTGGTCATGCACGGAAAGTACAAAGATCAAATAAATGAATGTGCAATAGTGCTGTAAACCAGGTCATTCATGGAGGTCATCTCTCCTGTGTGCATTTCTGTATTCTGTTTTTATGATTTTGATTTTTGTTGGGACAATGGTGTATATAAACTAATTTGTCCATCCTACCCAGTTAGTTGTGCGCTACATTAATGAGCAGTCTGTCATAGATATGTTTATAATTTCTCAAAATGAAGTGCTTTTCATTTCGGCTGATTTTGAGAAGGGTGTGCTTGTATGTTCTGCAATATTAAATTGTCTTTTCATTCCAGAATTACTGACTTGCATTCCAGGCCTTCCGTTCAGCGTTCGTCCTGCATGACTGTGCTCATAACTAGTTATCTCTCTTGCTTTTGGTTCCAGGCAACCACCGCACTGCGTTCCAGAGACGTACACCAATGCCACATCCTGCTATAAAATATTCACCACCGCAAGAGACTCTGACACCAAGTATACGCAGGACTACAACCCCTTCTGGTGTTATAAAGGAGCCATCGGCAAAGTGTACCACGCACTCAACCCCAAACTCACAGTCATCGTTCCAGACGTGAGTGCTCACTTGACACCTTTGTGGGAATGTACCTTACTCAGCACTCACCAGGAGCAAAGCAAATGGCCACAGATTTAGTTATGCATGAATATTTTATTTTCATTTGTACAATTTGCATTTTATATTTGCATCGAGCAAATATAATATGCATTCAGGTCAGTTTTGGAAGTTTACATGTAGCCATTGCCACACCCTACTTGCCATCTTAAGGAACTATTTTCATCTCTTTGTGGAGCAAGTTAGATCTGTTCACTGCCCTTTGCCCAAAATAATTTGCTCTCCAGCAGTTATGCATGCAATATTTATTGATTAAAGACAAACAAGAGAAACGGCTGGTATTTAAAGCACCCACAAGGCCTTGCCTGAAATGGCATATAAGTTAAGATGGTGCATCGACAAAGTTACTGCGTGCATATTAACACCGTATTTTTCTCAGGTTAACCATTTCAATGCTTGTCTTTAATCTTTCTGTAGGATGATCGTTCTCTTATAAACCTTCACCTAATGCACACCAGCTACTTCCTCTTTGTGATGGTGATCACAATGTTCTGCTATGCAGTCATCAAGGGCCGGCCAGGCAAAATGCGGCAGACCAGTGCAGACTTCTGCCCTGAGAAGGTAATGTTTAATATAAGACTGCAAGCGCACTGAGGCGGCACAGCTGAGCCACGGTATTGCAGCCTTGGTGTCTAGACCAAGGTTTGGAAGCATAATTTTGTACCATAATGTACATCAGTGTCAGCTTAACTGCATGGTGAAGCTTCATGAGGAATTTGCTCCATAAATCTGCTTTTAAAGGGGAACTCCACCTGGGAATAACACTGGAGAATGGACTATAAACTATGAAAAGCAATTACCAGAATTTCATATGCATTCAAAAGAAGTAAACTTTTTCTTTGGTTAAAGGGAATGTAATACTTTTTTCCTACTGAAAGTGCTTATGTTGAAATATAGCCTATATCTGCTGCTTATATGAGTGATTTGAGTGAAGTCAATGAGGTGCATGCACTGTCTATGTCCTTTATATGTAGGAACTTGAACTTGGAATTTTACGAAAAGGGAGGAAAAGATAAGATGCATTACCATTCACAGGATTTTGTAAGCAAGCACCAGACTTGTACAGCTAAGAAACGGTGAAGGGTTTTTTTTTTTTTTTTTACCTTCTGCTAATAAGGTGAATAAAGCAATATTTGATATGGATTAATCCCAGAATAAACTTAAGAGGCAAAAGTTCAACTTAAGTTGAACTTTTGGTTTTGGGATAATTTGCTGTTTTTAATGCTTTTTCAATTTCCCCCCCCATCTAGGTGGCCTTGTCAGAAGGATGTGTTTGAGATCATCGACTTAAATGAACCTTAATTTAAAAGGAGAGGGGAGGGGACTGATTTTACTAGTTGCCTACTGAACCCAGGAATGGGTGCACAGCTCTGAATGCATTTTTTCTGAAATGTTGGGTCACTCCAACCAAAGACATTTTAAGTGCCTGTATCTACTGTGTAAATATTTGTAGAATTCTTGAATTCAGTACAGAAGTCAGCCTGAGTCCGTAATGAAGTCTGACGCAATACTGGAGAAGCTGAAGATGCGATTTTTGAGTTTGCCAGTGAAAATTGCACTTCCATCCAACTTCCGTTGCATTTCATCATCTGTGTCCTACGATGCCGCACGTGTGCTCTGCGCGTGCACCCTCCCAGCTGTCTCATTGGCTTTCTCTCGCTGTGCTCTCTGGTTTCCGTGGCAACAGCTGCCTAAGGTCAAAGCCCTTTTGTTCGATTTTGGGTTTGATATCTCCTCTCAGTGTGTTCCTTATTGCTTATTTTTTAATTACCACCTCATTTGCTTTTTTGAAAGTGGTCTTCTGTTGATTGTTTAAAACTGAGGTCTCTCATCAGTAAACTTCCTGTTTTGTAGTAGGAATGGGAATTATCTTCCATAAAACCCCAAAATTGATCATTAGAGATGACTGTACCAGTCACATTAGTTAAAATGTCCAGCTGCTGTAAACTTTTCGTTTCCCTTTTATTACAGATGTTAAACTGTAAATGTCTCTCAGTCATTCGCACTATCGCATCACTATTAAAGGATGTGCATCAAAACGAGCTGCATGCCATTCAAATTCAAATGCGTGCTACTTGTGTGAAAAAGAAGGAAGAATTCTAGGCATGAACTGAATATGCTCACAGGCACGGCCATTTATGACTTCTGCTAATGTCCAGCTGGGAGTTAGAATATCATTAACTGTCTTATAACCATTCAGTATAGTTTGCAGAACTACATTTTAGAAATGTGGCTTAAGACTGGATTGAATTTCTCCACCTTTTCATGTTTGGATTTGTTTAATGGTAAAATGTACTGTATGTTATAGCTAACTGAATTCACTCGTAATGATCGATCATTTTTAATTTACCTCTGATCTTTTTTTTTTTTTTTTTTTTTTTTTTTTAACGAATACTTCATGAATGTATTTTTCCAGCAAATTGCAGCTTTGGAGTGCTAACCGTACTTTCTTACAGATTATCGGAAGTGTTTTTTTTTCCCTCCCTTCTTCCCCTCACCTTTTCAATCATGTAAATGTTTAATGTAATTAGGCTCAAGCCTCATTCACACGTAAAAGTTGATTATACATGAAAATTCATGTTTTCCTTCTAGTCATCATTGCCTCACTTGGCAAACATGCGATTATGAAGTTATGTTAATATTTAATGAAATAAATCAATTCTAAGAAATAGAGTTCATAGCTTCCCTTTAAAGATAAGCATTTCCCGTCTGTCTTATCTGCAGCTCGTATAGCTTGCCTAAGATACGAAATGTATTAAACTGCTGATAGAAGGACGCTTATAGAAATGCCTCAAGGCTCCAACAGAACCATTAGCGGGCTTGTATCCTACACGCTGGTATGATTTTGTTTTGAATAATAGCAGCAGAACAACTAAAGAACATGCATGTAATGTCAACTCAACTATCTAATTTGTGTCTTTACCTGCATGTAATTTGTAGCTGCGGGTTTGTATCATATCAGTTGTTAATCTCGCCCCCAAAGGATATTGATTAGGATAGCAAACACAATTCTGCTGTACTTTATAGGGGAGAAGTGTGGTTTTTTCCCACTTTAAGGAACTATGGTATAACCTGCCATAATGGCATGCCCGCAGAGCAGGCCTTCAGTACTTTTTCTGTATGTAGACCATTGCCAATCCATTACTTGCTAATTCTTTTTGAATTCTTTTGACTGCTCTCTGTATACTAAACACATGATTGCTTTTTGTACACGTTTATTGGCCATTTTACTCATCGCCTTACATTAGCTGTGATTTTTACTTTTATTTCCTTTAAATGAAGGAGGAAAAACCTTTTGAGTATGCATATTATAAAAAAATAAATTTTTGTGCATTTCATGTTAATGGACCAAACAGAAATAATTCAGTTTCACATCCAGGATGCTAACATGTCTATAGACACTGCCCTCATTTTAAACTATTTGGGCTCTGCCTGCCTTCGAGTTACGTACCACAACTATCTTAAGCATGTGGAGTGTGGCTTCTGGGCCGCTGTGTGCATATTCCTAACCAGGATAGTCACTTTCTTGTTTATGGTTCTGGATTGCACCATACTTATGGCAAACGAAATGGGCACTGGCACCCACTTCATGTCATGTTTGGCATAGCTCATTTTCCCCTTCCCTGCTTTACCCCATGATGGTTTGGTGTGTTACAGGTATCCTTGCAAATCCCCAATGCCATTGAAAGCTGGGTCAGAGAGCCTGTTACTTAAGCATGCATGCATGTACTCTTGGAGGTGGAAGATCCATTGCTTGTCCTGATATAAATCCTAGAGGGCATCTGTTTGTCAGTCTCTCATAAACTCTGCATACGGCTCCCCTGACCGGTGGGCCGACACTTCTACCCTGTTAACACCCCACTTTCTTCCGATCTCTCTAGCAGTAGGAGTACGCAGACAGCTACTGTGTACGTGCCTTGTGCACAAACCGCGGTGTCGCCATTGTAAATAGCTCTTCCATTTGAAGTTATGTGATGACGAAGGTCAGCCTTCCAGTGACCAATTTTTTTTTTTTCCCCTTCAGTGAAAAAGCTGTAAGTTATCCAAGTTGAAATAAACGAATAAGTAGATTATTTATCTCTTTGTATTTCTTCACATTCTGACATTGTGGTGTCCACCTCTACTAGCATCTATAACAACCATAGACTACTGATACGTACAATACTAGCATCTATAACAACCATAGACTACTGATACGTACAATACTAGCATCTATAACAACCATAGACTACTGATACG
>JAODKM010000037.1:9258553-9279854 GCA_026780845.1 Petrocephalus sullivani | reverse complement strand
GGGGGGGGGGGGGGGGGGGGGGGGGGGGGGGGGGGGGGGGGGGGGGGGGGGGGGGGGGGGGGGGGGGGGGGGCGTGTAAACGCCACATGCCAGCCAGATAATAACCACGAGCCTCTTTCCCGTCCTAATTGTTTTTTGAATAATTAATAGTACCTTTTAATATGTGACACTGCTTGTTAATAGCTGCTAAGTGGGACATTTGTGAATTTTCTGACAGGCAGATTTTATTTGGGGGTGGGTCACATGATCCAAGCCTCGTCAGTGGACGGAGAAAGGGGCGAATCATTGTTTGTGGAGAAGAGGAGAAGTACTTCAGCATGTGAGACTGAGGTCCATCAGTGAGTTTAAGAGGGCTGGCTGCTTTGAGATGCATTAGACTGTTGCTTTAATTCCTCCTCTTTGGTCCACTTGTACAATCATTTGTAACAATAGAGTTGATACCACTGTCTGGACACAATTGCTCCTTTCTTATTACGGTCTGCTGTACTGGAAAGTCTTTCAAGGTCGTGCATTTTGCCAAAGAAGAGTTGCATCAGTTGTTCCATTTGAAAATATACTGAGCTTCACCCATCGGACATCTGTTTTATTTTCTAACCATATCCACCAGAAAAGACAGTACTTTTATTGTCCGGCGTTGCAAAGGCACAAATGGGGTAGGAAACGTGGCTGTCTGTGGCCTGAGGCGACACTCTGCTCGCAAGCTGTCACTAGGCGACCGCCTTTTAATGCAGTTTTAACTGGAGAGGCTGCCAGGTTTATTGTGGCACAGACCTTTAATTTGACCTGCTGGCAGCCCTACAGGGCCAGAGGGAATCGGCGCTCAGCGGCTTCATCTGACAGGCTGAACAATCGATTCCCCTGTCAGCACTGTTGGTCGCGCCCACCGGCGCCGTGACGTGGCGCGCGATTGGCTGTAGCGGCCTGTCACTACATTTACCGTATGCTGCTTGGTCTTTGCTGTCAGGTGAGGCAGAGATAAAACAATCTGACATATTAGCATGTGGAAGTAAATGCCTCCCTCGCGATAAGTGTCTGAAACAGTCAGTGTGAGGAGATCTTGTTTCAGTAAGTTGATCTGGCAATTTCTGATTAATTTGTCTTTGAAGTAATGCATGGTCTGTCTTCGTGTTGGTGTGACACTATGATATTATGTCTGTCAATGTGTGTCAGCAGTCATTGCAAAACCTCTCCCAAGTCACACCACGATTTGGGGCGACCATTCAAAACGCCAGTGTATTTTTTGACTCAACCACTACCCTACCCTGTTTGGCTAATCAGTACCTCAGTGAATTATCTAACAAAGTAAGTCAATTGATTAATTGAGTAGGTGCTGCACGGGGGGCAGCGGTCAGCACTGTTATTTTACACCTCTGGGACCAGGGTTCGAGACTCCGCTGTGGCTTCGTGTACGGAGTTTGCATGTTCTCCCTGTGTTGTTGTGGGGTGTCCTCCGGGTACTCCGGTTTCCCCCCACAGTCCAAAAACACACTGAGGTTAATTGGAGTTACCAAATTTCCTGTAGGTGTACATGTGTGCCTGAATGGGGTGTGTGTGCCCTCTGTGTGTGCCCTCTGATGGGTTTGGCAGGGTTATTCCCTACCTTGTGCTTGTATTTTCCGGGCTCCAGTCCACCTGAGACCCTGAATCAGTTAAACGAGTACAGAAGATGGATGGATGGATTGAACTGGTGATGAAATTTATATATAATATAACATTTTACATGTATGTTTCATATGTATAAGGTTCATACTTTCCAGGCTTCATAGTAAACACTTAGAGTTAACAAATGGTACATTTTAAAGGCTTTTCTCAGTATGTAGAAAAACATAGATCTTCTCTCATGGTGATTTACTTTCTGAATGGAAAACTACCACTAACTGCAGAAATCTGATTGGTTAATATTAAAGTATTGGAATCCTTTTGTCCTCCAATGACTTACTTGCTTTCCGCAGGTCGGCACAGGAGGGATGGCCATGTTTGGGAGCAGCGCTGACCAGTGGGTGTGTCCTAACGATAGGCAGCTGGCCCTCAGAGCCAAGTAAGGCCGGCTCACTGCTCTGTCCGGGTTTATTTTCAGGCTCTTCATGTCTGACCGGTCTCTTGACTTCGTGGCTCTAAAGCCTTTCGAGCATATAGGGTGTGCTGCTATCAAGATGCAGCGGTTTACTCAGAAGGCATGTGTGGATGGTGGTGGCCTAGTGGTATGAGGCCTGGGTTATGGACCAAGATGTCACCGGTTCAATTCCTGCCCACCACCAGTGGGTCCCTGAGCAAGACCCTTAACCCCAAGTTGCTTCAGGGAAATTGTAATCCCTGTAATGTACTGTAAGTCACTCTGGATAAGGGTAAATGCCATAAATGTAATGTAAGGCCTGATCCTGGCTCACAATGTGCGTTTCAGGTGTTGTTATTAAGTTGGTCTCTGTTGTCTTCTGAGGCCTGGGCCACTCGGGGGGTGATACACCGATTTCAGAACAGGCTGTTTATTGTCTGTTAGCAGTTACCCCTTTTTCAGGAAGCTGAATTCACAATAGACACAGGGCCGACATTTCGTTTGTATAAAGCAGTGGGTTCGCAGCATTGATCCTCCAAGGCCGGAGGCTTGTAGGTTTCGAGGTCAGCAGTTAGCGCCTGACCTGCCAAAAATGCGAAAAATCTCTGCCCAGCTAGGTGGGCTGTTGTGAAGATTTTTTTTTTATTTTGTTTTGCTCCTAGTCAGAGCATCACAGGGTTTTTTTTGCATTTGTCTCCGAGGTTGCAGACCGGCTGGTCTGTGCACACGTTCCGCACGGAGCGGCAGAGGAAGAGCCAGGCACTGGATACCGGGGAGCTGGACGCCATCGTGGGCGTGATCCGCCGGGCCGAGCAGCTGGATCACCGAGACCGGTGCCGGGTCGGGTACGCCGGCCCAAATGCACAGGCCTGACATTTACAGTCCGGCACTAATTTATGCAGCTTTGTCACAATAGGCCAGGCCCTGCCTGCTGTTTATCAGTCGTGTGCTAACAAGCAGAGACACAGGCCCAGCTCCGATCAATCACTCTGTGGTCAGCGGCTGAAAAGATCGGCACACAATAGTTTCCAGGGAAACCCCAGTAATATGTAGTTTCTTGACATTAAGTGTGACCTTTCAGGTCGCATCTGGTGATGGGCTAGGAGCGGCTCTGTAAACGCGCCAGTAAGGATCTGAGGCCTGTTTGAAAGGCTCTGACCAGGATCTTTAGTGGCCAGTATCTTGTTAAACACTGGTGTATTGTGGTACCAACCGGACTTTCAAACTGTCAAAAAGTATTATAACCAACCATTACAAGTATTATAAAACACAGAATCTATAGTTTGATGAACACACATTTTGTTCACTGTACACTGTCTTTAAGTGTTTCAGACTGATAGGGGGTCTGCTCAGGACGTTCTTATCACAACGGTGGCTGGGAGAACTTGAGGTTTGAAACAGCCTTTGTGTGTCCCGCAGGAGACTTGTGGACCGCTTGGATAATATGAGGAAGAGTGCAGTGGGGGACGGACTGTCCCAGTGTCTCCTCTGCGGGGAGGTTCTGGGACTGCTGGGCCTGCCATCCGCGATCTGCCAGGACTGCTGCAAGGTGTGTGTTTGTCAAAACGCCCGTCTGCCAGATACCCCTCCTACCAAAACTGCCAAAAGCTCAAAAATATTTCTCCTGGCTTTCCTGGGACGAGGTTTTTGCCGTCCTGTCGACAGACAGGTCACCCCCTGGTGTCCCTAGACACTCAAGGTGTTCCGTGTGTCTGTCTGTTGACCGTCTTAGAAATAGCACTGGATAAATTCATGCAGCAGAAGGAAAAAAAAAAAAAAAGTTCTCGGAAACTCCAGAATCTGAACTGCAAGTTAAACACAAGCAACAGAAGAATTTAACTTTTTTCTTTCGTGCTCATCTGTGTAGCTAGCCTGATCGTCTGATCGTGGTGGGCTTGTTTGTCCTGTAAAGGGCTGGATCAAAGCCCAGCAGGTTGTCATGTAAGGTGAAATGTGATTTTAATCTCCATAGCCACTGTCACCCTGATCACCCCAGTCCGCTGTGGCAAACCGTGACGAAGATCCCCGGCACTTGTACTTAATGAAATCAACTTAAAGTGCAGGAGGAAACAGTCACTTTGTGCATCCAAGAGGAAATGTAATAAATGTGAGCAGAGTAGATGGGAATCGGGTCGTCTTCCCCCGGCAGTGTGACGGAGTAGCTGCTAAGGAAGCCGTTTGCGAACAGAGAATCGAAACTGTTCTAATTGCATTTTAGGTGACGTTATGTTTTTTGGGGATGTTATCGGTCCTGGTAATGATTCACCCTTGGAAAATCAGTCTGCGGTCTAGGAATGCTTAGATATGGTGGGGGAAGGATATATAAAAAAAAGACTTTTCAAGATAAAATTCTGTAACTTGTTAGAAAGAATAGCTTTATTTTTTTAAGTGTGCTTTGTTTAATTAAATGCTACTGGGTTGTTGTTTGCATTTTTCATGGGTCAGTTAGTTGGGCTGTTAAATGGGGGATCACTGTATGATAGGGTGCCGTCTGAAACAGCTGGTGCAAACAGACTGCTCTCCTAATATAAGCAACATACTGCGCCATGCAGTATCTAGAGCTAAACATGTGCAAGGGCATACTAGATTAGTGTTCCCCAACCCACTCTTCAGGGACCCACAGAGGGTCCACATTTTTGCTCCCTCCCAGCTCCCTGCCAGACAGTGCACATTTTTGCTCCCTTTCTGCTCCCTGCCAGACAGTCCGCATTTTTGCTCCCTCCCAGCTCCCTGCCAGATAGGCCACATTTTTGCAAGAATGTGGACTGTCTGCAAGTCCCCAAGGACCAGGTTGGGAAACGCTGTACTAGATAATGGCCTATAGGTGGTAGTAGTGTTGTAAATTTAAGCCTACCTGGCAGAGCTGCCACCTGGAATTTTCCGAAGAATTTTCCGTTTTCAGGCGTGTTACTTCAGCAAATAGACACTGTCTGCTCCGGTTCCTCTGAATTTAATCACCACAGACCCAGGAACTAAATTCTGCGAACAGAATGTTTGAATACTAAATGCCACGCTCACCAGCATGTGCTACACCCAGATTACTTTTTTTGAAGACTCCTTGTATTATGATCCCGAGTTACAAACTCATCATTCCAGCAAACATTTGCAAAAAAACGTGACCTTCCCACTTGGCACATTGTAAATCACCATCTCTTCAGCAAGTCATTTGCCACATTTCTATCCTGCTAGATCTGCCCTGGTCCACCACAAGTGTAGTGACTGTAGTGAAGATCAGGTATCTGGGAGCAAGTTCATTTATGAAGTGGTCAATTACACAAGCCCACAGAACAGAACCCGATCACCCAGCATCAATATCCAATCTGAATGGTAGCAAATCCCTCCAGCAACGATCCAGCATCTAATGGAACATCTTTTATAGCAACAATGGGCCGACAAAGTTCACATTAATACTCCTGGTTTCGGAATGAGATGTTGGTACATTACTGCTTTGGCTTCACAGGATGATTTACTATATTTCATTATTTTTCCACTCGCTGAAGCTCATCAATTTCTGCAATCACAACACTCACAGAAGGTTGACCCTTTAATATTGGCCGATGTGACCTTTCCCCGCATGGGTCAAAGCTCGTGGTTAGCAAGACATGCACCATTAGGACCTGTTTTTTGTGTGTCTATATTATTGAGCTTATCTTCAGTATGTATGGCTCACATAAACCTTTCACCAAGGTCACTAAGCACAGTTTTTTGCCCCCAATCATAAAATTCTGTCAAAGATTAATTCACCTTTCTTATCTTTATAAACTCACATTAGGCTTTAGAAACTCACATTATGTTAAAAACTATAGCTTAGAAAACAGCCCTGTTTTAAGTCTTTCCTATGCGTGAGAAAGCCATTTAAAGCCTTTGAAAGCCGTCCAATTTTAATCTTGAAGATGACAGAATTGCCACAAGAGGGCAGTAGATCACAACTATAAAAATTCTGCTGAAGGTTTAGAGCAAAAAGGATGTTTGCAAGCATTCCCACTGACTGTAGTGTGATTACCCGCCGCCTTCCTGGTCTCACAGAGCCCAGATGGCTGGAGGTGAATCACTAGAACTCCCCAGGTCGCTGTATGTAATCAGAGGGCAGCGTCGGACATATGGTGGCCTCGTGTTTAGGAGCTCAGTTTGGAGACAGGGGAGAGCCCAGGCCCTGGTAATGAATTGTGATCACCAGGGGCCTCTGGAAATTCAAGGGAAAATAGCAGCGCTTTAGATAAACAAGCAGTAACAAATTAGTTTGTGTTAGATGATTTGTATTGTTTACTCACAGTAGGTGACAGTCTGTTTAACGTGCTCCCTGCCACATGTTTTACTGCCAAGTCCAGGTTTCCTTGATCAGACTTTAGCTAGCAAAGTAAGGTCCCAGCCCATTTTAACGAGACCGCATATATTCGACAAGCTAAGTATCGCCTAAGATTACAGCCGCGTTTAGTACATCTGTTTTCACGTTATGATTTCCCAATTTGTCGTCAGCAGTAATTTATGCGTCTTCAGATTCATGATATAGATACAGTAAGCTGTTTGAACAGACCAGTTCTTTTTTTGGTGACTGATGATACGTTGTTACCTGAAAATAAATACCTAGTTTGAGATGCTGACTGTCGACTAATGTTCTTTTTATCTGACAGTATATCTGAGAAGGTCACATCGGTATTTTTTTAAGTCCTTTCTGGTGTATTTGCAGAGGGGCAGGACAAGCTGACGGGATACGCCTTTGGCGGCCGTCGCTATGTACGGCTTTGAGTAAATTCTCTAGCGAAGTCTCTTCGTATCGGTTAATTGCAGATAGACCTCCTTGCCTGGAAACTGCTTAACAAAAAGATGTGAGATTGCAGGAAATCCTAGGGTCCCTGCACACCCACTTGGTGAATTGCTCCTGGCTAAAAAGACAGAATTGCTTTAAGACTTAATTATAAGCCCTTTGGTGTGTGTATTTTTTCTGAAAACCTCTTTTCTACCTATTTTGACAGCCTGTCATTCAAATGGATTAATTTAACGACAGAAGTCCAGCTATTTTAATATATCCAGACGTATCTGAACAGTTGTGTTTTGTGGAAGTTAATTGGACAAGAACTGGACATGAACTTATATAGAATGGATATTGTTCTTCCATGGCCTTAGAGAAAAGCATCTTTGCGCCAGAAAACAATCTAGGTTTATTTGTATCTGATAAGCAACTGATACGCAACTGATGGCCAACTCCACCTCATTACTATGGATTTGTGGAAGCACTGGGGGGTTTGAATCGCACCTTTGTTCTGAGTTTGTGGATTTTGAGTGATCTCCCCTCGCATTAAAGGTCTCCTCCAGGTTCCGGACTAACTGGCAACTCCCATACTGTTGCAAAATGAGTGACATGTTAGTTAGTATTTCTGTGAAATTTATTGCATTTGTATGTCTTCACTGTATGACTAAACTGCATTTGTATGTCTTCACTAAATGACGTCACTGCATGTGAATGTGTCTTCCCTGTATGACTTCACTGCATTTGTATGTCTTCACTAAATGACTTCATTGCATGTGTATGTCTTCCCTGTATGACTTCACTGCATTTATATGTCTTCACTAAATGACTTCACTGCATGTGTATGTGTCTTCACTAAATGACTTCACTGCATTTGTATTTGCATTTGTATTTTGCTCAGTATTTCCTGTCCCCGTTTCCACTACACCTTTAGAAAGTTTGCACCAAGTGTGGAGTGGAGAGTCTGCGTGGTCAGAAGAGAACGCAGTGGCTGTGCAAGATCTGCAGTGAGGAGAGAGAGGTGAGTGTCACTGCAGTGCAGCCAACAGCACCCCAATAATCAGGACATGAAAAACACGTGTCTTCAGGGCATACGACAGTGCTGCTAAAAATCTAAACAAACATCCTGTGGCTGGGTTCTTTCTCTGAGAGGTTTTTGAAAACACTATTTTGGAGCACTATTTATAAAGTGATGTTGGATGTGAAATGCCTACTTTGAATTTTTGTTGGAGACGTTTATGTTTTAGAAGGTTATTTTCTGTAAATGGAATGTAGAAGTTTGCAGTGGTATATGAGACAAAGTCCAGAAAGTTCATAAATATAGTGAATAGTGAATTTATTTGGTATTTTTCTCTATAATTTATTGGTATGTTTGGTTTGGAGCACTCCAGAGTTATGTAGTCTTGCGGTTCTGTGCAGTCTGTAAATAAGTAAATTTGTAGTAAATCCATTCATTTTAAATATCTGATTTCAATTATATATTTTTATGCCCCTAATGAAAGAATCCTCTCATTTGAAAACGAAATACCTGTAGTTCCTTTACAATTTATCTGGAGAGCTTTTCTATTTGAGTTTGATTTGAGCATAATTTGTCTTTCTATAATTAATCTCTGCACGTTGTGCTTGAAAGTGATGGACATTTGGAATATGCCAGAGATTTGGGCTCATTATTAATGATAACCTGGCAATAGGTTCATTACCCAAGGCCATACTACCTTATAGTGAAGACAAAGTGTGGAAGAAGCTGTCCCTTCTATTTGGTAAGGACGTAGGTTTGGTGTCATCAAACTCTATGTCAGTCCATTGGTGCTTGGTCTTACTAAGAGATCCTGTGCATCTTCGCACACAGTTTAGAGTAATATTCCAAATATATTCTAAATATTCAGTAGGTTTATATTACAATATACAGCCTGGATTTTTGGAATGTGTTAAAACCACATTCAAAATGTAAACCCCCCCCCCCCCCCAAAAAAAACTCTTGGTTTTCCGCGGATTTTATAAGCCAGCCCAGTCTTCTGCTTCTCACAAGCCTGCTAGAAGAGACAGGAATTAAAGAGGGTTCCTCAGGTTCACAGTCTATTGCCCAAGCGTATCTAACCTCTGCGTGCTGGTAGCGTCCACAGCTGAGGATTTTCCTATGTTTTGGCTCAAAGAAAGAGCCTTTTCACATACGGTCTTAGTTCATTATTGCTTATAAATCAGAAACTGGGAGATTTGCATGGCCACAGAAAACTAATTTATATATAAATTTGAAAATAAATGATGTGGGGAAGGTGCTGTTAAATTCAGACTGAAATGTTTTTTTGCATCCTACACAGACGATACAGGTTTAATTCCCTTCACCCTGAATTTACGTGTTTGCCAAAACTCAGCAAAGCGTTGGTGCCACACAGCATGATGGGATGCATTCCGACGACCTCCCTGCGTGTGTCTAGGCTGTCTTGGATGATAGTACTAAGCAGTGGGTCTAACATATGAGAGGAAAATGAGGTTAGAGTATGATTCTTAAATATCAAAGGTTGAAGGTTTTAAGTGGTGGATGTGTATCCTTTTGGTGACCTTTGACCTCATTAGCTAGCTCACAGACAGCCACTGCCGTTCCCGGCCAGGAAGCCATTTTAAGTGTCTTGTTTTCAGTGGCAGGTGGCACATTTGAAGGGTGATTAGAGAATGAGCAGCAGATACTGATCTGCTTTGTTTGGTACCTTGTTTTAATGTGGTCTTCACGCAAGACTGCTGCATAGAACAGTGAGAAAAATGGCCAAATCAACATAAATTCATTATTCATGTCTGTACCTTGCTTGGAAGTAGAGAAAATGAGGATGTTTAAAGAAAAAACAATAAACTTTGAGGACGTTAACCAGAAAAAAAAATCATGGAGGTTTCTTGGGATATTATTTCATCCATTTAGATGCAAATTAGTGATGTTTTTTTCCTTTGTTAATGTGCGTAAGTGGAGTGAAATGCACGGTGGGCCCAAATCATACATAGACGGACTCCTTCAGCTGGACGTGACGTTAGCAGCCGGGCCTGTGCCGCATTCAGGCAGCTTACAGGCTTCTGCTACATCGTACGCTTCCGTTCAGTTCATTGCTGTGAGTCTGACCATGACCCATTCGAGAAAAGCAGGGTGAAATCCCGACACCTTTTCAAAATCAGGGAGCAGTCTGAGAAGATCCAAATTAGTGTTTTTAAAGGGCCGTGCTGTGCACATTTGAGCTAGCGTTTTAATATCGCATATTTATATATCAGTATTTTGTACTGTCTGAGGAACTACCTAGAAGTTCATCTTCATCTGAGGGGTAGTTTGCAGACCCTCCCTAATACGGCGAGTTGTTGATAGAGCACCATCGCGTTATTGAAACCGAGGGCTTTCCTTTGTCAAGCAGTGAAAAGGTCAGGGGACGAGGGCTGTGCGGAGACACGCGTAGGTGTGCATGTGCCTCATGCCCCGTGATGGGTTTCTGCAGACCTTCTCTCGGTATTATGCTGCAGTCAGACTCGCAAGAACAAACTGCTCATGATGATCTCCATTGCTGGTGAGAGAGACCCAAAAGAAAGACGTGCTTATGAGTTTAGTACTGCGCCAATCTCAGTCATCAGTCATTAATACTCATCAAAGCAGACTTAGCTTTAAAAAAGATCTAACCTGTTTATCACCAAACTCGTCTGTGAATTGTGTCTTTCTGAGCATTAACACCGTTTGAATAATATATCATCATTTCTCAGCAGGTCACTTCGGCTTAGTTTTAGTATTAATCTTAAATTGTAAAGATTAAAATTGCTTTTATGTAAAATAGAGGGGCCCCTGCTTTGGAGAATCATCGCTCTTGTGGTATGAGATGGAAGCTTAGATGGTGGAAGGGAAATGCTCAGGAAAGTCAAATGTATTCTGCTAAATATATAGTGCTGGCCTCTAGCAAAATGTAGAACAAATTGTGTGTGAGTCAAGATCAAGTCAGCCTCTGTTTTTTTTAGGCAACTGATTTAAATGCTCGTTTCGTGATTGCTTGTGATTGCTGGTGATTAGCATATGTTGGTCCTACCTAAGTGTGCTGGAAAAATAAATCTTCATGCATCGCTATAAGTAGAGCGTGTTTCTTGGGGCTGATTTGGGCTAGCTTTTTTTCTCCCTTATTTCGTAATTGATTTTTGAGTTTAGCTACCGGTTACGCATCGGCTCCCGATATTCTGCCGATCTGCAGCTTTCCTCTATCAGACTCTTTGATAGATTCTGATGGCGGGACCACTGACCTTATGCTCTATTCCACAAGCTCCCTCTATCTCCCCAACTCGTCACGTCCAGCCATCGTCCATTTTCCTATTAAGCTTTCATTAAACGAGCTGGAAGAGAGACAGATCCATCTTAGCTCACCAGTTACCAATCGTATTGATATTATCAATGCATTCCATGTCATTAATGTTAGAAGCTTTGGAGCGGGGGGATCTTTTCAAACCTCTCGATCACCGTCAGCCCTCGATTAAGTGTTATCCGTTGTCAAGATGATCGTTTTATTGGAAATGGCTTCAGGTACTCTGCAAGCCATGGCGAAGTTGCAAAGACGTGTGTGTCCAAAGATCCTCCCTGTAGATCACCGTAATGATGGAGTGCAGTGGGGTATTACATGCTGTCTGGTACAATATGATGTAACATGGGGGGGGGGGGGACTGCTAAAGTTTTGTTTAAAAACATCACTGGCAGATTTATAAAGCTCCTGGCGCCTGCATTTTCCGTCTGAGCGATGACTTTTACTCTACTTTCAAAGAGATTCGACTTTATTGTCATTGCCCGAAGTACAGCTACCTGAAATGAACAACAAACTGTAGTTTGGCGTCTAATCTGAAAGTGCGAAATCGTGCAGATGTGCTAGACGGAGCTTACAATATGTATAGTGTACATAGTGTGGCATAGATAGATAGATAGATAGATAGATAGAGATACTTTATTTATCCAGCAGGAAATTTAGGATAAATAAATAATAATAATAATAATAATAATAATAATAGGATAAATAATGAGTGTGTGAATATTGTGTGAGAGAGTGAATACGTACAGTAACAGAAACACCAAGCCTTCGAGCTGAAAGCCGTAGCTAAAATGGTAAAAAGAGAATAAGAAGTTTGCCTGGGGCGGAACCACTGCCACTGGACTACTGAAGACTGGAAGAAAGTCTTACGGACCGATCAATGTCTAGTTCTTCACGCAGGGTGTTCGTACACCATTGAATTAGCGAAAGGATGATTCCTTGTGACTTACATAGAATGACTGGTGTTCTGAACCAAAATGGTTATCACAGCATGCATTACCCTCCAATCTGCGTCTGGTTGGTCGCGGGTTCATCCTACAGCACAGACAATGACCCACAACATAGCTCCGGGCTGTGTCAGAACGACATTAAGTAGTGTTACATATGCATGCAGAAGTGGAGCTGGCTCATGTTTCAGAGTTGCAGCATGTCTTCCGTGCCTTATCGAAGGCTTCTGCTTCGGGCTTTATCTCTTTGCAGAAATGTGAAATCGAATGACAGCCTAATGTTATTGACCTAATTATGCCGCATGTGCATGCTAAGGAAATCCAGTTACGCTGGTACGCTCTTCTGCCAAGCGAGATAGCATTGGAGTTTTGTTGTGCGGGCAGCTCTATTATCAGGTTCGGTTATATCCTGATGTTCCTCAGAAACATGTTCTTCAGGATTTTGACCTTTCATGCCATCACCTTTTCTGAGAGCCTTTCACCCTCTGTATGTTCAGAAAAAGCTTCCACTGTCGGAGCCAGAGAGTGTGTATCCTTGCAGGATACTCTACCTCAAAAAAGAACTGTAGCATCACGGGTGGGCAGGAGAGACAGGTGGCACAATGAATAGAGGCAGAGACAAGGTTTAAAAATGGAACAGTGCTCTTTATTGTCTTTAAAAAGACAATCATGATTGTTCACCTCGCTCTGCAACACGAGCTCCGTCACAAAGCAGAGCTTTTGTTCCTTCGCAGCATGAACACACTCACGCCTTACCCATACACGCAGCAAGTCCTGCTCGCGGTTGGACTATTTTTACACTGACAGTTTTGCCGCAAAGGATGATGGGAAGTCAGGTGCTACGGGTTTTTCAGTCCTGCGTTTTGTGCCTGAAGTCTGAAGATGCTGTTAACTTTTGATTCATTTAGCTGGCAGAGAGATCAGTAGCGTGATTGTTTGCTGTGCAGGTTTGTGGTACAAAGGTAGGGTGTACATGCTGTTCTCTCTCGCTTATTTACATTCACTTCTTAACCGAACGTAGCGGTGTTTTCGCAAACTGGTCCTTCTGTTCGTACCTGTCCTGAGATACTGGACCCATATTGCCTTAGGATCTGTTATAATTGTTTATTCGGTTTAGTAAAGGCTACCCCCCCCCCCCACCACCATGCTTATGCAGGCCTGCCTTGAAGGCTGTACACGTTCTCCCTCTGCCAGCCCCGCGTTGGACTCGGCGTGTCACACGGGGCCTGTACATGACAAATAGCCCCATTTGTTGGGGGGCAGCATGTGTGTCACCCGGGGACCGCGATATCGTTCAGGTGCTCAGTGTGATTCCCGGTCCAGCGACTCCTCAAGGTACTCCTGCCAGCGTGAATCTGTAAGACAGAAGGGGGCCATTTGCACCCACTGCTGGAAATCCTCCAGTCATAATGACTTTTCATATTATTTCCCTAATATTTATTTTGTTTTGTTTTTTTTTCTGCAGCAATTCTGCCAGCCTGGTTTAATAAGCAGGGTATGATTGTGGGCTGCCTCCCCTGCTAAAGAGTTTTATCAGTAATATATGTGATAGAATTCAGTGTGTGCAGATTTGGCCTGGGAGTAATTGGTATTTCCTTATGAGCGTCATACGTTTGCATTTACGGTAACCAGTGACATGACACTGCGCGGCAGTGGCCCACTCGCCGCCCATGATTGTTTATGCCTGTGTGATTTTAGCTTCTCTGCACTGATCTGACTTTAGCTGTTCTTTTTATTCTGATGCAAGGCAGCCACCTAACAGAAATGTTCTATCTGCAATTGTTCTTAAATGTTACCGTTTTATTTATCCACTGTCACTTTTATACCGTCAGACCTTTACCTGCAATTAACCCGCTCCGCAAAGTGGGATGATTTTTAATCTGCAAATCGAGCTCAAGACACATTTTAAAAAACTTAAAAAAATTATCAATTTAAACAGAGGAGTGTTAATTAACATGGAGCCCTGACTCACCTTAGCCTTAGTTTAGGAGAGGACCATGCGATGATGGTTCCACTGAATTCTGACCCAGAAATATGCAAATTTTTGTTATATCTTTAACAACTGTGTATTTCGTGCCTTATCCCACTGTGATGAATAATCTTGACAGATTTTCATTTGTCCAATTGGTAGTGAAACAGATTTTGTTTCATTAGGAAGAAAAATCAGAAAAGCTGTCCAGACTTGAACTAAGATTAAATCACATGTATGATAAGGTAGTTACTATGGTATTGTATACTATGGCTGTCATATCCTGTATCAAATCATCCGTTAAACACAGCACATCTTAAACCCTTTGATTTTAATATGTTAATATTTGATTTGGAAAAAATGACAGAAACCATTCCTTCATTAAACAAATTTTAGTCTATATTTTCATAACTAATCAGTATAATACAAAGCAAAGCGCTAAAACATTATGTCCATCCCCACGCAAATAACGTTGACTATCTAGTACAAACAGTACGTGTTTAGGTCCGGATCGATCAATCTTTATTTATACTGTCTTTATTTACATGTTTATGACATGCTCAATGTTATTTTGCTTCATGTGGTGGTGGTCACAGTGTTTTGCCTCATCTGTCTATTTAAGGCTTCTCTTCTTTGAACTACTATTGTCAAAGAAACATTTAATTCCGAATCCCGACAGTATTGTGGAAAATGCACAGATTGAGCCCTTAGGTGAAGGCCATGTATTTTTGAGTTTGTCACCTTTGAAATTCTTAGCTAGCTGCACAGCATACTCAGGGCTTGTCGTTTTCAAAAATGTTCTGCTTTTTGATGTTTGGGTTAGTGAATTCAGTCAAAACCATTTTAATTTTGAAACCATATCTAAAATTAAAACAGCTATGACCTGCCTTATGCTTGCCTTACACCAAATGGCTATTCGACTTGTCGCAGACAAATTTCCAGTGTCGGAATAAGATCGTGAAAATTTCGCTGGAGTTGTGGCACTCTCCTGCAATCCCGATCGTTGGGTGTCATGATGTTCCAGTAAAATCAACCCCGCAATTTTCATGCAAATTGTGACCCTGGAAGATCCCCAGTCTTTACCCAGCTGTTGTGATTTTTCTTCCTAATAAAACAGATTTTCTCAGATGTTCTCCATTTGCATGTTCTCCCCATGTCATTCTGGGGTTTCCCCCCACAGTCCAGAAACAGGCCAAGCTTAATTGGCTGTCAGTGTGAATGGTATGCGAGTGTGCCCAATGATGGGTAGGCTCTCCATCCTGGGTGTGTCCCCTGTCCTGCGCTCACAGGCTCCCAACCCCCACGACCCCGAATAGGATAAGCGGTTACAGAAAGTGGATGGATGGATAGATGGGTGGATGGATGGATGGATGGATGGATGGATGGATGGGTGGGTTGACATAAGATGAAGAATTAATTTGAAGAAGTAATTTGCTATCATTCCAGTGCAAACCAGTGGCACCCAAGGATGTTATCGCTGGCGGCCGGACAGTTTTTACCGATAGTTCATATTTTGGAAGGAAGCTTCAGTTTGGCTTTCTGCTGTCTTAATGCAAACGCGATGCCCAAGAGGGACATGAGCTACCCTGTCAGGCAAGTCATAAAACTGTTTGCGTTAAGTTCTGTCTCGCAATAGTTTGTCTTTATTTGAGTATAATCATGCAATGGAATGCAAAGCCAGGACATAGGTTTGTGATTCTCGTTTATCTGTGAATTAAAGTCCCGTCGGAAAAGCTGCCGCTACTAATGCCATCGCCAGGAAACCGAAGACGGAAAGAACGATAAACACGAATAAAACCAGCAGAATATTTTCTGCATACTACATTGATATCAGCATTGTTTTTTTGCCCAAAATACTAAGTAAGCATGAATGCTGCGCTGAACTTTCTGCTGATATTCAATCAGCCTGTGTTATAATTGGTTGACAACATTAATGCAATAACTAGGTCTCCTACCATTCCAGATCCTGCCTAGAGAGGTCCAATTACAATTCCCGTGAATTCTTTCCATTCAATGGGAATATCCAGGCAGCCTCTGCACTGCGGCTCTGGTATTATTTGCGAGTTCCCAGACTGGACTGATCCTTCCAGTGTTAAATCCTGGATTTATTTAAAAAATACAAAATGAAAAGTATTGTTAATATGACTGTGCAGCCAGGCCAAGATCCTGCGAAACGGAGTAGGTCACACAGGTACAGACTAAAGGGAAAACTTGATCATTAATTATCAACATCCAGTTCAGCTTGGGTCCTCTAGGCCTACTTATCCGTAATACCTATCCCAGGAAGCATAGAACACAAGAGTGGGGACACCTTAGATGGGATGCCAGTCCAGAATATTGTGCGACACTGAACTTTTTAAATAAGATTGTTTTCACAAAGTTCAGTTACTGCCCCACAAAGAAAAAAAATGAAAGAATGCATCTTAAATTATGATTCTTAAGTGCAAGAAAGACTATGGACAACATTTAATTGGCTCCTGATATTCCGTTACATCTCTAGGTTTGTCCATTACTCAGTAGAATCCTCTCCCTGGGAGACTCTGAGTGTGGTGGCCTTAATGGAGTCTGCACGATCTGTTGGTGCATAGATTTTACGCCAGAGCCAATCTCCAGTAGTCTGTGCAGACTGCCCTCGAAACCAATTTCACGAGACACTGCCTCTCACGTATAAATTAGAGATGTTATCGTTTTGATAATTAAAATGGCGGAAGAAATTTGTATGGAGAAATTTCCATTTCAATTGGCAGTTTGGGAAATCTGTGAAGGAGTTTAAGTAGACAAAATCTAAGCAAGAGAAAAGCTGTAGGCAGATCTAAATGCACAATTGTAATTGCTATTGTAATTAGTCTAATGATTGTGTACGCCATGGCCCTCCCATGGATAGGTGTAATGTAAAATGGTTTGGATAATTACTAATAATCTATGTTTAGTAAAACACTGTAGCTAATATACAAATGTGTGGCGTTTCCAGGTTATAATCTTAGATTTTATCGTGTAATTGCAAATGAACTCAATGTAAACTTGTAAATATTGAAGCAGGGTTACAAAAGCCAGGCATACTTGCTTTTAGTTTAAATTCTTGCTCCATGGCATGCAAAGATACAGCCTCCCCAAAGAGAAATATGAAACAGAACCTTAATAAAAGGGAACTGGGCATATCGCAGATACTTTTTCGTGCTCCAGGAGAAATTCCTTTAGTACTCTGCTAGAAGGAAGTCCTACATGTCTTTGCTCATCTGGAGACTCTGGCAACAGGCCGTGGGTGAAGCTGGCAAAGCGCCAAATCTTGCATTCATTTATCAAAGAAGGGAAAGAAAATGCAGGGACTCCAATGCATTAAAAATGAACCTAAGCAATTTAAATATAGTTAAGTGTATACACTTGTTATATAAACCTTTGAATCATCATTTGATGAACTGCAATGTTTGCGCAATACATAAAGTCTGAATAATGATTGGTTGATGGGTTCCGAATAAAATAACAAACATTGCTTACGTAATTATAGCTGGGGGAGGGGGGGGGGGTCAGACAAGCAAGCTGTTAAAATGCTGTTCAGAAGTAATGTTTTTAAAGTATATTAAAATGAGCGAAATGAGTAACTGATCCATATTCCAGAATAATTACAAACATGTTCACCGCTCATCGAGAAGACTGTAAAATGGAAAATGTACATGACTTTGTGAGAAACAAGAATATAGAAATGACTACTTTTTGAGGTCTGAGCTGCGAAAATGTTTTATAGACAGGGAGGGTCGTACCAGGACGTGGATTTTTATGCTCCTTACCACCAGCTCCCCATTGAGCAAACCATTTTTTGAGCTATACATTAGTGCGAGAACACAGGTGGGCGTTCTAAAGTTGCTAATTTGACTAATTACAACTGCTTAACAGGTGTGAATGCATTAACCACAGCGTAAAAGTGGCAGTTTGGGTCACCGTCCTCAGCCAGCAGATCCTGAATTTTTCTGCCATTGGACATCGTTGGAAAATGATTTACTTGTTTAGGCCTGAAGCAGCTACTTGGAAACATAACATATTCAGACCTCTCCTGTTACAGCTGCGGGCTACTCCGCGTGTTATAGTGGTAATGGCCGCCTTTACTCATGCAGACAGGACCATATGGACACTATGTCTGTTACAGCCCTGCCATGGACTTTTACTTTGATATGGGAGTACAGACTAACTGCGATACTTGGGGTCACAGACACCGTAATGTAACTGTAAGCAGGACCAAGCAAGGGAATGGTGTCTGTCTCTGGACTTTTGACAGTTTAACACTTTAGGTCGATAGCAGATATACAAAAAGGTAAAGTGTAAAAGATGGATGGTAGCGTAGATTATCTCCCGGGATGGAAACAGTGTTACAAAACCTGATTCTGTGGTAACCCCGTACAAATGGCCCATTATTCCTGTTTACAACCTTGGTGTTTGTAAAATTGCTTGCTTTGGATATATGCAATTAACACAATTACTCTTATCAATAATAAAAATTTACTGTGAAACATTCATAGTATGTGTTTAGAGCTTAGCAATTTGGTATAAAATAAACCTACATAAAAAATAAACCAGTTTTTTTTCATGCGTCATCTGATTTTTTTAAGTGTATTTTTTACATTAAATGTAGTAGATTCTGGGTTAAATAAATAAGTAGTGCTTAATATACACAGATATGAAATCATCTCTGTTCGTGTGAGCGTACACATGTGTGTGTGCCCATCTGTTCGTGTGAGCGTACACATGTGTGTGTGCCCGTCTGTGCGTGAGCGAGTGCATGTGTGCCCTGCGGTAGACTGGCATCCTATCCAGGGAGTCCCTCTGCCTTGTGCCCAGTGCTTCCTCAGAGAGGTTCCAGGCTCCTGGTGCCGTGGCAGTAATTATGGAAAATGAATGGATGGTCTTTCACAATACTCCCAACACACTCAAATCCATAATTGATATCTGATACACTTGCATACAGTCGCACCTGCAGTCCTTATTTAGGAATGATTTCCCTTAAAACCTGCAAAGTGCATGCAGGTAATACCGTTCTTTGTTATTTTGTGTGCTGATTTTGTGACCAACTAGCATGATCCAGTTTTAAAGCGGCATCAGTTGGCATATCGGCATTTCCTTGTGAAATCAGTGAGCACGTGCAGGGCGGGGAGGCCGGCGACCCTCGGATGTTTGGGGAGGGATTGAGCTTTAATATCACTCAGGAAAGCCAAACCGTTTTTCACAACCTGGATCTTAAGTCCATGCAGTAAGTCCATTAAGTGCGTACAGTGTCTCAGGTAATGAGTTGTCACGGCACATATCCAAGTCAGAGTTAGAAACAACAGCAGTAATTAGTGCTCATTTAATTCCATTGTTGTCTTGTAACTTGTAGTCTGTTGCTAAACCTGGTGTAGGAGAGGCTCTGTTGCTGCTCTAATTGCGTATGTTTCAAAAAACAAGCTATATCCAAGCTATATGTAAAAACAGATGGTATAATAATAATTAGTTCTACCCGGATTAATTAAATTGGGAAAACATGAGCGAAAGAGTTGGCCACACAAAACCATCTGAGCTGATTCGAAGACGGTCAGTTGAATGTGCACACCAAGCCCCTGTCCCGGCTCAGCCCTCGACAAACCTCCAGTGGGAAGCTGGACGGGGTCGAGCAAGTGAAGAGCAGCAGGGGCTATGCAGAACAAGGGAGCTTCCCGGATGGCATTTGTAGCCATCTGTCATCAGTGAAGTTAAGGAGTATTTGCATTTTACAGTTCAGTTTGATGTCTCTGCTGATAACCGTGAGGGTTGCTTGTTTTGGAAGTTCAGTCAAGCAGGATGTGATGAGTTTTTAATTCTATCTCTCATGTGCTGTAATTTTTTTTCAATGCTTAGACTTTCAACCTGACTCAGTTTCTGAACTCTAAAGACAACAAGACAACACAGACAGTGCAAAAACAATACAGACAATGCAATACAATACAAGACAGTGTAAAACAAAATATTGTTTCAGTGTGCAATACTTGCCTTTTCTCTCCTTTCAGAGTAAAATGTACAGGTGCAGCTTAATCTTGGATGAGAAACACGGTCAATTTTGATTTATTTCCATGCAGGATCAATCAAGCATGTCATTTTCTTGTTCATATTGTTTTTATATGAGGGCCAGTGAGTGCTGAAGAAAATTAAAGAGTCACCTTGCATGTCTCTTGATGTCCCACTGAGGTCGACTTCTGTGTGGTTAATTTAAAAACCCAGAGGAAGCAGGGTTGGGTTACACAGTGACACCAGAATGTTAGGCCTTCAGAACAGGCAGAAGTTGTTTGCAAGACAACAACCTTTCTCTTTAGTGCAGTTGTGTGTGTGTGTGTGTGTGTGTGTCGGGGCGGGGGGAGTCTGTATTTCTTGATTGCTAAACAAGGCAAATTTAAAGTTATTCAGTTTTCACCCGCAAATAAAGTTATTTCCCGCGTAATTTTTGTCCTTTATTCTCCTTGAAATGACACTTTATAATCAGTAAGTGGCAAGCCTTTAGCTTGTGCAGTGTTTCTCTTGGTAAATAATACCCCAAGACCCAATGTAATAAGTATTGGCCTTTGATGTCTCAAAGATTTACTGTGGTGAGGAGTTGTGTGGACTGGCATTCAAGATACCTTTCACAGATATGTAAATATCATGGCCAGGCATGTAATCATGCAATTCTCTGGCCAAGTACCCAGACATTCTGGAGGAAATATTTCCCATGATTCCATGCTGAGAAGACACACGATGATCAAATGAGTAATCAGATCTGCATTGTTTACTTGCTTAGTTTTTATTGTTTACATTTTACCCCATCATAGGAGGATATTGGATGCAGGAGGAGTAAATAAATGTGTGTGATCATTTGCAGACACTATTTTCTAGTTCTGCAGCAGTTAGTCTGCTTTGTAGGGTCTTTGGGCTCAGCCTTAGAGACAAGTTGGGGAGCTCAGATATTCGGGAGGAGCTCAAAGTAGAGCCGCTGCTCCTTCACATTGAAAGGAGTCTGTTGAGGTGGTTCAGGCGTCTACAAGGACGCCTCCTGTTCGCCTCCCCGGGGAGATGTTTTGGGCATGGGGAGGAGGCCCAGGGCAGCCCCAGGACATGTTGGAGAGATTATATCTCTCAGCTGGGCAACGCCTTGGTATTCCCCAGAGGAGGTGGCGATGGCTGGGGACCGTCTTGGTATTCCCCAGAGGAGGTGGTGGTGGCTGGAGAACGCCTTGGTATTCCCCTGGAGGAGCTAGAGGAGGTGGCTGGGGACCACCTTGGTATTCCCCAGAGGAGGTGGTG
>JAODKM010000037.1:9240872-9258453 GCA_026780845.1 Petrocephalus sullivani | reverse complement strand
TATTCCCCAGAGGAGGTGGTGGTGGCTGGAGAACGCCTTGGTATTCCCCTGGAGGAGCTAGAGGAGGTGGCTGGGGAACGCCTTGGTATTCCCCAGAGGAGGTGGTGGTGGCTGGGGACCGTCTTGGTATTCCCCAGAGGAGGTGGTGGTGGCTGAGGAATGCCTTGGTATTCCCCAGAGGAGATGGTGGCTGAGGAACGCCTTGGTATTCCCCAGAGGAGATGGTGGTAGCTGAGGAATGCCTTGGTATTCCCCAGAGGTGGTGGTGGCTGGGGAACGCCTTGGTATTCCCCTGGAGGAGCTAGAGGAGGTGGCTGGGGACCACCTTGGTATTCCCCAGAGGAGGTGGTGGTGGCTGGGGACCACCTTGGTATTCCCCTGGAGGAGCTAGAGGAGGTGGCTGGGGACCGTCTTGGTATTCCCCTGGAGGAGCTAGAGGAGGTGGCTGGGGAGAGGGAGGTCTGGACATCACAGCTCCAACTGCTGCCCCTGCTACCTGGACCCAGATAAGGGGAAAATGGATGGATGGATATAGTGATTACAGCTGGCACATTTTCATTTAAAACGTAGATTTTATCCCCATAAAAAGTGTGCCAGTGATGCTGTGTCGCTGATGCCCTTCCAGAGAGAAGGTCAGATCTTTATGTCCTGAGCCATAATCAGAGTTAACAGGGTGTTTTTTTTCACAGGGCGTTCACAAAACATGCAAAGTGGTCCCATTAAAAGGTTTGGGTCATTTGTTTACAGCAATCTCAGTACCCTGTTGGCACTAGCATATACGTTACGCCTTCTGACAAAGAGAAGGACATAAGCATGCTCTTAGCACTCTGAGCATGTGCAGATATCGCCATGTGAGCACCCGGCAAAGGTTAAGGTCCTGTTCAACGTTTACCCTGATTTTAATACCTAGCCGTGGTTTATTTGTCATGATTTTAACAAATGGTAGGTAAGCTACGTTTGCACAGGGTTTGATTGACTAATACCCAATTGACTTTGAATTTAAAATGCTTTTAAGGTTACATAAAAAAGCATATTAATTACTTAATTACATCTTTGAGTTGTATGCATATTGCCGGTAATGCATCATGGTCGGAACGAGATGACTGCTTGTGTTATTTATTTACAAGCTTAGCTGAGTTGGGAGACCTGTCCGAGTCTATAATCATTTTTGGGTGAAATACAGCAGAAAATCTGTGTCCTTGCTGCCTTTCCTCCTCATGTGTCCAAAAGAAGCCCCTGCATATGACTGCATTAGAGTAGAGATGTCACAAGTGAGTACATTAACTCCAGCCCAGTCACACGCTACCCTCTGTCCTATTTTCCACTTCAGTCCAATCAATGTATTTCTGAGAGAAATAGTCTGTTTCGCCATCGCTGTGAACGTCGGCCTGGGCTTTTAGCACCGAGATCGGAATCCCAGGCTTACCGTCCCACGCGAGGCGCTGCGGCCGAGAGGATGAGTCACGTTCTGGTTCTGCGGGAAGTAATTAAGGGGCTGGAAACGGCGGTAGCGCTGGCCTCTGAGGCGCGGGGCTCGGGTGCGAGAGGCGTGAGGGGAGCAGGCGCAGGCCAGAGATGCTGAAGGGCAAATGGACGGTGCCGTCAGCCAGCGCTGGAGCTGGTAGTACTGGTCCTGACATTCAGAGCCGGTTGCTTGGCATGAGGTGGCCAGGAGGCGGAGCAGAAGCATCACCCAGTGATAGTCACGCTGATGTTCTGAACTCCTTCAGTGTAGAATCCATCCATCCATCAATATTCTAATTGCTTATCTGGGTCAGGGTCATGGAAGTTTAGTAATCATTATGTCTTTATCTTGTACTATATCTTTGGAAAACCTGGTTCCAGGAAGTCTAAAATTAAACTAGGCAGCAAACAAACACCGTGCTTGGAAATGTCTTTTGTGTCATGCATAACAAATATCAAAGCTGCCCCATTCAGGGGAACAAAGAGCCAATCAAAATGTGTTGAATTTCTCATTTTGGTAGAAGCAACTGCTGTTTTCATGATAGGTTACGAGCACCAGCGCAATCACCACACGCCGGTCTGCGCACAGGAAGTATTAGGAAGACGCGGCTGAAATGTCGCTGCGTATTCTTTCTTCTGGAACAAAAAAAACAGCAATTTAATTGTTTTCTGATTTTCTGCTCCTCTAGTACAGGCCTTCATAATTGTTTTGTTTTCATTTTATACATCAAAATAATGTGCTTAGTAACTGTGATGTGAGGACTAGACTAGGATAAGGTCACGTGACTCGCCGAATGCTCATGCAAGACGTGCCAAATACCGCAATGCGTAACTCAAACCTACTTGCTGAACTCTCCCGTAGCTGTATTCTTTGTGTTTTTTTCTACCCAGTGTAATTTACAAGTTTAAAATAAGCCAGAATCCAGATTTAAGTATCTTTTCAACTACGTCCTTTACACTGGCCAAATAAAAGCTTCAGTGCCTCTTTTTTATATGAACTTTTTTTATCTTCATTATTTTATGAAGCATTTTCATGTCACGCCCTGCCTCTTCCCCTCCCGTTTTCTCCCCAGTGTGGCTCTAGGGAGCTACACCTGTTCTGTGTTAGTCTTACCTCTCGTTCTGGCCTTCATGTTAACTCACCCCAGCTGCCTTTTGTTGTGATCCTTATAAATGCCTTCCGGTCCTGTTCTCCCCAGTCCAATCATTGAAGTCATGGTGTCTACTCTGCTTTGATTCTAATAAAACCCAGTTTTATTTGCCCCAACTCCTGCTCCCGCGTCCTCCATCCCGTGGATTGTGACAGTTCTCAGACCACGCAGACTGAGTCACATGGCGCACATGCATTCACCGGGCACTGCAGGGTATTTTTGATTTAACTGACACCATCACAAGGCTTGCGGGCTGTGAATTAATGTGCCTGCTAATTACCCGCTCGTTCTGCAAATGCATTTTCAATAGGAGTCGTCGCATGCCTCGAAGCTGCAATTTAAATCTATAGACATACAGCAGAGTGTTGCTCAAGCATTTCACTGTGCCAGCCTCATAGGCTCTGCTGGACCAGATATTTCGAACCTGCGATTACCTTGAAGAAACCTGGAGTTATGACGCTCATCAATGAGCCTTTAACCTGCAGAACATGCACAACAAGTGATATATACTGTAGGTAGGGGTGGCGCAGTGGTTAGTACTGTTGTCTCACACCTCTAGGACCAGGATTTAAGTCTCTCCTATGGCTCCTGGTGTGTTGAGTTTGCATGTTCTCCCAGTGTTCTCGGGGTTCCCTCTGGGTAGTCTGGCTTCCCTCCTATGTGTCCAAAAACACGTGGGGACTTGGTGCTGCCAGTTTGTCACTATGTGTAAACGTCTGCATTAATGTTTTGTGCTTGCCTTGTGCCCATATCTTCTAAGATAGGCTGCAGCCCCCCCATGTCACTGCATAGGAGAAGGGGGTACAGAAAAGAGAGGCATGTGTTTCTCAGACCCCAAGATTGTCCACGTTTTCCCTGGAGGTTGGGAGGGAGCACAAATGTGGGCTGTCTGGGGCTCCCTGAAGACTGGTTTGAGAAACAGTGGCTTAGAGGGATACAGAACCCAGCCAGCGGTGACGTGGTGTCTGAATTTTGTGGAAGCTCTGTATTATTTTTCTAGTTGTTGCCTTAGTTTCCTATAACAGCTATACTTCTTAACTGACAGGTCATTGTTGGTTTCAGTCTTATTAGAAGTGAAGTCACCATCGGGCCCCTGAGTAAGACCCTTAGCTGATGGCCCTGCTTTCTAATGCTGCACTGTGTGTCGCTTTGGACAGAAGCACCTGCGAAGTATTTGAATGTAATGCATGTACTTGGCAAACTATATGTCCTCCAGTTGGTTACGAATAAATGAACAGGTAGATGTTAATTCTGATTCCATTCGTAATTAGATATTCTACTGACACCTCTCCAGGATAAACCATTACTTTCTAAAATTAAGTTTATTCTTTGAAAAGTAAATAATCTTTGCTGATGAGTCAAATCATTTGCATTTTCGAAAAAGGGTCTTTCTTGGAAAAGGAAAATCGGTATGTGAAGGGGGATGAATATGTTTCTGAATTTAGCGCAAGTTGAAGTTTTCTCGCTTTAAGTGAGACGAATGGTTCTTTCATGGTATTTTTCAGTCTCTCCTTCAGGCTATATTACCAGTTATGGAAGCTGACTGCTGGTTATGTGGATGGCCACCCATTATGTAATACACTTGGACTCTTTTTTTCAAGCGGTGAAATCTGCCCGAATGCTCTACAATTGTTTAACAAGGAAACTGTCATAAATCCAACGAATGTTCACTTACGTAAAAACCATGCGTTCATTTTAAAAAGGCTATTTTGGAACATTCCTTTCGGTGGTTCTGGGTTAATTATGTCTTACTTCTGCTCATGCAGGGCAATAGTCGCTGAAAATTACATTGTGGCATGTGTGTGTTTAAAACTCAAGATATAAAGTTAGCACATATCTTATTAGACAAAATTTGATAATAATGCTGAAACTATATAATGTTTATTATAAACACCATATCAGTGGTCTCTAACCTTTTTTACAGTGAGAGCTGCTTTTACAAAGAAAATTGTCTGGGGAGCTACCAAGATTTTGCCCCGGGGGGGCTTAATGTATTTTGTCGACCAGGGGTGATAATCTGATTGTCATTTTTTTGTTTCTCCTCTTTCTGCTCATCTTTTATCAGGTATGGAAGCGTTCCGGAGC
This sequence comes from Petrocephalus sullivani, assembly GCA_026780845.1. Classification (NCBI taxonomy): domain Eukaryota; kingdom Metazoa; phylum Chordata; class Actinopteri; order Osteoglossiformes; family Mormyridae; genus Petrocephalus; species Petrocephalus sullivani. The sequence goes on along the minus strand of JAODKM010000037.1, from coordinate 9,253,753 downwards.
CTGGTTTTACAAATCACTGCCCAAGTATGTGTGCCCCAGCGAGGAACCGATGTGGGGGCCGGGAGGCGGGCCGTGCGGTGCTGAGAGGGGGCGGCTGGCGGTGTCTGCCGCCCCCGGACGCGCGTACGGCTGGGCACACGGTAAAGGTCAGTCACACCGCGTGTGCGCTTTCAGGCAGGGACAAAGACACACTTGGCTGCTTGTACAGTGCGCTACCAAAATATTGCTTTCTGTTTGACCAGAGCGCATAAACCTCAAACTTACTGAGGGCTAAGAGTCTACCATGTGGTGCTCTGTGTTTCGGGTATTTCTTATGGCTGAGCCATATGAAACTTAATGTTAAAAATGTATTATGCTTAATATTCATAGCTAGATATATAGTGGTAGGTATGCAATAATATCAGTATTCACATGCCTAGGCTAACATGTAGATAAACAGAATGTTGGCCTCCAAGATTTGGGGGCTTCAGTCTGGCCCTTGTGTGTGTGTGTCTTTGAAGTCTGCTTGTTTCTCTGCTCTGTGTGGGTTTCCTCTGACACTCCACAGACATATAGCTAGGCCAATTGGCATTTCTGCGTATAGTCTGTGATTGGTTATTGTGTGTGTTTGTGCCCTGCAATGGACTGACATCCTCTCCAGCCAACTTAGGGCTGTGTAATACCCCCCCACAGTGCTGAACAAGTGGTTGGAAGATGGATGAGAATTAGCAGGAACATATTAAGTTGCCTCTAGAAAATAATATAGAGCCAAAATTAATACATCCACTAAAAACAACCGGCGAGCATATGTGCAAACACCGGCTTAGCAGAAGCAGGGCAGAGAGCCTGCAAGCCCGGCGATACGAGAGCACGATGGTGCAGCGAGCCGATCCGCCACGTCTCATCACACGCAACAGGCCGTCACGAGTGACTTACTGCTGCAGCATTTTTCTGGGCATCGAACTGTCTGTCTGTCAGTTAATCGTCGAAGGTAACTGAAATGCAGAGGTTGTACATGTCTGTGCGTAGCCGGCCTTATGGCGCACGCTTTGAAGGGACTACAGGTAATAGATATTTCAAACGCAAGGAGAGACGGAGAGATAGATTTCTGACATTTCATTTAACTGACTGCAGCCAGATCTGGCTGATCCCTAAATTTTAGACTTTTCGTGACACTGTCAAATAGTTAAGAAGAAGCTGGCAGTTAAAGTCCCTTTAGCTGCATGTATTTTGTTTTTTTAATTCACTCACACTGCTGGTTTGTAGCTGAATGTCTGACATTCCTCCTTGGCATTCTGACATCACGGGCAGGTCACATATGCGCAACCCGAATCGCATATACCCTTTAGGTATGCATTTTCTGTGTCAGCTAACAGAGCCATAAATGGAGAACCAGTCCTTACAACCTAATAGAGCCTTTTCCCCTGAGCCTAATTAACACTGGGCCCTCTGATGTACTATAGCTGTCCGATAATTTATATCTAATGGATTTATAACCTATAAATAACAGAAAACGAATGTGCTATGTTAAAAATGAGCATCAGGGGATTTAAACAAGGTCAAATTCTCAAATATATCAAATTTACTACTAGGCAAACAGCTTATATTGATTTGCAAATTGCGGATAACTGGAAAGGCTGATCAAAATGAATCATTTGTCTGAATTAATATCCGGCCAAAATCCATGCTTGCTTGTCACCAAATGCTCGTGATGGCACATTTTAGGACTTGGTTAGTAGTTTTAATATGCCAGATAAGGAAAATACATTCTGGTTAGAAGATACGGGGAGATACGGAATGTAGGTTGAGTACAATTCACTCTTAATTTAGGAAACCTTTTTTATTTTTGATAGAATCAATATACAATAACAAAGATGTCACCTGAAACTTTATCCTTGTGAAGTTTTCTCCTGTCTTTATAAGTCATAATAAAGAATAAATACAGCATGGCGATAGCACTGACCTCCTCTTACAGTATGTGCTTCCAAAAGAACGAGAGGCTGGAACCAGTTTGTCAATCTGAAAGGAAACATTTTATGTGGCGTGATGTATCCCTGTGTCTCCCTAGGCTTGGAGTACCAGCATTGTCGTTTACACTTTCTTTATGCTTGTTAAATACATATGAGCGGCCAATTAATATCATTTTCGAGATGTATTTTTGGGGGGGTTTTTGTAGCAATTGATGCAGTCAGCACACTTTGTAGACATCCCATATAGAGCGAGTAGTGGCCTCATTAGCTAATAACTGACTGTAACTTTCAAACTCTTTTAAATTGTTTTTTTTAACACTGACTGTTTAAAGATTGGGCTGCTGTTATGATTTTTTTGCTGACATTTTTCTAACAGAAGTGTAAAATCGTCCCCCGTTTCCGGTGGTTATCCACATGAAACAGAATGTGAATCTGCTCAGTAATCACAGTAATAGCAGAGCTTGTCCACTGCAGGTCACCCCAGCAAATTTCAGGGTCACTTAGGGCACTCAAATATGTAGCGGCGTACTACCGGTGACATTTAGCGACTGCAATCCACAACACCCCCCCCCCGCTGCCCGTCCTATCATGGCCGAGACCTCAGTTCATTTACACGCATTAGAAATATGAGCGGCAGCATGTAGATTGAAAAGTGCGTTTCCCACGTCGCCACTTGCGCCGTATGTGTTTTTCAGTGGCGCGGGTGACTCATGGCTAGCCAATGGGAGCTCAGCACCGGCGTGGGCCAATCAGCCGTGCCTCGCGTGCTCCACGCTTTTCCCAGTGTGGGTTAGCAAACGGTTCCGGAAAGACAGGCTGCTGAGCGCAATCAGAGCAAGTGCGCGCTGCCAAATGGTACTCCAAGTCGGGATCAAAACATATTTCAGTTCTTTTGGGCAGAAAGCAATTTTTTGCGGGCACAGAACATCAAGTCTGTACAAGAGAGTGGTGGACAGAGGCAGATCCAAATCAGAATCTTTCACAAATTACTCCCTTACATGCTGTTTATTCCGAACAGCTATGAATAATACTGTACCAGTTACTAATCTGCTCCAGCCTTTGCTAGTGGCGAGTCCATATCAAGCCAAGCATCTAAATAATAGTGGCCTAATGTTGACTATATTCTCACGGCTCAGTTGCAATTTAATGGGTGTCTCACAGATAGATAAAACTCTGCTTCATAACCAATGGCATAGGAGAGAGTTTTATACTGGGGGGGGGGGTGGTAACTAGAATATACAAAGGTCTGTTACCCTGCCCCCCCCCCCCAGTCCCTAACAATTGTCAGGTCAAACAGAACCAGAGACAAGAGCCGGAATTGGGGCGAACAAAATGAGCCTTTATTAAGCTCAGGGAAGCTAACGGGGAAAATCAAAGGGGCCGTGCAGGGCCCAAACACTGATGCTTAGGGCTGGGAGAAGCATGCAAACACAGGGACCCACATCAATGACTGGACTAGGGAGCACAGGCCTGGGAGGCACGTTTATACGGGGTTAACGAGCGGGCAAACAGGTGGCAGCTGGAGGGATCCACGCGAGGGCTGTAGCGAGAGGAAAGACAAACAGGTGACAGGTGTGGCTCATCAGCCACCCTGGGGAGGGACTGGGGGGGCAGGAAGGGGGGGCATTATAACAACACTCATTTTGTTTTTACCAGGAATGAATCAAACCATCACCGTTTTTGTTTCTTGAAATGAAACTAAAATCGTAGATTTGTTCCTTGTATGAAAATGTACTTGCATGAAAGATTTGAGTGCAGACTGCATGGGTGCGGAGGGCCGGATTACTGCACAGGCTCTAGCCTAGGGGCCCGGTAAATATCAGGGCCCCGCCTGAGTGTCCGTGCTGATGACCGCCGAGGGCCCCCAGATAAGGCAATCCGCCCCATGGCAGTGTGCCTGAGAGGCCCCAGAACACTGAAAACTTTTTATACTCCGAGCTTATAACTGTATACAGCAATGCAACAGGACAAGTCTACTACTGATATGTAAGCTTTAATATTTAATGAAACATCCTGACACCGCTGTACTGGATGGATAGATGGATGGATGGATGGATTTCATGAAGTGGTTTTATAACAGGCCCGATTTTAGGCCTTTAATGATGAGCTTCCTATGTGGTTTTGCAGAACCTTCTGCCTCAGTAGCGTAATTCGGCAAAGCAGGAATATTTAACCATCTGTTCCATAGTGGTTCACTGAAGTGTTGGATGCAGAAAGGAAACGGTCAACAGATTTTTTCTTTAGGAACATTATGTAAGTGTCCACATATATGTAATTACAAGAAATTTGAAAATAATCCAGTCTTTGAATTCAAGCTAACTATGTGTAAATATAAAGTGATTTAAGTGCCATTTTTGCACTGTGATTGTGCATAGCTGAGTCTTGGGCCAGCAAGTTAATGAACTGACCTCCTTAGCTGTTCCTCTTTGGAGTAAAACCTGGCAAGCTGTCAAGGAGAATGTGAATCTGTGCTGCTCTTTTGTTTCATGAGATCGGTTTACCGCAGTATTTTTAACATTCTGAAAAATGCCATCTTAACTATTCAGTGGATACACACTTAGATTTTTTACAGGCAAAGATATTTGCATTCTATTATTACATGTGGTGTTTCCAAACACACCGCTCAGGCTGATTTTGGCCTTCTAAAAAGTAACCCTCAGTTTCTAGTTTTGGCTATTGAGTTATTCAGTCAGGTGTGTGTGACTGACGTGGAGTACAGATTATAAGGTCAGTGGAGAATCCGACATTGTCAGATTTCGCTCTGTGAATAGCTATAACCATGATACTGCAGTCTTTACATCTGTTTCTGAATAATAGTACTTTACTGCTTTGTATTTCAATAGAATCTTCATTGTAGATATACAGTACTCACAGGAAGTCTTGGGACATTTTCTTAATTCTTTCTTAATTGGTTTCATAACAAAAGGATTTCTTTTTATCAAGTGCACTACTGCATGTAGTTGATTTTATTATTACTGTATAATAATTATTATTATGTACCGTATTAGTAGTTTTTGCACTTACCTACGAATTGGGCTTAAAGACAGACTTAGGGAACAGGTTTCATTCAGAAGCTGGGCCACTGTACTTTCTGTGATTCTTTGTTAATATGCATTTCATCTTACTTACTTATGCGGATATCGATTTTCTACAGGTGCTCGATGGTCATGTGGTGATCTGGTAACTGAAAACCATCTGATTTTGTTGCCAAGTGCATTAAAATTCAGACTCAAGTAGTTTTGCTTAATAAGCATTAAGCAATAAGATCCCCAGAGATGCTAACCTTTGCCTGGATGTAGTGTAGGAAGGAGAACAGCAGTGATTGTTCTCTGTTTGTTTTTTTTTTTTTTTTTGAACCTCACAAAGCTAAAATATCTGAATATTGTGTTCTGCTCTTTCAAATTAGTGCGAGTTCTGGGTCAGGATTGGCAGCGGGCCGGTTTGTTTACACTCCACAATAGGCTAGGCCAGAGCTGATCTATGAATTCTTTTTTGCGTTTGTGTTTATTCCTATTTCCTGTCCATGCCCACACATTTCCTGATGTGATGTGGGGGGGGTTCAGCATTCTGATCACACTGTAGTCCTTCTCCCCTCCCAGCCCACCATGTCCCCTAAATAAGGGCGCACCCATCCAGCCGTGGTGGGGCCCCCCGATGGCTCCAGTCGCTGTCAAGCAGGGCCGCCAGAGGTGAAATCTAATCTGCTGCTTTTATTTGAAGGCACTGCATATCGTATGGAGGGTGACAAAGTCTGGTTGATCTGTAAGATTACAGCTGGGCCCGTTTCTATGACATACACTCCATGACCCGCTGTACTTGCTGAAAGTCTTTCACCTGATGTGACAGGCTTTCAGGCAAAGTGGCCCCCCGCCCCCCCCCCATCCTGGTCCCTGCCCCAGGTCCATGGGGACTCGTGAAACTGACAGTGTGACATTAATAACAGTTAGAACAGGTAGCAGTAATGAAACACCACAGTAACGAGACGCCGGAGCCCGGACCCCCGGTGGGGGCAGGCTGTCCTCCACCTTGCCCTCCCTACCCCCATCCCCTCAGACGTGGTCGGGCAGCGCTCTCGGCCCTGCCTCCCGCCGTAAAGCGCGATGCCGCCAAAGCCCATCTCTCGATGCACGTCGTTAAATTGTCCACGGATTCTAGTCAGCTGCGAGTGGATGGTACCGGTGAAACAGTGTGTGCCGTTTGCTCCAGAGGGCACTGAGATAGATAGAGGTACCGGAATCTCAGCTGCTAGTATATGCATGCAGATACATGGGGCTGCGGGTGTCTCGGTACGGAAATAGTAGCACACGTCCAGCCATCCTTCCATCCATCCTTTATGTACTAACCAATATAAAACACAGCACCGGGCAGAGATACCATGTATGGGATTCCAGAAGACGTTAAGCAATATGGGATTCTCTATGGAGGAGGGGGCGGGCGGGGGGGAGGAGCTAGAAGGTGATGGCCAATATTAGGCCAATTTTTTCCAGTTAGAAATAATGAATGAGTAAGACAACTGCTTCACTTTAAATATTTATTTAACATTAATAACATACAAAAATAATGATATAAGTATTAATAAGTAATAATAATAAGTCATTTTAATTAATCACTCTTTAAACAAGGGCATGTGGTGTTTTAAAAGAAAGTAAAATAAAAATGGGTGCAGTAATTTAAGCACGGCCTTTCGTGATTCAGTTTATGACTAAACACTCGGAAACGGAGGTGATGTTATTCATAATATGAATGGCAGGAATCTGGCTCGCTTACCTTTGGTGGTCACGCATGTTCACTACTGCAGGTGCTGATGAACCCCACTACAGCAGTGTGAGTGTCAGTCAGTCACCCATCCACATGTCACCATCGCTGCGTCGGCTGTGTTGTTTTAGCAATCAGCCAATGTCGATTGCCATAAACTGCTTAAACATTTTTGCCATATCTATCAGTCGACCTCTAGATTTCAGTCTAATCCATTTTTAATTCGAGTCCATCTGTCCATCTTCTAACTACTTATCTAATACAGAGCGAGGCATCACTAGACATTCCCAAGCCAGCAGTGGGACATAACCCGTCCAGCAAGTCTTTGGTCTTCCTCTGCACCTTTGTCCATTTCGACATGCCTGGAGCAGCTCTTTTGGAAGACGTCCAAGCAACATCCTTCTAAAACACCTGGACCATCACACCTGAGGACTCTCAATCTTGAAGAGCGGTGACTCTCTATCAGAATCTTTCCGGATCCCCAAACTCCTCAGCCTTTCACAGGGAGTCAGACCAGCTACGCTGCAGAGAAACCTCATATCCGCTGCTCCTTCTCCCTGGTGGTCTGACTTTTGGTCATTCTCCCCAGTTCATGATTATCGGTGAGGATAGGAACGTAGGACCCAGGAAATCAGCTTGATCCTGCTTTACTGTCCCTCACTGTGCATGAAAATGCGGTACCCAAACCAATCTGCCTCTCATGCTCCTTCTCACCATCACTTGTGCGTAGGATCTCGAGGTGCTTACACTAATGGCAGACTGCCCCCTCCCACCTGAAAGGAAGATAGGCACCTTCGCTTTGGATTTGGAGCTTCTGATTCTCATTCCTGCCCTTCCTCAAAGTCTCCTTTCCATCGCTTGGCAAAATGCTGAAATTTAGTCTGAATTTCTCCACCCAGGCTGAGCACACCATGAACCACGGCCCACCCTCCCTCTCCTGTGGTGTCCAGTGGTTTTCCAGAACATGTTCTGAGCCATCACTCCAAACCCCTCCCTAGCACAAACTTTAGCTTCCTTGACATACCTCCATTGACCCCTTCTTCACCTGCTGATGCCTTTCAGCTCTCTCAGGATACTCCCATGCAAACATTGTCTTGAAGGTCTCCTTCTTGAGCTTGGCACTTTCCCTCACGACCGGTGTCCAGCAGGCTAATCTAAGGTTACCGCCATGTCAAGGACTGGCTGCCTTCTTACCACGGCTCATTTCAGCCATGCGACGATTGAGACCTGGAAGACCCAGACCCCTTCTCCCCAACCTCAGTGTCCTGGATCTTTTTCAAATGTGTAAGTTGAATTTTTCACACGCAGAAACTTTAGCTTGACATTCCCGGCAAACTATGATTGCTCATCAGAGTTGTCTGCACCGAATCCATCAAGTAGTGAAGAGTTGATAACTGCCCTGCTCTTCAGGCAAGTCCAAAACACATGGTGTCAAGTTGGATTACACAACTACAAAATCAATCATTGACCATTAGCTTGGTACTCTGGTGCCCAGTACACCCTCCAGTTTCTCTCTCTTTTCCAGTAGGACCACAGATTTCATGGGTACCCTTTCGAGCACCTCACCATCTCCTGTGGTTACATGATGGTGGAGGAGCCCGTTGAGATGTATGTAGTTTTACTGCTTGTATTTTGAAATGAATTGGTTGTGAATAACTGGTTGTGTGCTTCATGTAATTAGCTGGATTCAGCTGTATTTCAGGACACCAGTCCTATATACCCAAATGCTCATCTGGTTTTACTCTGAAAGATTAAAGTGTTTTGAAGGCATCCTTGTGTACTGGGTTAATGGGGACCCACAGTCTAGTTAAAAACGGGACTCGCCTGCCAGACGGCGAATGCAGCAAAGACAGATGGAAAGTACAAGGCATGGTTTCAAATTAATAAATGGCATTAACTGAGCAGTTTATAAATTAATGTTTTTCTCCTCTAATCTCTTAAACTGGCAGGTTTATGTTAAGTCTGCCATTATAATGTGGTCTGGCAAATAAACCCAACCGGCTTATTTTTTGGTAGCCAGTACTTGATCATATTAAATTTACCTTAACGCCATTGTTTGGTTCTGTCAAACCCTGAATATGTACCTGTTAATACAGAGTGATTCACTTAATTCCAGTGTGAACCGATAGTGATTCACAGTCTCACTTAAGGAAGTTTAAATGAGTCCTTATGCTTCTAACTGGAACTTATTAGCGGAAAGGCAACTTTTTCCCCCAGAATGTGCCAATGACTCATCAATGACATTATTATTTTGGTTTGTGTTACATTCGCAAACATAAAATGAAATTTGTGGTGCTGTCAGTGGCTGGTGTAAAATCTGACAGAAGTGAGTCAGCACTGAGGCAGAAGTTGATGCTCTGTGAGCCCCTCTCATCGGGACAGATTGAGAGGCACATTGGGGAGCCGGATGGAGTTTTTAGCGGGCGCGGGTAAGAATATGTGGGTAGAGAAGGGTCGATGCAAATCGCAGCCACACGACAGTGCCAGTCGCCCAGACTGATTGAAACCATGGCAGATGGGGATGGAAATTGGAAGCTGGACGCGCGTCAGTCCTGGTCTTGACTCCCCTCCAGATAAAAATATTCATTTTCAGCTTGGCCTCACTCCACTGAAAGAGACGAGCATGTGCCTGTCTGCTGACGACATCCAAGGTGGCCCCTTGTAGATGGAGCAGCCGTCTACCGCCTCTAGTCCCTTGGCCGTAGCGAGCAGCCTCTGAGCCTCTGTCCGCCCGCTTTCATGCCAAGGACAGAGCATACACCGCAGCTGTTATCGCGAGCCGCGTTAAAAGGCCCTGTCGTTCGTTCGGTCCTCCCACAGGCTTGACTAATCAGTTCTGTGCCACTTTTTTCGTGGGGTGTGTTAGGAAACAGGCACAGCTTGAGTGCAGTAACCTTTCCACTTTGTTTGTAGGGTGCATGTTAGCCAAATGGCACACTCAGGGGGAACAGGCCCCAGACTGAGAGAACTGATGCACAAAAGTCCAGAATACTGGGATCATTTAAATGGACCCATTTAATAACGTGGTCATTTGTAGGCTGAATAACCTGGAGAGGTCTGGAAACTACTCATAGTAGCATCCTTAAAAAAATGTCCTTTTGGCCTGATTTATCCTCTGCTTTACCCAGTCTCATCGCCGAATCCATTTAGCGGGGAACGCTCTACTGATGCTCTATAAAAGTCCAAGGTCCAAGTGGAAGCTTCCGGTCCGCTATAAGGCAAGTGCCAGCAACTGATGGCCGATCATCTGCTTGTGCAGGGATCTCCAGCGACAGTGAGAGTGAGTCGGAGACGAGCGAGTCCAGCCAGGAGGACAAGACCTGCGTGTCCCGCTCTCCGAGTGTCCTGCCGGGCACAGGGCAGGAGGATCCAGGTGGGCTTCTTCCACTCTCTCACCTGTCAGCCGCCCCTTCCCGTTCCTCGCGAAGAACAGGTGGCATTGGCTGCTACCAGGGTGTCACATTCGCCAAGGATATAATTACTCTGAAATGCCATTCGACAACAGGGGCATCCATCACTTCCACAATGAGTCACAAATAGTCATTAATCCTGCTTATTTGCCAGTTTAATAATATTGGCCATCTTTATGGCTGGTTTTATGGGAACGGTAAAGTTCATAGTAAATAAACGAATTGAAAACAAATAAGAAATTTTAAACGCCGGTTCAAAGTTCTGACCTTTTTCTTTGTAAAACAATTCTGTCTTTCGTTAGACGATAACATTTATAGGCGACGTTTAACAATTTAACAATAAAAGATCATCACGCAGGTGTTCCATAACAAATATGTGTACCTCATTCGGTATTATATCATCACTAGGTATACATTATTATGCGTTTACGTCTGTCTGTATATATGACGGTGTTATGTCATGATGGCTTCATTGTATGTAAATGCTGCCTTTGGCTTCAAAATAAACCCTGTTCTTTTCTTTGATTGTAGTGTTCGCTGGGGTTCTGGTCCAAACACCCAGCTGCGTGCCCAAGTCAGCGGGAGGTGTCCTGTGTGGCAGCCACCCCAGCCTGGACAGCGATTACAGCGGTGTCCCGCTCGCCACGGAGCTCGCCGACACGGACTCCAGTCAGCCTTCACTGAGTGAGTGCAGCAAAAGCGACCCCACGCATTACAGACCTCGTGGGTTTGGGGGGGGGGGGTCGGACAGTAAATCTTACTGGCCTCTGTTTGGCTTATAGAATGAAGACTCTTAACCTCTGATTCACCCCTAACTGGGGCCACTGGGGAGGCTAATCTACAACACAAGCGGCCCCCTTAGATATTTTCATTTTTTTTATGTTTAGATTTGAGGACCGCATGACGTGTGCTTTGAACACATTGTTGACTGTATCATCGGTGTGCCTTCTCTTCATTATGTAATAACCGAAAACAAATTTTTAGTCATCCTCTGCTGCAGCAGCTTTTCTAAGGAATGTGACATTTAAAATTTTGAATGGAGATTATTATACAGGGGTAAAGCCAGCCTTTGGGCTATGTAGCTAACGCTGTATAGGATCTTCATTTTAATTATGCTAATCTGGGATATCTGTCTGCAGTATTTTCTGATTTTTATCCCCCCCCATCACAGAGACCCCAAATTATCAAAATATTTCAGTGGTTTGTTTCCCCGGTGTAGTAATTTATGCATAGCAGAGATGTAGAAATGCGCACATTTATTAAGACCACTGCTCAGAAAAGCTGCCCATAATTAGCCCCCTGCATCGAAATTGTAATTAAATACAATTCCTGTCCTGTGTGGAAATTGGAACACTATAGTCATTTAACACTTTTCCATGTTACCTCACATGTACATACAAACAAGCAATGAGTATGGTTTCCCCCATGTGATTCCTCAGGTTTTTTTTCGCCAAAACCACGCCCTACCCCCGAGTGCAATAATGCCCCCCCCCCCCCCCAGCTCACAGTCCTGTAGGAAGATCACATCTGTCCCTGTTTGCACAATGGCGGGGTGTGCGGGAGGCTCTCGTTCTCCACTTAGTCATTCCCCAACCTCCCCTCCAAATAACATCTCTTCTGGCATCTATGTTTAAGGGCTTTGATTCTTGGATGTAAATCATTGTTAATTCAATTATGGCTAAATTAGTTACTTTATATAATCACTACTGGCTCTCTTTAATCACAAATTAGTGCTCCGTTTTCCATACTAAGAATATCGGTAATACTTTCAAAGTTCTTTTAACCATACTAACTTGTCTTTTGTTTTTGCCACATAAATTTGCTGGCTGTTCTGTCAATGGAATGGCAATACAAGAATTCACGAGCATTTATTGGTTAGCTTATTGATGATTTTGACTGCTCACTTTCTGTACTGTATAGTATGCAAACATTATATAATTGCTATATTGTAGTGCAGTCTGCTGCTGGAGGGGTTTATTTTATTTATTTTATTTTTCTCTTTCTGTGCATAGAGTATTTCGACTCATTCATTAAAACTTGTATTACGGTTAGAACATCCAATGGCATAAATTTGCATATGATTCTGTGGGAATACAATTTTTTGAATTTTTGAAGAGTTTTGTTTGAGCAGATAGTACAGCTTTCTCATTAGTTGAGCAGATCATACTGCTTTGTCTGTGGTTGAGCAGATAGTACAGCTTTCTCATTGGTTGAGCAGATAGTACTGCTTTGTCATTGGTTGAGCAGATGGTACTGCTTTGTCATTGGTTGAGCAGATCATACTGCTTTGTCTGTGGTTGAGCAGATAGTACAGCTTTCTCATTGGTGGAGCAGATAGTACTGCTTTGTCATTGGTGGAGCAGATAGTACTGCTTTGTCATTGGTTGAGCAGATGGTACTGCTTTCTCTTCGCCATCGTACTTGAGTTGGCCTTCAGTGCCTAATCTCTGTAATTACATTAACTTGATGAAACCTCAGAATTTGATTCTTCTCTGCTCATTATTGGTTGTTGCTCATTACCTTTGTTTTATTATGATTTTTGCAATTTTAGTACAAGTATTAATGTAACAGCGATTAAACTGCAGAAAGGAGATCTATGCTCTAGTTCAGGGGTGCCCACACTTTTTCAGCTTGTGAGCTACTTTTAAAATGACCCAGTCAAAAAGATCTACCTACATTAAAAATGCTAAATATATATATATATATATTATGCAGTGGTGGCCAAAATTATTAAAACACTTGGCATATTTAAAAGGTTTTAGTTGTC
>JAODKM010000037.1:9217634-9238321 GCA_026780845.1 Petrocephalus sullivani | reverse complement strand
GGAAGGGAGTCGTGCAGCCGCTGTATCCGCTTCATGCAGCCATACGGTGCGGAAGGGAGTCGTGCAGCCGCTGTATCTGCTCCTGCGGCCATACGGTGCGGAAGGGAGTCGTGCAGCCGCTGTATCCACTCCTGCGGTCACTGTAGCATATAAATAATATAATAATATGACTTCTGTTGCAGCACTGTGCCTGAGGTAATGGCGGCAGACGCCCTGGCTGAGTACAAATGAAAAGGAGCGAGGTCTTTGCACCTTGATGACCTGCACGAAACTGCAAAGCACAGGCAGTGAGGCTTAAACAAACAGGCCTTTATAGCAGCGCTTCCCAATCCAGTCTGCGGGGACCCACATACGGTCCACGTTTCTGCTCCCCCCCGGCTACCTCCGAGCTAAAAATATTTTTTGAAATATTTGTGAATATTCATCATTGACACACATGCCACAAAACTAGAACAAGACAAAACCATTACAAATGAAAATCTGGTGTTTAGTTACCACAACATTAAATGATATGGCCAGACTTAAAAAGTGGTCACACAACTCATTACTGAAACATTAGCATATTATACATTATATTTAAAAATCGGGAATAAACCTTTCTGTTTTCTACAGAAGTCTGTAGAGGACATGCATCAACTTCTTTTTTCTTTTCGTTATCTCGAGATCACGACTTATTTTTCTCGTGATCTCGGCGTAACCGAAGTCACTTTCCTGTGATCTCGCAGTTTAGCATTATCCTCATGGACGAACGAGGAAATAGCAGTATGTCTATTGGTGCTACTCATAGATGCATTTATGGATTCTCGAGGCACATTATCTGGCACATTATTAGTCTATATCATCTGTTCACGTGAATGTTTTCTGTACCAAAATCTGAATGAATTATCTGTGGATAACCACCAAAATGGAAATAATGAAAAAATGGCCACCAATTACACGCCTCGAGAATCCATCAATGCATCTGTTAACAGATGTGTGGTTGGGCTTCAATTTATTGTAAGAATCCATATGCTGTAATAATAATAATTTTTATTAATATACCACCTTTCTCACACTTAATAATGCTTTCCAATGCAAACAATAAGTAGCTATGGCCAGGCACACTGTAATGTCATCTCCTCAATCTTCTTCCTCTCCTCTCCTGCACTCCAGCGGGATCCAGGGTTACCTGTATATCTCTTACCATTTGCCTGGTAAGCCAGCATCTTTCAAACATCATCCGGTAAGCATCGCAATATCTTCAAGTCGCAATATCGAGAAAACGACTTTGGTTATGTCGAGATCACGATAACAATAACAATGAAAAGAAATAAAATGTTGATGCATGTCCTCTACAGACTTCAGTAGTTTTCTGATATAACTTGACTGTAATATTTCTTTAGAAATACTAGCAAGTTCTTGAGTCTCAAAATACAGTCTAATGGACACCAGGGGCCAAAGGAAGGGTTCCTGTTTGTGGTTCTGTCAGTATCTCTCCAAATAGCCTTTGCTGTCTGTTTTACATATGGTAATAAATTGTGTATATTAAAAATTCTGGCACTACACAGAGCACATCAGTGCTGGTCATCTTTTCAGCATGTTAGCCAGAGGCAAACTTCAGTTGTATTCATGCAATTAATTATACAGACTCCACTACACGTCAGTGCAGCTACAGGGCCACGGATCTTCGCTCGCATGCTTCTTTAAATTTACTGCTTAATATAATCACTTCAAAACTCTGCCTTCCCTTTTTGCGGTTTGAGGTTTAATGAATTATATTCACCGTGTAAGATTTTTGAAGTGCGTCTGGGTTGTACAGTATCTGGAAGTGAGGGATAAATGAGGAGGTGGGATAGTCACGTAGGTGTGTACTAGTCAAGCAGAAATGCTTTGGATCAATCTGTGCTCTCACGAGCTTAGGATTGTGCTGCAGTTTTGGTTGGTGAGCCACTGTGGCTCAGTTAAGTATTTCTGAGAATTTGGGAGTGCAGATACTATACTGGAAAAACCTAGAAAACAAGAATTATGTGTTTCAAGATCTGCTTGTGGGAGTTTTACCATGTTCTGAGGGCAGAACAAAAATGATTGGTTCAGATTGTACAGGAGGTGGGTCCAAGCAACTAGAGGAGATGGGACCAAGACATCTGATTGGTTGGTCTGACTTCTGACACAAGATCTGATTGGCTGAACTAGTCATTTTTCATTCTGCCCTCAGAACGTTTGTATAAGTAAAATTCCCATGAACAAGACCTTTGCTCTAGCAAATGTTCCAAATGTTCTTGGAGGAGGTTTGCACAGTGCTTTCCAGGACGATGATGAGGTTTTGGATTTGAAGAATTGAAGAGCGACCTGTCAAGAGATGTTTGAGATTCTTGTTCGTATTCTACATGGATATCAGGCAGACACATATTTCTATAAATCATTAGGAAAAAATGAAACAATCTCATTCATTTTAGAAAAACCCATGAGAGGCCATTAGAGAGTGCTGCTAATCTGACTTTGAAGAACAGGGGCAGTAGGTTACCAGGATTTTATTGGGGAGCAATCTGTTGAAATATCTTTTGGAGCATAGGTAGATACTAATAGATTTAGGTGGATGAAGAAATAGATTTGATGAAGCCCAAAATCACAATCAATGTCGTGTCAGTGAAGCATAATAACTAAGGAGAGTCTGCATGTGTATGTCAAGTGGAGATAATCACTCACGGAGAAGAGGGCGGTTCCCAATGAGGGGACCGATGCTGGGATGTAAGTGGGAGTGTCATGGGTGACACGCCAGTGCAGTAGTGGAGGTGGCCTCTCTCTGACAAGATCCGCTTAAGAAACCAGAGAAGGCAGCCTCAGCATCCGTGCATTTTAAAGAGCTCAGAAATGCATATTTTTGAAGAAGCATTAAGTTGTTTTTGAAGGGTAAGAAGGGTTTTACTCTCCGGAATAAAGGCGTTGACGGTCCATAAAGCTGATTTGCAAGGAACCCAGTTGAGGAATCAAGGCTTTTTTTTAAGCTTGGAATGACTTGGTTCTGGCGTTTGATAATGAGGAGTTGTTTTGTCACGGTAATTAATAACTGTCCAGACCTTTCAGATTACCTTGATCCAAGCTAATCATAACAAATGACAAAACAAATACGTGTTGAGAATATGTTGCTTAATTTTACTCGTTGATATCTGACTATGACAAATTAATAAGCCTCTTCGTCTTTCGCATCGGTTGTGTCTTCAGTGTATCAGGCATAAAATCACTACAACTAAGATTTTGTTGTTTTTGCAATAGTTTTTGGGATTATATAATTTTTTCTACAAATCTGCATGTGGCCAGCAGATCATCAATGTTTTCATGAAGAGAATTATAGCTGACTATGAAAATAAAACAAACGTTTGAGTAAATGAGGAATAAATATAGTATAAAGGGGCTGGTTTTCTGTTGGTCTTCAGCTAACATCCCTTTGTACTTCGGGTCCCCTTTGAAATTGCTGGCCAGGCTCGGATGCCTGTTATTTCTGGTGCCACTGTTAGAGGTCTCGGTGATTTTCACATGTGAGGCTGTTAGAGCTTGTCATTGGGCGCCCAACCGCAGGGACCGGTGGCGGAGGTGACACCGGCACGCCGATGTCAGGGACAGGAGTTATCCGTGGACAGAAGTGCATGAACTCCTAATGCGCTTTGATTAGATATGGCCGGCAAAACGGCCCTTTTCATGCTCGTCTCGGCCGTCAGGTCTCAGGCCAATTAAAAAACTTACGGGAAACTTTCCATCACCAGTAACGAAACACCAAGCGATGTGATTTCTTCTGGTCCAGTTCCACAGTTCTTTGTAGAATTTGCACTGAAGATGGTGGCGGCCCGATGCTGACTTAAGGTGCCTTCTCTTGATGTCTCCTTTCTGTTTCCTGTAGTTTAATTATAGTACCAAAGGGTATAACGAAAAGGGAGAATTACTCTCAAATATATTTTGTTTGTAGGTTTTGTTTATATATTTTGTTTATATTGTTGTTTATATATTGTGTTGTAAAATTAAGAAATTTACCCAGAAAATAGACAAAGAGCTACGAATAACGGATAATGTGTGAGTTACTTAATTAATTTTGAATAATTAATACTGAATGTTCTTATTATTCTGAGGCTAAAGACGTGTTCCATGGAATGCGTGTGTGATTAAGCACGCCCTCTCCATGCCTCTCTGCATGCCGGCAGGTTTCGTGAATAATCTCGGGGAATGCAGCAGCACACAAGTGGCTCACCCGAAGAAGGATTCGTCATTAGTCAGACTTCCATTCCCACAACAGAAGTGTAGGCAACAAACAGCAGACCAATCAAAAAACCTGTATATCCATGTGATGCTCTGAAGCTCAAAAAGTCAGGAAGAGAACCCCAGGATGGAGCAACAAGTGCAGATCCAGTTATAGCTAAAAATGCTGAAAAGAGACCCTGGGTAGGCACTCTTCTCTAATTAGGCGATTAGCTGGTAAGCGAGTGAACTGGAGCGAGATATTCTGAAGTTGTTCTCTGGATCCCCTGGTGCTCAGTTAGAGACACTGGCCCCCCTCTCAGAAGCCCAGTTTGTCTGTGATGAGGGAAGCTTTAATGTTGTGGGGTAATAGCAAATAAGCTGTCAGGCTGTATAAATGTTGATTTATATATATTTCAGTAATTTGTATTTAAATAATCTGTTCTGGTTAGAAACTTGGTGTTGAACCTCTGCACCAGATCCCTCCGTGTCTGTTGCTGCGAGCAAACAAGATTCGTCCAAAGCCAATTATTCAGCCCGGAAGAATGTTCATGATTCTTAATGTTGTTGCGGAATTTAATGGCGTGAGATATTCAAATAACGTGTCGGAATGTGTTTTTATTCATTTACAAATATTTATTTGTTCATTTAGACCACGGCCACAATAATTTAGTCAGTTCTCATTCTCCGGTCTAGTGAATTTCCATTTGTATGTCTGGTGCGGTGTTGCTCAGTGGAACGCCCTGCCTGTGCACGCTATGCATCTCTGTCTGCCATGCATCTCCCTGCTGGGTCGTCACACCGCAAAACCTCAGCTGCTGTACCAGGCAGCCGTGCAACAGTTGGCACAGCCCGCCCACTATGCAACCTGGGACTCGCAGGTACCAGACAGATGGGGATCACTGAGCCATGGATTTTCCAAGAAATCCATCTCATCTGCCCTCTCTCTCTCTTTCTCTCTCTCTCTCTCTCTCTCTCGCTTTTGTTTGGGGCCTGTAGCGGTATATAGAGGCAGGCTAACAAAAAGCAATAGCGGGGTTTGGCGCATCTAGGCGCGCACTGGCCATCGCGAGGTTTGGGGGGGGGGGGCGTCCTCCCCGGCTCTAGCATTATATAGCCTATATGCCAGGCCTCCCAACCCCTCGGTCAGTCTCAGCATGTTTCTAGCTTGATTGCAGGAGATCATTAATGAATTAACGGCTAATGCTTCATTTCATTGTTGGTCAGCCGGTTATTGGCAAAATATACCAAAGGGACCACCTTCCCCCCCCCCCAGCAAATTCCGGGGCTTCTCTTTGTTACCTGTCCACCTCTGGACGCATGCATGTCCTTTCTTGTGTTTCTTGGAAGTTGGAAAAGGTAGATGAACCATTCGGAATACATTCAACTTTCCAGTGGCCAGGAAGCTGGCAGAGAAAGTAAATAAACATTATAAGACTTCCTGCTTTCCTAAATGAATGTGCAGTGAAGACGTATTTTGCAGTTTCCATCCTTTTTTGGTAACTGCTTATCCTAGTCAGGGTCTGGATCCTATAGGCACAAGGCAGGGAACCACCCAGAATGGGGTACCCATCGTAGGGCACACACACATCACTCCAGAGGAAACCCCACGATGACACAAGGAGAACTCCACATACATGGGGCCACCGCGGGGACTCGAACCCTGGTCCTAGAGGTGTGAGGCAACAGCGCTGACCATTGTGGCACCCCTTTGGCAGTCTCTGAAAGTAAAATAATTACAATTACAATGTTTGTATCAATATATAATCCTTTGGGCACAGAATAATTACCTGGAGTCTGAGCACACAGAGATATTTGTATACTTTATAGATTGTATTTATAATTGCAGTTCATAATTATCCATTCGTGAAGATCCTGTGTATGAAAAACAGAGCTGAAGATGGCGGTTCTCAGCAGATTCTGCAGGTCAGCACCTCAGGATAAACACAACACTTAATTATTCTAAATGAATAGCAAAGCCAATGAGGCGAGATGTTTCTGTATCAGAAATCTTTCTTCTTCTTTAACAGTTCATCGACAGCCCAGAGAAGAACAGATTACTATCAGCGTTCAGTGTATGCCGAGGGGATCACCTTGGCAGCATTCATTGTCTGTGCTTTTGACACGTGCAGTTTAGATTTAACAAAGCGTAAATGCATGTTTGGACCTTTTACTGCTTACATTAGATTTTAAATCAAAAGGCACAATACTAAGCATTCGATTAACCTCTTGATTTCTGGGAGGATATAAATGAATCTCACTGACATCTTTCTTTACATTTTCTTTACGACCGTACATACAAACTCTGGCCGCTAACCCTAACCCTAACCCTCATGGGAAGTCTCAGTCCTGTCCTGCCCAGTCCCTCTCCCAGAATCCTCTCCCTTTGCATGCAAATCCATTTCACAACACCATTTTGTTGGGGGGCGTCTGTTGGGGTCATAAGGAGGGCTAAAAAGAACTGTCCTTTACTTTGTATTTGAGTGGGCTTTCGGTACCCCGAGTATTTCTACACTGTAATACATAATATATTTTTTGCGGTTCAATAAACCATGGTTTTGCTGAAACGCGACTCTGCATTCTTTATACCTCGTTGCTCTTACTCTCCTTCCTCCATCTCCTAACGACAGCACGCCTACGCCTGAGTAGGAATATGCGAGGCAAAGGAAAGTTTAAAAATCCTTAACCTTAGCTAGGGCCTCCCTTTTCAGAGGCTTGTTAATGTGGCTATTTAGTGTTCCGTGTTCCTGTCAGGCTTAAGTTTTGCAAGCGAACTCATTGTCAGGAGAAGGTTTTGCCCGAAAGAAAGCCTTTCCTTCAGCCGTCAAGGTCCATAGCAACGTGGATGTCATAAACGAGTGCAGCAGGTGGGGTGGGGTGCGGTAAGCTGCTTACATATGAAGCTTTGTGGGTCGTCTTCTGTTTTGTTTTTTAATGAAAAGCCGTTCTGTGAATTTCTCTTAGATTAATGTTATGTGACTTTCACTAGCTGGCGCGTTGACCTTGCATATCTCTCAAAACTCAAAAGTATAAGTTCAAAAGTATAAGCACGCCATTTCAGTCATAACCAGAATTAATGTGGTTTAATCCACAAACAGCAATGTATATGTTTTTGTTTAGTTAATTTGTATTTATTAAAATCACATCTAGTACATGTTAGACAAGGCTAGTTAAAGCTGTATTCTGATAATTCACCATAAAAAAATTATTTGCAGTAGCTAAATCCTTATACAGGTGAATATATTGTAGTAGAAGCAAACTGGTGTAATCATCTTACTCAATGGTCCATCTTAGCACTTAGATTTACAGCCATCTGGTTTCAAATCCAGCATGATACCTGCTACAACTGGGATCCCAGTAAGGACCATCCTGCAATGAATTCAGCCGCTTAGTGCGACTTTCGGGGTGAATTCCCAGTGCTGTGTTTTATTTTGACAGTGATGAGAGCCCCTAACCCCCTGCCGTGTTGTTCAAAATGTCCCTAATCATGTTCAGTATCACTCAGCGGGTTCTGTGGAGTCAGTTGCTTAGAGACAGGTGCTGGAAACCTGCGGGGGGGTGGGGGTGGCGTCATGGCGATGCCGCGGCTCTGCTCCCTGCTCCGCCATCTTCAGCATCACGCGGATGTATAAGTGCCTGTCAGTACTCAGCCCAGCATGGTACTGTCAGAATGTATAAATGTCCTTTTCACTGCTGATATATTTAAGAAATACAGAGAAATTATTGGAAAAAATTATAATAAATTACATTAAATTATAAGCACAATTTTATAGCAATTTTAAAGTGAGGAATATGCATTAAGTCCTACTGTCAGTAAACATGAATGACGGATTCTTCATTGCTGTTTCTTTTGCTAACTTAACTTATGTTCAACCAAGCCTGACATCCTTAAGTTCAGGAAACATCTCTGTTAAAGTCATGTTAGAACTTCTCTGTCGGGTTTGGAGATGACACACGTTTGCATAAACATTAAAATAATTAAATAGCCAAAACCCTATATAAATACATGAGAACTGTATGAAATGCACATTAAAATGAAAAATCTGTCACTGTCTTCTGCCATGTTTTTACTGACCGCATTGCATTCTGGGTAGGTTTTTTGACTAGACATACCCTAGAAACTAACCCATACAACCATTTCTCAATTCACAAACCCATTTTTGTTCCCTAAAATCATCTCTCTCATAAATCAGACACTGTTCCCTCTCAGCTTCTCTTTTGATGTGATTTTTTTCCCCCCCTAGTTCCGTACACACAGTCCTGGTAGGGATCAGAAATAGAAACGATTGAAAACATGTCACTCAGCAGGTTATTAGGTCGCCCCGCACAGCTGCGGGAGAGCAGTCCTGCTATGAAATGGTAAAGTGTTATGAAAGGTCCAAAGCTATTCCTCTGGAATCCTGAACTGCTTTTTATCATGGAATTTCTCTACACTTCGTGGTGTTTTCCACATGCTGCAGTGAAAACTGTCCTTTTGGTTGTGTGTGATATATCTTATGTTTGTGGATATACACTTATTTTATATCTGGGCAAGAACAATTTCTCATATCTGGCTGAAATGAAAGTGGTAGCACGACTTCTAACTGTAATGAAATTTGAGCAAATGCATTTTGGGATGGCCTGTCGGTCTTCACAAATGCTTCTCCCTCAGATCGTTTTCCCCTTTCTGGCGTTGTTTATTTTACATTTAGTGCATCAGTCTACTGCTGGACTTCCTGTAGCTAAAGTTGCTCACGGCACAGTTTCTGATGACACCTTGCCTTCATTTCAGCAGGAGTTTAGGTATGATATCATGGTTGGTGAAATGGTCCTGCCACAACTCTGCGCAGATAAGGGAACTCCTTATATCTTTGTGAATTTTACGTGTTGATCCCCTAGAGCAGGGCTGGGCAATCTTATCCAGAAAGGGCCGCTGTGTTTGCGGGTTTTCGCTGCAACTCCCTAATTAGGTTACTTATTAGAGGACTGATTGGCAGGCGAGTCCTTACACCTGGGTTTGAACAGCTGACCTTGGGGTTATCACAAAAACCTGCATACACACTGGCCCTTTGTGGATAAGATTGCCCACCCCTGCCCTAGAGGAAGCATCCAAAGAGTATATGGCCCTCAGTCTGTTGTTAGGAGCCTGCACTGGTCTTTCAATTATTCGTTTGTTAAATATTTGATACGGTGAATATAATGTTATCTTGTTTTTTGTTGACAAGGTTTGCGGAGGAAGTAGGAATGTACTAGTTTATCCTGAGAGTAGCTGAAGACAACGACTTGACAAGGACCTGCTCTTAGCAGGAGGAACATACAGTTCTTTGTAACACACAGGCATTGTGCACCTCAGACAATCAGATAGACTCTCAGAAGGCTAATGGCAGCAAACTCCGACGCCTTACATAAATGCAAACGGCAGATAGCTCCTGCAGCTGCTGGTGCCGACCCACACAGGCCGGGGAAGGAAGGGGACCTTCGGAAAGATGCAAAAATCTAAAAATCTCTGCACCATTTGTAGGTATGTGGGTGGCAAAGGCAGTGCTTTATTAACACCAGTACATACAGTACAGTGATTCAATAATAATAATAATAATAATGATAACTTTAACTGTTCCAGTCTTAATTTATCTGTTGTAAAGAAGGTGTCTGTTGAAAGAGAAGATATATTTAGATATATGAATTAATAGCATAGTGTCACCCTAAATCCCTATATTAGGGTTTGGCAACTGAAGGTAAAGTTAGACTTAAAAAACTATGGCTTTTTCAGGCATTAAAAGTTGCTTTTTTGTAGTTTGAGCCCCCATAGAAGGGGGCTCAAATTTAATAGCAAATTTAATAGCATATTTCATATTTCCCAGAATGTCACCCCATGTCACCCCATGTCTTCATGTAGCCTTTTAAGATTTTCAAAATAAAAAGCTGCCTCAAATGATTAATTAAAATATGTTTTTTATATTAAAATATCCACTTTAAAAATATATATTTGTTTTAAGTTAGAGGCTTCAGTGCTCTTGCCTATATAATTCAATTTGCTGTTCATTTTAGTTCTTAGGGGAAACAGTTGCAGGTGCATTTCAGTCAGCAGCTTCTTAATG
Organism: Petrocephalus sullivani; assembly: GCA_026780845.1. NCBI lineage: Eukaryota > Metazoa > Chordata > Actinopteri > Osteoglossiformes > Mormyridae > Petrocephalus > Petrocephalus sullivani. Next base: position 9,228,038 of record JAODKM010000037.1, on the reverse strand, counting down.
GCAGGAAGCGCCGTCAAATGCAAATTGAATCATTTTCATTTTTACTCTTCAGGCTCCCCGTACGTATGTGTTTTTCTGAATCTGGGATTCATGTCACATACAAATCTTATGGACGGCATTTTATCCTTTCTGTTAGTTTTATTGTCCCTGCATTTAAAATTTCCTAAAATTTCCTTCAGCACACAGTGATAACTGCAGTGCAGTTTTATACCAGGGGAATAAGAAAGAAGTCAATTTGTTTCCTATAGTCAATTTACAAACTCCACAATTGGACATTTGAATTAATGACTTCCAGGGAATGTTCAGTGTTGTGGGAAGAATCAGTTTATAGACTATTACGATAATTTAAAAAACTAATTTAAAGTGAAATAAAAGAACTGAGTTGCACTTGTAAAGCTAGGGATGTGCAAAAACATTCACTAATGTGTGTGGTGACCCAAAATGAAGATTATACAAAAAACATCTGGCATTATGAACTGATATTGGTGGGCATAAAAAAATAATAATAAAATTATTCAATGGGCATGAAAGGCGACACTGTGGAGCAATTATTTGTAAATTTTCTGTAATACATTATATTTCTGGTTTGTTCCTTATGTGACCCAAAACATGAGCAAATTAATAATACACTAAACTGCGTTGATTACTGCAAAGTACGGCACTAATGAAATTTATCAAGCACTAAATAGGGCTTGTTTTTTACGCCTGCTCAAATGGAAAGTGTTAATCATTATTTCGGCTCAGTATAACATCCTATTGTTATTTTACCAACGGGTTGTATACTCAGGTTACTAGACTCTTCTTCAGGAAAAGGGATAAGCCATTTTTAATTGTTAAAGAAAAAACTTGTTTGTTTGCAGTGAGAAATAATGTCAGAGACAATTAAGTTTCACATAGATTTGGATTTCAGTATGTTTTCATTGTAAAAAAAAAAAGGTTTTAGCATAGAGAAAGTAATCTATGAATTCAGATTAACACCTTCAAGTGCATTAAGCCCATTAGAGAACATTAATCAGTCTCATGTCATGCATCCTATAAGGGGTCGCATGTCTAATCATATTTACGGGGGTCAACAACATTTCATCCCTTTCATTTGCTCAATTTAAAATATATTCCTTGGATTTAGATGTGGTGGGTTGAAAATAAAATCTGTCAAGTGAATAGTGGAGCTTTCTCGCTCATTAAGAGACGAGTATCTCGCGTTCTTGTCGGCAGGCTCGCACCTCGGCCCCACAGTCCTTTTCCACGTGCTACATTTCAAGGCATGTACAAATATGGTCCATACTTAAAATCCATGACACCATATCGGTAATAAGCCTCTTGAGTCAGCCCCTTTGGTCTTGAGTCTCTTAGTCATCGTGAGAGCGTTGAGTCTCTCCCACATGAGAAGCTCTCGTCACATATTTATGGTGGCTATTTGAATTATTTTTTTTTTCCGGCATATTCCGATTTCAGTGTCTGCATGCCACGGGTCCGCGGGTGACTCAGCCACTCTGAAATTTCCCCTCAGCCAATGGCAGCGCAGTAGGTGATACTGAATCACTGGCTGCTCCCGCACTGTAAACCTTCAAAGACTATATTCTGCCTCCCGCCTTTCAGGCTAAAGGTGGCCTGGTTACTTTCGGCTGTAAGGTGCAGCATGTCTTTATGTGTTTTCGAGGAGTGGTTATTCCATCTGTCGTCTTTGGTGCAAGTGTACATCGAAACGGTTTGGAAAATAATGCTTTATGTAAAATATGCCTTGGGGATTGTCTGAAATCCATTTCGGAGTGTGGCCGTGTTGTAATGCTCAAGACTGCGTTTCCCAAAATCTGTGTCACTCCATAATCCTCATTTTAAATTAAGCTTAATAGAATCAGTGCCCCTTGTAATAGTACAATGTAGTGGACATAGGTTGGCAATGTAATCTGGCAAAAAAAAATATCTAATTGAGTGGTTCATGGTCTTAGAAAGTGTTCTTGTTATGTAAACACAGTGCTTACTGCCTATAAATGGAGAAAATTAGGAAAAAGTTATACATGATGTCCAGATAAAATATAATGATTTTCTTAACATCACCATGCTGAGGTTATATCAGGATAAGCTTCATTGCTCTCGGGAGGGATTCCCTTTTCTCCTAGCACCTCCAAAAGTCCAAATTATGCGCTGTCCGTCCAGTTATTAGGATAACAGATGTTCAATTAGACCTGGGAACATGTCTGTTCCCGTCACTGAGAAGGGAATGGCACGTTGTATTAGAACGTAGCTTTAAGAAATGAACTTTCTTAATAGTCTGTCAAATTACGGATACTGCACCTTTTTGCATGACTAGCATTTATTAATGCATAGGCTGTATTTGCTCATTTATGTGTTATTTGTAATCTATAATTAAACGTATCTTGCTGATACATCAGCATTGGCGGGTATCCTCCGCCTATCCTGGAAGCTACTGGTGCATGGTGGTATGGAAAATGGATCGACGTAAATAGGGTACTGATAAATAATGTAACGCAACCAAGGTAAGATTCTCCCCCACAGCTAAAATAAAATATAAAATATTTTCAGTTTCAAAACAACCTGCAGAGGCCAACTTTCCTCCCTGTCTGATGTTATTGTAGTTCTGTAGGTGAAGCTCTTCCCACAGAACCATTCACAGCTTTGATGGCTCTTTTTGTATGGAATGTTATTTTGGATTCAAATGGATCTTTAGTTTTTCAGTCCAAATTCATATGTGACTATGGAAACCTTTTCCAAATAATTACTTCCAAAGGTGGTCCTTTGGTCCTGCATGTATGCACTGTATAGTGCTCAGAAACCAGTATGACTAAACAGCACTGGAGCCTAATTATGATGAATATTTTATAATCTGTGTCTACGAATTAATGATCTGGGCATTTCGCACGTCTGACTGCCTGTTACAGCTAACAGTCTCGCTAACCAGGAAAGTTTTTGACAAATAATGATGAAATGTGTTAGATTCTTATTTAATGCAGTGCTAAGTAATTAATCTATTCAGGCCCGACCACCTTAATTGCTTATTGTAAAAGTGTTATGGAGTAAATCCGATTTTGTTAGTGTGGGGAGCTCGAAATTTCAGAAAACATTTGCTACTGAACTCAAAACAAGTGGATGGCTGTTTCGGTCATTTCGATTTGGAAAAACAGGTCGATGAATAAAATTCCAAAAAATATGTTTCTGTGTTCCCCTACAACCTTGCATTAAACGAGAGCTGGTAGTTGTGTGTCAGATATGGTGATATTGATGTATTTAATTCACCTGTCACATCCCAGGTAAGGTCGTGTCCTGCATGGTCCAGGGCTTCTGGTTTAGTTAACAGATGCAAAGAAGGTTCAGTCCGCAGGCCGCTGCTCAGCCTTGACTCACGCTGTGGATAACAGGCCTGCAGAATCGTTAATGCGCCGCGGTTCTTCATTGCTTTTTCTCCAACTCCTCAGTATTCCGGAGACCTCCGGCCAGCTTCGGGCTTCCGTGGACTGAGCTCTCGCTGAGCATGGAGCTGAGAGCCACACATGTACCACGCTTAATCATACCACGGCATAGAGAAGGGCTGGGCTTTAGAGGAAACGTCTGCCCGGCTCCTACTGTAGCAAAATCCTCATTGTTCTGGAAGGTGCATCCTCAACAGGATGTCAGCCCATCACTGGTAAATCAAGTGTAAACGTTTTCGGCTGCAAATATGATTTTCATGTGTACGCCTTCAGTCATCAGAGATCAGTTAAGAGCCATCTCATAAAATGGCCCAAGCCCTTCGAAAGGATTGAAGTAATTTCTCACTGAACTTCTCAGAAGTTCGTTTCTCTGAATGTGATATGGCCGATTGGAGGGATGTATTTGGGAGACAGGGGTAGCAGGGGAGGGGAAGAATTAATGAGCAGGGCTACAAAATGGGGGGCGCAGTGCCTCTGTATGGCAAGGGTGGCATTTGCGCAGTGCAGAGCAGCGCGGCATAGCAAATGCTACCTGACAGTATAGCTTGGTGTGGCCTGCAGATTCTGAAGGGCACCTACTCCCTCCTCGTAAACGCTGACAGCCAGCAGTTAAACGCGGCACAAGGGTTCTGTCCGCACTCAGCACCTCCTGGCATCTCGGCCGCTTTAACGCCACTCGTTTCGGCCGCCAGTGACTCACTGGATTAGCGGGTCCCTGGCAGGCCGAGCATCCCATCTCCCAGAGACAAAGCGGAGACCTAAAAAAAAACAGAGGATGAGAGGTGTTGGGTGCTGATGTGGCCGAAATATCTTCCAGGCAGGTTTGTATCTCTGAGCCTCTCGGATCACTCCGGTAACGCGAGATGAAGGCAGTGAGACCTATCGGCTTTGCCGAAAGAAGGCGTTTACGTAAGCAGGCAGCGAGTGTAGTGAAATTACCCAGTGGCAGGCTTGTTAGTCATTCTTTGGGTGCAAAAATGATGCCTTTTATCTAACACAGCTTGCGTGTAATCCTGGGGTTAACGAATTTCACAGTTTGCTTTATTTATTCTGGAAGTATATTTTTTTTATAGTCACTACTTCAAGTCAATGAGCATGTATCTATGTTGCCTGGGGGCATCTATCTGTGTAACGTCACTGATCCGTTTATAGGCGCTTAGATAGTTTAGGGAAAACCAGCCAGACGTGTTGTTACCTTATCACACGTGGACTAGCAAAAACTGTAGAAATGTTTAAACTTAGCAAGTTTGATTAGTGGAAAAACTAGTCAAAACTAGTTCATTTACAGGAAGTGTGACAAGACCGCTTTCTCCATGTGCTAATCACATGCTGGGGTGCTGGAAGGGGGGGGGGGAGTCGGGGCGATTCCGAGGGTCCCTGAGTGCCAGGGACCATAAAAATTGGGAACATAATTGGACTGGTCTGGGTTGAGGGCCCAGAAGGATATGTTGTCATGGGGCCCAGAATCTCTAGCGGCGCCCCAGACCACATGGCTATACGAAAGCGATGCCTATGCATGTCAGCTGAACCACATGTTCAACTTGGAGCACTTGCTGAATACAGGAAACTGGGGTGGAGAAATAGACCCCCCCTTCCCCCGCCAACACTCAATTTAGTATGAATATAAATAGACAGGTATCATTATCCTTTCATAAGCAGGTTGGTAACACATCTGTTCACTGTTGTAAGAGGACCAGCAATATTCATGTGGTGATGAAGCACAGCTTTTCAGAGAGTGAATGGTCTAGCTTTAATTTAATGGTTCTTAATGGTAAATAAATTGTTGGTGGAATTTGGATTGTGGATCACTGAGGGGGGTGGGGGGGACTTGAGCCAGAAATGAGGATATTTGAAGCGAACTTCCTAACAAGGAAGGAACGTGTAACTTAAGGACTGAGGTACTGAGAGCGAGATGTTAGAATTGCGGTTTTCCTGGGTGACGCCGTGCCGGGATTTTTTACACACAGGCACTACGAAAGACACTATGATCATATTTCTGCCGGTAGTTACGACTTGCCCCAAACTTGCCGGCGAAGCCCGCTGTCTTCAGCCCGTCCGCTGATTGCTCAATAGCTCGTTTCTGCTACCTCGCTGATTATCACTTTTTCATCTGTCTTTGAAAGGCCTGTTTGCTTTCAGATGATCTGTATGTGATGTTCGCTCCACCATGAAAGTTTCGAAAATGACTTTCTGTTTTTCACTCACTCCATCCATCGTAAAATGACTTATTCTGGTCAGGATTGCTGCGAGTGTTTATTGCCGCATCATGAATTTACGAAGAAAATTGTTTTTTTTTTTGTCATTTTTAAATTATTTCTTCTATTGTTATGGTGAGATGTATTGCAGCAACAATATGAAAAAGTCATGGTATGATAACCACGTATACCTCGATATCATGGTTTCCGCTATATCACAGTTTAACCCTTCCTACTACTCATTAAATAAATAATACAAAAAAGTATACATTAATTTAATTTAGTTCATTAGTGAAATGGCTCGTATAAATATTTGCTTAAATCCATCCCACAACTTTTTTTTTTTTAAATCAATGTTAAGTCCAGCTCGTCATGCCATGGTGTGGAATGCTGTGGAATGCTGTGGAATGCTGTGGAATGGCATGCCATGGTGTGGAATGCTGTGGAATGCTGTGGAATGGCATGGCATGGTGTGGGATGAAAATTATGGCAAATTATCACAGTTTTGCGAATTAAACTGCAATTTTACTGTGAATTGTAAACATTAAATACGATGGCTATTTCATGTGATGATAATACATTATTAGCATAATTTTGTGTGTCATGGTTATTAATGTGTTGTGACATAATCATTTAGACAGTACTAATAAGTGTTTCATGTTTTTTTATTGGTTTTTATTGGATGGTATACTGTCATACCGTCATAAAGTTTCACCCATAGAGTGACGTGCATGATTTCTGCCATTGTTATAGCGTGATTTATTTATGGAAGTGGTCTAGCATGATGCATTTGTTAGTGACTGGGCCACTGAGTGAGACACACATGCATTGATGGGGAATCAGTGTTTGTGACACTCAGTGCTTTTGTTTACCGAAGCTCATAATTATCTAAAATGGGTTCCCAAGTGGGTGAGAGAATTTCCACAATATGATTTAAAAAAATTCAAAAACGTGAAAAAAATTCGATTAACAGTAACCACAACTGGCTGATTGCGATAAATTTCCTCACCCTGGTCAGTAACGCGTGGGTCCCGAGTCCATGGCACTTATTCTGGGGGTTGTGGGCTGAGTAGTTTGGAACCTGTACTCTAAAAGCATGTCATAGTAAAACGTGACGGAGCGCTGGCTTGTCATGGTCCGTGGTGGTAAACACCCAACAGAATTTTTCAGAGGGTCTCAGGCGGCCTTTTCACCACCAATTAATGCCCTTCGTATGAACTGCCCACGCATAGCACATTAAAAATACCTCATGCCCCTCTCTGCCGGTTATGGCAATCGTAAACTGCATGTCTGAAATTTTTACATCCCTGGTCTTCGTTATCAGCAGGTTGCTTTGCAAGGCGCTCACTGGCAAAACCATACGGAGAACTCTACGATGTTCTCTATGTATAAATTTTTTCCACAGTGGTTTGCTCAACGAAATACCTGTACGATAATTACTGCCATTGGCTTTAAAGTCTCTTTTAATAATAGATCATCCAAAATTAAATATATGTAATGCAGGGGCTGCTTTTTCTAAAATATATCTTAGTAATTTGTGGTAGTTAGTGACTAACCTCGAGTGTATTTATTTTGTTTCTTTTGCTGAATTTTTACACAGTGCGCACTTTAAGAGGAATGGTTATAAATATTAAAGCATGAGATAGGGTTCATAATAACATCACCTCGACATAATGAAGAAAAAAATCAGCTGTGTTAATTATAAACGATCTTGTATAATTAAAATGACTTTAGCCTTATGTTTGCACCCTGCGCTTGCTGTATTTTTATTATATATTTTTTAGAAAGGGCAAACATATTGACATAAGTGTGAATCCTGTTTTAGCTCAGACTGTAACCGGAAACAGCTGGAACTAAAACAAACACAGGTTTCAAATTTGTTATCACTTTGGGTGTCTCACTTAAGTCTGACGGCTAAATCTCATGTTGTGCCACAAGCTTTAGTTATTGGTAGTTATTAAACTTCACCTCAAGGAAACATTTCAGTCAGTAAAAAATTGCATGTTTAAATACAATTATGACATTAAATAATTATGTATAAAGATATTATGTAATGATAACAAAAATAAATCATGAATCATATTGGCAGATTTAAGTAACATTTAAACAAAAATAACATTTTTTCTCTGATGATTATGCAGACTGTTCTGCACAGCTCTGTTGTGTGATGCTGTAACCTCGGGTAGCTGTGGCATCCTTTAATGTATAGGGCTTTATTTTTAAAAACACAATGCACAGAATTTCCTAGTCCAGGCTAATATTTTCTATAATATTCTTAAGTGTTTTATTGTCACACCTTCTTTCTCTTTTATGTAATTTAATAATCAAAATTAGGTTTATTAGCAAAGGCAGTATTTCAGATTAAATGGTTTTTCCCCATTGTATTTCTTTTAAACTTGTATTTGACATTTGAATATGTAAAATTAAATACATATAGTTATCCTTTTTCTCGTTACACTTTCCATTGTTACATTTATATTCCATTCTGTCTGTGGTCTTTTAAACATCCATTATTATTGAATTTGATCATGTAAAATGACTTTTAAAAAAGTTTTAAAGTAGTTTTGGCCATGTCCTAAATAAGCTCTGTACCATGTACTTCGAACCATTAAAATAGGGCCCTTCATATCTGAAGGCAATTTACTGGCATGAAAGGTCATTTGACTAAAAGTAGCCAGTTACTGACAGTTTATATGGTGTTTAAAAAAATCGCATCCTAATTAAACTAAAGTATGTATTTGAAAGGTAATTTGTATTTGCTCTATTTCACATGTACTCCAGTGGAGGTTTTCAGAAACCACGTGCTCATGCTTAGGGCTACGTGTATATCAGGTTTATATCACAATATCAGGCTTTTACCACTCGATTATTATGGCCAAAAGAATCATGCTAATGATGTAATCATGATACCCAGGGTTTTAGGTAATGGGTGTACCAGCATATTTACATATGCGTATTCAGCAAAATCTGTCATAATGTGATGCCCCAAAGTTAGTATTCTGTATAAATCCAGTGCATCCTTAAGTTTAATAAACACGTTAGACTTTAAACTGCAAAAAGTACTACCACAGCACATCTTTCTGCCTCGTTTATCCACAATATGTCCTCTTTCAATACCCTCTCTTTCCCACCACTTATTGCTTACAAAATATCATAAAACAGCTACATGTAGCGTGCTCGGCTAACTGCATTTAATACAACTAACTCAGCCAGCTATGTCTTTACGGACCTAACTTTGTGCAGTGACGAGTTCGAGATTTCACAGAAATGACAGACGCCACAAAAGGAGGACTTGATGAAACCTGTTCAAGGGTCAAGATGAAAGACGGCAGCGTGCATCGGTCCAAAAGAACAAGGATGCCGTGTCTGCACCGCTGTCAAAGTGCACTGCAATGTGGTACTTTGAGTTGTTGACGTACATATGAGGAAAACCCATCTGACAAATTTAGTTTATCGTTGGCATGTTTTTTTTTTTGTGGGGATATTTGGTGTATTTGCAAATAAAATGTCAGCCTAAAACCCAGCCACCCATCTATCCATCTTCCAGCGGCGAACCTGTCCGAGGTAACGCAGGACATGGAGCTAAAGTGCACCCCGGATGGGAGCTTTAGCATAAAATATTTACTCCGAAATAAAAGTAACAGGACTGGGTTGTTTAAACATTGTCAGAATCCATTTAGCCTGTGGGATTTGAAATTGAGAAGCAGCTTCGGGGCCAGATTTTTACCCTTCAGCCTGTGATTAGATTAAATGCCTTTCACAGAGGTGTTGATAAAAGAAAGCCATTCGTTTTGTGCCATGTTTTCCTCTAAAGGTCTGTTCGATGTCTGTGGAAGCTGGGCTCCATTGCCATGGTAACAGCTGGGCAGTAGTAAGACAAAGACTGCAGGAATCCTGGGTAATAAGAGTGCATTTGCTTACAGTAATTGTCCCATTTGCTAGAAATGACACATGAAAGTCCCAATATAGCAATATCCTGTTTTAGACTGCATAATGTGCTTGGCTGCTATATTAATTTGTATGCATCATTGCATTCACAGGAATGTATTAGTCAAGAAATAATTTATCAATGTTACCTAAATGTTGCCTTACGTTAAGAAAATATTTAGTCAGAGTATTGTAAAGGACATGACTTTTTCTGATTGCCAGTAAGGTGATGTATGTAACATTAACATTGATAAAAGTTTGTATAAAGTATATTATCAGTTGTTACTTTTGATTCTGAAAAACATTTGACTTTTGATCGTGATTGATCTTTTTGATTGTGATTTTGATCACAAATGAAAGTGCCATTAACATGGTAATAATCTTGTGCTTCAGGGCTGTTATGATAGCCTCTGTACAATGCTTTGGTATATTATTTTGATATTTTTGACTGATGTGAATGCAAAATACTGTACTAGATTAAGACAGAGTATTTAACTTCTTTTCACTCTGAAAAGATGTACAGAGGTATTCATTAGGCAGGGGGTAAAAGCCATTTAATCTAATCAGCTCTCTGTCATAGGGCATTGCAGTGGTCAGTGCTGTTGCCTCTCACCTCTGGGACCAGGGTTCGAGTCCTGGCCATGGCTCCATATGTGTGGAGTTTGCATGTTCTCCCCTTATCGTCATGGGGTTTTCTCTGGGTGCTATTGGGCGTACCAGGTTGTCAGTGGTGTGTGTGTTTGGGCTGCAGTGGCTTGGTGCCCCCCCCCCCCCCCCCCCCCCCCCGCCCTCCTCCCCCCGCCCGCCCCCCCCCCCCCCCCCCCCCCCCGGCCGCCGGGCCCCCGGCTGGGTCG
>JAODKM010000037.1:9205275-9217624 GCA_026780845.1 Petrocephalus sullivani | reverse complement strand
GGCCGGGGTTTGCGGGGGGGGGCTTTCCGATCTGCTTTTGGGGGGACCGGGTTGTGGGGGGGGTGTGGTTTTGGGGGGGGGGGGCTGGGGGCCCCCCCCCCCCCCCCCCACCCTGGGTTGTTCCCTGCCTTGTGCTCGTAGGAGAGGCTCCAGACCCCCTAACCCATCAAAGCACAAGTGGATATTATTCCATATGCTCTCATGTTCTAATATTTCCCATCACAATGAATGAATTAATGTTACATTTATATGGTGCTTTTCAGGGCACCTAAAGTACTTTACTGAGCCAGTGGGGAGCCACATTAACCGCCCCCACTGTGTAGCCCCCACCTGGATGATACAGTGACAGCCATTCTGCACCAATATGCGACCTCGCAGTAGCTAAGCTGGTGATGGGGCAGGAGAGAATTCAATGTAATATTTCGATAATTCTTAGCTTTACATTCAGGGGACTTCTAGCACTATTGGTATTTTATTTTATATTTCTCATTGTTTTATTACAACTTTTTCATCCAGTGCCCTCAAGGCGAACAGTCGGTTTCCCTTAACGTAGGATGCTGTACACTAGAAGGCTGCAGGACAAATCCGGGAAATTAACACAATACACCTAATTGCTCATATTTAACAGAATTATTTTAATGAAAGAGAGTAACAGGGGATTAATCTCCGGAGCGGGACGACTGAAGCAGTGATGGTGCATAAACAACGCGAGCTGAATGTCAAGGGTCGGTTCTTCAGGCACCGGGAGTCTCTGAAGCCCCCTCTCGGGTCTCCGGAGGTGGAACGCAAACAGGCCGTCCCTTAATCTCAGAGACATAGCTTCGCATTCACAGAGCACAGTCACGGCGCTTAACCTCAGAGAGCCGCTGGCCATCGGCACCTGGCACCGCTGCCGTGACAACGGCGCGTACAAATGAGATTAGGAAGGCTCACGTCCTGGGCGCACCGGGACGCCTCCAGGGCGCTTGGCATCTTTGCCAGTCCATTTGCGTGCACGCAGAGCAGTTACAGCGCGATATAGCGCCTTTCCCATTCCCGCGGCTTACTTGTCGCGCACTCGAACGATTCTTCCTGACAAACAAAGAATGAAATACAAATTATTCGTAGACTGAAAAAATATGTACGTCCATCCCCGACATAGCAATTAGCAAAATACGATCCTGTCCGCTGTGATTATTACTCATATTTCACAGGAGCTGCCAGTAACTGAGCACAGAAATGCAGTCATTAAACAGACACCAGGTCAGAAATTAAATCCAAACCGCAATGCTCTGAGTGGGAGACAGGGGACTGAAAGAAAGAACACATTAATGAAGTAATACCGGATTAGATGGCACTGCTTTGAAACTTTGGAACTGCTTTGAAATAGCCAGTTTCTCACTGTTAGTTACTGATCTTCTGGGGCTAAAATATTCTCCTAAACAGGGAGAACAGAACCACTCAAAATACCTGTTATCAAATGTTTACGTAACACGTTTTGTCTTCCACCTTTTTCTTTATGACATTTAGCATACTTAAACTAATATGTGTACTGCCACATAATACATTTCACTGTGCTGTGAAAGGCACTGTACAAAATAAGTTGAACTGAATAATTATTAATAAAAAGTGTAACAGTAATAACAGTGGCTCATTATGGAGGGTTTATATAAGATGGTTATTCTCTAATGATCCTATAATCATTAGCACCTGCTTTGGTGCACCTGAATCCAATTTCAGGCATTTGATGTGATCCTTAAGGAAGGGCTGCACTAACTTTTTTTCTGTGCAAGGAAATTGCATCCCTGTTGATTTTTATAAATGATTGCGAAGCATAATTTCCATTGTTATTTGTTAAATTAGATCACCCATGATTGAATTACCAATATTGTTGAAATGAAAATAAGATATTGCCATGTCAAAATATTTGGAATAAGATGAAACGGATTGCGGGGGGTGATTTCTTTTTCAGAGCCCCATATTTGGCCCTGACTGTGCTGCAGACAGATAAAAGAGGATAGAGCATGTAATTTGCGACTCAGGGGCTCTCCCTCTCAGTGGCAAGGTCAGCAGCATGACCAATGTTATTTGTCAATTATTTACAGTGGTGTTATGGTGGTGTTGTGTTCTGTGTTAGACCTGAAGGACATTTTCATCATACTGTGGAATACCGCATCTAAGTATGAGGGAATACAGTGAGCCTTAACTCAGCAACAGGCTTCTGTTAATGCAACAAATGTATATGTTTTCTGAGTTGACCACTGGCATACCTGAAGACCAGGCTAAAAGGTGCATTGGTTTAAACCCGCTGATAGTTAATTTTTTATTTTATTTGTTAGTGTCCCAGACAGAATTTCTGAATATGGGGATTTGTTGAAAGAGGTGCAAAGGTAGCGTGGTGGGGTGAGGTGGTTGGAGACCTCAGCAATTGATGAGTGAACCATAGCTGCCACCTGTTGTAGCAGGGGCTTAGTTACAGTACATTGGCTGGAACAGGTCCCTGCCAGATGAGGTCCAAAACTTTTGTTGTCTTTATTAAGACAGTTACACTTTATTCAGGAAAGTAGTGTGACTCTATCTGAGTAGGAGTAGTATTAAAATGTCAGGTCACTAAGAGACATAGGAAGTACCTGACCATTACCATTTGCTTCAGTTAATATACTAGGAGGTTTGTGACAATATATCGTTATCGTAATATTCCGTTACATGATATAATTAACTTAAGCTCTGTTCTGTCATAAAAATGCTGAGTTACTATAGACAGCTACTCAGATTACTCAGAGTAATGGAGAGGATGTGATTATATCACTTTAAAAGATTGGGACAATATGATCAGAATTATTTACAACTATCTGTGCAATAAGTCATGCCAGTACAACAAATAAATCTAATATGCTTCAGTTCTGCCCTGTGGCTATAATACCATGTTTGCCTCAGTTGCATGAGTTTCTCAGGAGAGATGACTGAATCTGATTAATTGACATTTATATTTTTAATTATAAAATCAGCAGGCAAAGGGCTATTTCAGCTTTTTTGGAAATGTCATTGAGGACAAGGACAAATGTGAATTATTAATTATTATTTGATGTCTTTGACGGACGCCTTCTGTCTTCCCTTAGCTACAGCAGGTCCGGTGTTGGACATTAATGTGGAGACCACCACAAATTTTTCTTTTTAGTTATAAAAGATATCATTCCTTGCAGTTTATTTATTTGAGCGCTTCTGATCTTTTGTGTCTCCCGCATAACAAAAAAATCAAAAATCTCTATCTGCCATTCTCAAGCTCTGCAGTGAGGTTTTGATTTCATGTTTAGGCAAGTATCTTGTTATAGATTACCGGGCAAATGTATCAAACTAGAAAAGATTTCCACGGTTGAAGCAATTTTCACATTACTAAATCACATTGATTCCATATTGGAACTTTAATTACTGAAATTCTGATTGCTGTTGATTGAATTGAATATCGATATCATGTTTATGTAGCGACACTGAATTCAGTGCAGTGTGTTGTTTGTATCTGCAAATCAGTTAAGGGCAATGTTCTTTATGCGACGATTAATATGAGTTCAGTCCTGAACAAAATTTTCCCCTCCATTTTAGAAATTTATACTGGCCTACACAGCGTAATGCACCAGCAGCTACCTTAAAAAATGTTAAAACAGCTGCTAATAACTTGACTGGCCCCGATCTCAACCCCATCAAACTCCTTTGGGATGAACTAGAACAGTCCTTCATTTCCAACATCAGTGCCTGACCTCACAAATGATCTTCTGGATGAATGGGCAAAAATTCCCATAGACACACTCCAAAACCTTGTGGAAGGCCTTCCCAGAAGAGGGCTAGCTGAGGGTGGAGTTGAGGGGAGCGAGTCTGAAGGTAACTGTTTGAAGTTGGATTACACCTTTGGGTGATGAGCTGTCTTGGGGAATAGGCTTGTAGCCTTAAATCAGAAAGAAGATTGAGAATCTATATGTCCATCACGGCGTATAACTTTTAATGCATGGGATTGCAGTTGCGAGTTATAAGCAATGCTGAGTGCAAAACTGTTTTGCATTTAAAATATGCAGAGAGGTCATGTGATGTTTCTTGGTGCGATGTCCAGGAAGTTTCTGCCGCATTAATGAGATGGGAAGAAATGGAACATAATTAATGCATCCCTCAAGGATGGGTCACATCTGACAGGCTATGCCAGAGTGATAGCGGACAGGCCCAGCTGTGTGGATCCTCCAGTCTCCTGGGTTACTCCGGTTCTGCTGTCTGAGTGCTACTGCCATGGGCGTAAGCATATGAAATGTGTAGATTTGCTGCTGTTGGGGCAGTTTTTGCACAATAAACACAGTCCTCAAAAACAATTCTGTTGGCCCTCGGCCTCTGCGTGATGCCCCAGATCCTCAGCACTGAACAACCCCAGCAGATCCTAAATGCAGCAGGGTCTCGAGTCCAAGCAGGAGAGCCACCGTCCTCCCAGGCCGGCTTGCTGATGTGAGCCACTGAGCATTTATTTTGCATGAACGGTTAAAGTTTTCCGCCGACTTTGAGCAGCATTTACAGTGTGCATTTTTATCTTTGTGTAAACCAGGACTTCTGTACTACAGTCATTACTTGGGACATGACATCTCTCAGATTGCAGTGTTCTGTATGTGCGTTTTGAGGTGTCCTTTTAGTATGTTTTACATAAGTGGGCTACCTCAGAGGTATACCAAAGACACAGTTTCTGATAACAGGAAGCAGTATGACCCATGGGGCTGGGTTCCAAACCTTCACATTGCCTGGATTTCTCCTCATTTTGTCTTCATTTTCTCTAAATGTTCTGCATGGTCCGGATTTCTTATCCTCGATGATGCAATCAAACATCCCTTCAAACCTGTCTCCTTAACATCAAAGAGATTGATTGGCCTCTCTGCTTTCTCATTAGACATTAGAAATTAGGGTAGGTGTCTGGTATGTTTCTGTATCACTGGTAACACGATACGTGTGTTACTGCAGTTTCCTTGCTAAATAAGAGAACCCATTTTTATGCGTTGGGTTTCTGTGGTTTTAGAATAGGTTCATCTGAATCATATCTGAGAAAATAACAATGTGGTTTTACGAATTAAATAACTGGCAGGAAACATGTATGAACCCATTTCCTTTATCCCTGCTAAAATGACCGTTATGTAACCTATATGCGCTCTTTTGCTCTTCTTTCAAAGGCCACCTTATGCATTGCATACACAATATAAAACCCAAACTCACACAGAAAAATGTTTTTTTTTCTTTAGGTTAAACATCAGATTTAATTTTCCTTTATATTGTTTAATTGAGGTGGACTCAGGCATTAATCTCGCTGGAATGTGACGGATTCACCACTGAAACTGAGGAGCAAAGACAGATTAATGACCATCATGCTTTGAGAACTGTGAAGCTGTCACTCGTGGATTAGGTTTGTATAATGCAGACCTCTATAAATCATCTCCAGTGGCATAACAGAAACAAGAAAATTGGCCTAATTAGATATGAGATGGTGATAGTCAGTGGGCTTAGGGCTTTCAGCAAGCTCTCAATTAAGCAGATATTAAACCATAATAGGGGTACTGGAGGATTAACACGCCATCCCAGTTAAATTGACCATGGGGTGGTATGTATAGTTTCTTCAGGTAATCTCTTCCTGTTGTTTTATTCATAGGTAGAACATTCTTCACCTGGGGGCTGCTGGTGCGTGTCAGTGCTGTTTGGTGTGCAGTTAAATTCTGGTCATAAAGTGTTTCACATGGGGAGGTTTGAAGTGCCTTGTCGTGGGTTTGCACACCCATTCTTGTTATTTTGGAGTTCAGTTGGCAAAATTAATTAACTTGATGTATATAGTTTTAATATGTATAGTTTTTAGAGACCTTAGGTTCCAGTGTGACAGCATGTTTTGTGGTATAAAAATTTGACAAAACAGAGCAGCAGTCTCTAATGAAAGAGACATACGTGGGGTTGTATGGAAAATCCTTCTTGGCACAATGAATGACCCAATGACGATTTTATTAACTTATCAAAGCCCAGAGTAAATTCCATTTGCTGAAACTGTCCAAGATTTGCTGATGAAGTTTTAGGTTAGACTAAAATAGCCTCTATTTTAGCTTCTGACGCCTTGTTAAATAAACCCCCTCTCTCCGTTGTTTGATACATGAATACACAAACAAAACTTGAAAGTGAAGGTTGGAACAGAGCCGTTACCTGGAAATTAAAGTACTACTGTGTTTCCGTTTCACAAAAAAAGCCAGGAATCTGGCTGGACGGAACACGCAGTCACTGCTGGAAAGGAGCTAATTCTGATTCAGTGGCTGTTTTACCTGATGGCAGAGCCGTGCCCCACACCTGGAAACGTTTTCACCCGGTTGATGCAGGCAGCCCCCTGGGGCGCCGCATACAGGACTGCGCACACATTTTATCAACCGCCAGGCAGATCTTAAAGTCACGCCAACAGCTCTTTAACCAACCGAGCTGCGTTTTACGTCGCCCTCGTGCGAAAGCCGCCTGCAGCGCTCATGGCGTTCTCCAGCCTCTGGGGATATGGACAGGCTTGAAGTGAGATGTCTAAGAGGTGCAGATGTCTAGCCTGAGGTCAGGGTGTCGGCCAGTCATCCAAATGATGAGATGATGGTATCCGCGTTACTGTGCAAGAGGGACCCAGCGAAAGAGCAACTCTGAGTGGTGGAAAATGTTATAATGACACTGTGAGCAGGGCTGTAGAAAGACATGATTTGGCCCCTGAAAAATTCTACAGAATGGACCCCCTCCCTTTCTCCAAACCAACGCTACCATTATCCGTGCTAACTCGTAGGCGCCCCCTAGTGGCCGGCCCCCGTTCCTCCTATGGGGGATTGTGCGGGTACTGATTGTGTACACTGTCGGGAATAACCGCGAAGATCCATAACAACATGTACGGCTGAAAATACATTCATGCCTGCCATCCCAGAATTCAAACTCACCAAAGTCCTCCGTGACAGCTTGAATCGTCCTGCCGCTGTTCTTCGCTGGGCAGCTCCGCGGTAACAGTGAGTGAGTGATATAACCTTCTGAGCTGTTCTCTAGCCTCTCACGCCAACACCTTGCCCACTCTGGGTTCCATTTAAGGAACAGAGACTGAAAGCGGAGACATGGCTTCTTCATCTTCTGCTGACAAAAAGGTCTTCAGCTGAATGAGGGCTTCTGAAGTGCAGTGACAGTGGGGATGTGGCTATATCAGTCTTTGTACAGGCAGACGTTCCACTTGGGAGATATATATCTATCTAAATGCACTCTTAATAAGACACCTGCTAACATGTTACTTCGAGCTCTCGCCTACAATGCATGACAGATGCTTTCATAATGCATTATAATGGTCTGTATCAGAATTAAGCTTTACAGCATGTTCTGTTGACAGTCATAAGGCATTATAGTGTTAATTATAATACTTTATGAGCTCCAGTGAAGCCCTCATCTATAATGCTCATCTATAATAACTTCATAATGCATAATAATACCCATATAAGAATTACGCATTACAGCATGTTCTGTTGACAGTCATAAGGCATTATAGTGTTGATTATAATACTTCATAAACTCCAGTGAAGCTCTCATCTATAATGCACTCTATAGATACCTTCATAATGCATTATAATGGTCGGTATAAGCATTAAGGATGCTTTGTACTGCATTATGAAGGTGCATTATAGATGAAAAGTGCATTTTAGGTGCATTATAGGTAAAAGCTTCATAAAGCATTCATAATGTACAATAAACATGGCCTTTTTAGAAATATTTATAGCCATGTCAATATCGCTTGCTATGAATGCATTATGTGTTATGAATGTGTTCATAGATTGTTTGAGCCATGGCATTCATAGAAAATCATACCAGAAACCTTTAGTTATCTGAATTCTTTAAAGATAAAAATTAAACATACATTGAGCTTCCTTGTCATTTTAAGGAATTGTAAGGAAAAAAGCATTTATTGGAAAATCAATAGTTTTCATATTCGTCTAATTACTGGTGATTGGTAGTGGAAGCTGATTTATCATAACAAGCACAGCATGTTAGCCTTCTATTTGTGGTGCTCCAGCTTATCTGCGCCGTGTCCTCTTCTCTGTCGTCAAGGTGCTTGGCGTGCCGTTTAAATGGGGGGGGGGGAGTCAGCTGGGCAGCGTGAATCAGCCTTGCTGCCCACAGGGCGGGCATTGCTGTCTCCTGCAGGCCAGTAACACACACGTACGTAGTTCCCTGGTAGCTCCAGTCGGCCACATGAGTCACCAGAATGTGCTCGGCCAGTCCAGGGCCTCGGCCAGTCCAGGGCCTGGCTGCTCTGTGTTGTCTGCCAGCAGGTGTGTAAACGCCTGTTGATGGCCAGAGTGCCTTGGTAAGGCGAAGGCGATTAGCTTGATGCGAGTACGCCTGGCTGGGTCACGCATCCTTGCGTTGCTTTGATCACCATGAATCACTGTGTGCCTTATCGCTACCTCTCTCTGGCGTTCCGTGCTGGGGAGGGTGGCGTTATTGAAGTCGCACATAGTGCTGGGGGTCAGCACATGTTCTTGGCACGACAACGCGTACAGAGCTCAGAGAATTATAAATGTTTTTCTGATTACCGTTAATTAGATGTTCCTCGCGTTTTCAGTCTCGTAATCAGTGCGGAAGCCCTGCTCGATTTTTAACATCCTGTTTGAATGCAAAGGAAATGAAGGAACAAGGAAGAACAAATGAGCCAGCAAAGCCGACACGGAAAAGCCCCCTGCCTGAGCACGGCTGTCCGCCGGGTGAGACGTATCACTCTGCGCTGTCAGCAGTACCATGAGGACTCACTGGTCACCAATCTGTCAGGTCGTTTCTACCAAACAACTCCATTGTAGCAACCACATTGTTTCTACTCTTGTAATTGTGTAAAAATACATAAAAAGCCTGTGATATATTATTATAATCTGATTGCACTGTCTGAGCTGCAGTACTCTTGGCCGTGAGGGCATGTTGATCGTTCTCCCATTTGCACTCATTAGACAGTGTGTTCTGGATGCCAATTTTCCAAAAACATCCACTGGATGAACAGTGAAAGTAAACTAAAATCTCCCGTGACCCATCGTTCCAGCCAGACTGGAAGTTCATTATTCTCCTTTTCTGAAACAGGCCGCATAGCTACTGCTGATGTGTTCATTTCTACGTAAAACTTTGGACTTTCGATGGAATCTGGGAAGCAAAATTTGTTTTCACAGTACATTTAAAGGCCAGCAAAGTTAGACCGTTAAATTCAGAGCTATTTGGGTTCTTTTCCACATTTATAAGCTCCTCATTCAGAACTTTTCATTTGTTACAGTCTTATTTTTGCTGATGCTATGTAAAATATTTCACTGAATATTTGGTTGTCAAAATGAGTTCCCCGTTGTTTCAGGAAATGCAGTCTGCAGTTATTGTAAAGAGTGAGATTTGCGTTTGGAGTGATCCAGTGTAAATTGTGTAAATCTATGTGAGGAAAGTCTATCCTTTCTGTGCTATGATAGTGTATATTTCAAATTAAGAAAGGAAACTGAATCAGTGTGTCCTCGCAACCCTGAGTAGAACAAGTGGTTACAGAAAATGGATGGGTGGATCAGTATGTATTCAAACAGTACATTTTTATGCTAAAATCTCAAATGCCAGCTTGTAGAATCATTTTCAAATACACTACATTTCAAAACATTCATTTAACATTATCAAATATTATGTTCTAACATATATTTATTTTAAAGTTATTAGAAATGGTAAACTCTTTCCCATTTGGTTTATGGACCAAAATGCGGGACCTTCAGCTGTTGAATATTTTGTTGCTCTTCTGATATTTTGATAAACGATTGCAGTTAACGTGAATCTAGAAATCACTTTGTTTCCTTCACCAGAAATAGCTGTTTTATATATATACGTGCGAGAAAACACCAAGGATTGTATTTGCCTCAGTGCACTTCTTTTGAAATTTTATCTGGGATCATTTCCTGTTAGTTTACTTTTCAAAACCTACTACAAGAAACTGACAAACAGAATAAAAATCTGTTCTGCGTATCAGGCATCAAATATGCCACTGATGTACATAAAAATATAGCTGCTGGCTTTTTGGACTGCAGTTAAGCCAAATGAGTATTTAATTCTGCTCCAAGTTTTTCATTAAATATGACTCATTTAATTATTAATAATATAACTTATCATCGCTATTTAAATGTGCAGATCCTCGCAATGTTGTTTCTTGAAATAAAGTGCCACCTTTCGTGGACTTTAACCTGAAGCCACTGAATTCAAGATGAACAGAAAAATTTCCATTCAGGTTTTATGGCACAGTGTTTAATCTCCATATGCATTAATGGACGCCCTTTTAGGCAGCTCCCGATATCTTTGGCAGCTCATTTCCAAGCCGTTAGACATTTTTTTCCTTTTGCCAAGTGACCCTAAAGGTCCGTCTTCCACATAATTACCTAGCAGTCCAATATCTCCACTTACTGCATTCAGAACATGCTGACTATACAGGCTGCTCTTAGTTCTGATACAAAAGACAGATGTGGCCATCAAATGCAAGCAAACGAAACTCCCTGCGACATATCGATGGCTTCAATTGTGTATCTCTCCATCCATCTATTCATCCACCCATCCATAAATGCCCATAATCACTCGCTCAGGAAAGGGTCACAGTGGCCCTGGAACCGAGCACAGGCACTACAGTCGTTGTTAATAGCATTGCATATAACTAGCTTTACATTCTGAGTGCACCCGTGTCTAGGCCCTCTGTAATGCTGCTCAGGTCAAAACATTGGAGGATGGATGGATGGATGGATGGATTCTGCTTGACCTGACAAAACCATAGAATAAGCCATTAGAAAATGAAAATACACAGTTTCCTGCTTATGGCAGGTTCTCCTATTCTGTTCAGTGTGTGAGAAGCGTGTTTTGTGTGTCTGGGCTTTGTTTTAACCGCGAATGTGTAACCGCGGATGTGTAACAGTGGATGTGTAACAGCGGATGTGTAACAGCGGATGTGTAAGAGCGGATGTGTAACCGCGGATGTGTAACAGCGCATGTGTAACCGCGGATGTGTAACGGCGGATGTGTAAGAGTGGATGTGTAACCGCGGATGTGTAACAGCGGATGTGTAAGAGCGGATGTGTAACCGCGGATGTGTAAGGGCGGATGTGTAACGGCGGATGTGTAACAGCGGATGTGTAAGAGCGGATGTGTAACAGCGGATGTGTAATGGCACTAATATGCGCCGTTGTGAAATCCCTCCCGCTCCGAAATGAGCAATGCCATTCCAGGTGGCTGACTTCCACTCATGTTCTCTTTTTCTTTAACTCCCCCTTTTTTGTGAATGATTTGCATAGATGAGATATTCAATTCCTGCAGATACCGACGTGCCCTGAAAGCTGGGGGCTCTTTCTCACCTGTAATGCACGGCCCTCTCTGATGTCTGTACCATTTTACATCACCAAATGCTGGGCTCCTAGTAGGACATTTTCGCTCTTAAAAAATATGCCTAATGAATAAAAGCCCTTCCGCGCATCTCCGTGCTCTGACCCGGTCATTACCACCCTTTGTGGAGCCCCTCGCCGCTCCTCATGGAAAGCGATGTCTCCGGTTATCTGCGGCCTTCTCCTTGGGTCATCGGGACTGACTAAGTAGATCATGACTCCACCCCCCTTTGCTGAAGCCCAAAGGGACTGAAGCAGCAATGTACATTACTGTGTTATATTAAAGTGAAATTACAAATGTTTTTAAAGGTGAGCGCTTTCTCATTCCATCACTTCTATGGACTTACACTTCTATCCAGGCATCGAATTAACATATGAATTGAGAAATCTTGATTTGCACTACAGTGCAGCAGGAAGCATCACTATGGACACAGAATAGATGGTGCGCATTGTTCAGTTATATAATGAAACCTTTCCTGTTTGCTGCCTCATATTTATCACGTAATTGGACGATTTTCCTGCACTGTTGCCTCCGTTCACCGTGTTTTAATATGTAACTCGAAAGATCTGCAGAACATCTTCAGGAATCCAGGCCATACACTCCATTACATCGTGGCATTCACATGCAAATGTTTCTGCTAAATCTGAGGGTACATCTCCTACACACACACACAGCTCACCTTACATGCATTCTTCTCAAGGGCTTCCCTGAATGTGCCGTTCATATTTTCAGTTTCATCTTTTTGTACTGCAGGAATAACTGTACAACTGCACCATAAGGTCAATCAGCCACACTGCGTTACTGGCCTATATTGTCTGTCTCTGTCTGTCTCTATCTATCTATCTATCTATCTATCTATCTATCTATCCATCTATCTATATCTATATCTATCTGTCTGTCTGTATCTATCTATCTGTCTGTCTGTCAGTCTGTCTGTATATGTGTG
>JAODKM010000037.1:9163714-9188833 GCA_026780845.1 Petrocephalus sullivani | reverse complement strand
TGCTCACCATTACATCTGCTCCCCGTGTACATCTGCTCACCATTACATCTGCTCCCCGTGTACATCTGCTCCCCGTGACACTACGATCTGTTCACAAATGATGTGACTGTCAGAAAGTGGTATTACCAGACAAAATTTTTGTTTTGCCGTTTATTGAAAGCGTGTCTATGATCCGGAAAGGCGTGAATGGTTGCCTTTGCAGAGGGTTGGACGCTCATACTTTGCATTACTTCCTGTATGCTTTTATTGTCAGTAATTAGCTGAACCATGATGTAAAATTGGACGGGAAACATGAGCGAGCCGCATATAATTCTCATTTCGCAAAGCAAGCACAGAAAAGGCATTTTCAGTTTGGTGTGTTTGTGAGGGACGGTGTTGTTAGGTGACTTTTTCTGCTTGGGCAAAAATTTAAACCAACGATGACAAAGTATGAGAAATTAAACTGTTCTTAGACCGCCGGTGTGCATTTGAGGCTGCTCGATGAGAGCAAAACATGCAAAAGCATATCGCCCACGGCAGAATCACTGCAGCTCGAATATATAAACTTTATTAATCCAATTCAGATTCATGTACTTTAAAGCAAACTAAAAAAAAGTTACAACAGTTATTCCCATTAGAGATTTTTTCTGCATTTTTTTCTGTCATTTTTGCATTCAGAAAAGATCAAAAGTTTCATGAAACATTACTCTTATATTGAACTGCAGTTCAGCGGCGTAATCCCAAACCATGGACCGCGGCTTCCATCTTGTCCTAATGTATTATTTACCACTAACATCAATATGCCCTCACATGTAGTTCCAGGGCATGCAGGAACCCTGAAGAATATTGATTTAATTAAATAATGATTTTCTGACACTCTATTTCATTTGACTTTCCCTTTTCCTTCCAGCTATGGCAAATTACAGCTAGTTCTTGACTCAACAGAAATTGTCTTTGTTCTGCCTTCACTCTATAAACTTCTGAGTCGTGCGTACCCAAGGAGAAATGAAACAGGTCGCTTATCACAATGCGTTTGCAGGCCAATGAGAGTGAACAAAGAGAAAATCCACAACAGCAGTTTTATACTGTGGGACTGAAGGCACATAATGTGTGTGTGTGTGTGTGTGTGTGTGTGTGTATAGAGGGGACGAGAGAGCGCGCGAGCAGACTGGGTTTTTAAATGTACTGAGCAGTGAGCAGAATATGGTATGGATCTAGTGACTCGGTGGTGCGGTGGTTAGTACCCGAGCCTCACTCCTCTAGTACTGCGGTTTCAGACTCCACCCCAGCTCCATGTGTGGAATTTTCATGTCCTCCACGTCTTGTTGTGGGCATGGGTGTTATCCCCCCCCCCCCACACACTTTTACTGAAACACAGTTCTGTCTCCCTCTGCTTTTTCTGTTGGATTAAATTTAACTAAAAGTTGTGGTATGAAGTACATGCACTTGATGTAAAGGGAATGTGAGAAATGCAGTAAGTTAATTATGACTATTTTGCAAACTTTACAAAGGGAAATTACCCACCTCCCTCTCCTAGTACCCCTTGCACTTTTCAAAAAGGTTGATTTGCCCCTAGTGGTGGGGTATTGGCCTGGTATAGCCAGAAACAGGCTAAGGTGACCTGGAGCTGCCAGAGGGTCAGTAGGTGTGAATGGTGTCCATCCGTCCATCTTCCACTCGGCGTGTGGGAAGGGGGTAGACTGGATGGGGTGCTGGCACGTATTTTATGATTCATTCAACTACCAAGTAATAATTCTGTTTCCTTTTAACCCGCATGCTATATTAAACTGGAAGTTTTCTGCCTCGCCCTAAAACATTAACTTAAGTAGTGCGGAGTTTAAGATGCCGTCATACGGATAAGATACGGGTCCGTGAATGTCAGCAGCTCGCCCTTCCCTGGTAGCTTGGAGAGTCGCGGGGGCTGCTTGTTTCTGCGTGGGTGTGGGCGTGGGCGTGGATGTGGACGTGGGCATGGATGTGGGCGTGGATGTGGGTGTGGATGTTGGCGTGGGAGTGGATGTGGGCGTGGATGTGGGTGTGGATGTGGACGTGGGCATGGATGTGGGCGTGGATGTGGACGTGGATGTGGGCATGGGTGTGGGTGTGGATGTGGGCATGGATGTGGACGTTGGCGTGCATGTGGGTGTGGGCGTGGATGTGGACGTGGGCATGGATGTGGGCGTGGATGTGGACGTTGGCGTGGATGTGGACGTTGGCGTGGATGTGGACGTGGGCATGGATGTGGGCGTGGATGTGGATGTGGGTGTGGATGTTGGCGTGGGTGTGGATGTGGGCATGGATGTGGACGTGGGCGTGGTCACGCTCCTCGAGCGTTTCAGCCATGCTGGGACTCGCGGCATTAGCCTGTTGCTTTGCCACGCTGTTAAAAGAGGACAGACTGCATATTGCACCTTTACCGGCCGTATATGTATAGTGAAGAAGTCATGGGGGATGAAAGATTCTCCTCCTCTCAGCAGCAGAGCGATAACAGGTGTTTGGGTGCCAGTAATCCGGGGAGCTCCACGTCAGCCGTGTGCTGAGAGCTGGAAGGGTGATCCCGTTCCTCCCGGGAACGTTCCGGAAAACATAAGGGAGGATCTCTTTTTCTGTTCCGGCATTCTCGAACAAACTACCCCTGCATGCACACGTGGGTGAGGTGTGGCTTGTGGGCGAGGCCAGGAAGAATCCGAGCATTGTTCCCTACAGTTATCTATGACACCATTCCAGTCGTCCCTGTGCACGCCACTAGTACTCTCCGCAGCCAGCTTCGCTCAGAATATCTTGCTTTTCGGAAAACGTGTCTGATTTTTATGCTCTCGTCAGACCCGGCCCAGTATTTATTGAATTAATCTGAAAGCGGGCTGTTTTTCATGTTAATGATTTAAGTGATTGAGTGTGGCATTTAAAAACGAGAGAGGCGTTCAAGAGGAAAATCATAACCAAGTTAAACTATTTGCCACCAGGAAGAAGAAAAAAAAATTCTTAATATATCTGCGCGGAATGAGGGCTGCCTCTGTAGACAGGAGGTGCAGGGAATGCAACGGCAGAATTGATCACAGGTATTGATTTCAGTGAGTGGTGGAGACTTTGCTGTTTCCCTGCGTGAGGCGGCTGACTGAATACCTCACTCCTCCTGTAATTGAGCGGCAGGGCGGATGCGAGTGGCAGCAGGGGGCGGCTAGGACCCTTATTTCGGCCACGGGTGAGGCAACGGTGCTGAGGGAGAGTGGAGGGGAGAGGGCGATGCTCGAACATTCCAGCAGGTGGCGTAGTGGTGAAGGATGCAGGTAGAGCCATATTACAGTTCATTTGAATTAAGCAAGTGTTTAATCTAGCTGTCTAATGTGTACAAAATTCTAAGTGAATGAAAAGCCCTCTGCTCACACAGGAATCACCGGTCCCTCCACCTTTCCCCGGGGGATGGAGGCTGGGCCCCAAATTTGTTGAGAGGTCACCGCGCTACGTGCGGGCGTGTGACGGACAGTGGATGTCACTGTGGAGCAGGGAATGGGAGACTGGGACCCCGGGTCTCTAACCTACCCCCAAAACAGCCTCCTGACCAGAGACAGCTAAAGCAGAACAGCACACATCACTGTCCTCACGCCTGTTATGATATTATGATATTATTCTCTGTCAGTCTCAGAGCTACTTGTTGCTTGTAGGTTGGAGGCATATTTACCGAATGCCTAGCAGAGCAGCTTCTATGTCACAGAAGCCGAGCAAGAGAGCAAAGGACTTATGGACTGGGACCAAGCAGGGGGCAGTTGTACTCAAACCAACGACCCCCCCCCCTCCCCACCAAACTACCTGCTCGCCGAAGATCCTCCCGCTGACAGATGGAGGAGACTAATAGTACAATTATGCACCCGCGCCGACGGTTCCTGTTTACCGCTCGGTTGCTAAGCAGTGACATCAGTTGGCCCCTCCCCCCCCTCCTGCTAATCCCCTCCCTCCCTCTCTCTCTCTCCACACCCTCACACGCACCCACTCGCCGACAGAGTCTGGAGCTGAGCTCTCGGAGCAGCCAGTTACCGTGAGGCAGACAGGCATGGTTACAGCATAGTGTCTCTCCATGTAGCCCGCTGTCTCTTCCTTGCGGGGGGGTATCTGAGGTCCAGCAGTAGTAGGAGACACTATCAAGGGGACATCCTCTTTTTTTTTAAGGTTTGCGCTTAAGGAAAACACAACTTTTTTTTCCCCCAATTTGGTGTTTCTTCTTTTTTAAACTTTTCCTTTTCATTGTTTTTCTTTTACTTTTTTTTTTTGGTTGTAAGTCTTTCCTCACTTGGCGGGTCTCTGTGTCACCGAAGGGCCGCATGCATGACACTCCGCAAAGGCGAGAAGACCACCATCAGCATCCAGGAGCACATGGCCATCGATGTCTGTCCTGGCCCTATACAGCCCATCAAGCAGATATCTGACTATTTCCCCCGCTACCCGCGGGGTCTCCCCCCCGTAGCACCCCCCGTGCTCAGCCGAGCGGGATCCCTGCACTCCTCTGCCAGCCAGCAGTCCGCGGGCCCCCCCCCAGAACAAGCCCGCGATGAGGAGGACCAGGCCAGAGCTTCAGGGGCCACAGCCCCCCCGCCCACCAGGAAGGACGAGGAGCCAGATGTGGAGGGTTACGACTCAGACGACTCTAGTAAGTGACCACCGCCCCCCACCCCCACTAAAAGCATCTCCCCCTCCCTGTCGCTCCCTCTCTGGTGTTTGTGCGTCTCTGTCCAACCAACTGTTGCGATTCTGCCTCTCCTTCCCCAAACCCTGTGCCACGCGTCGCTCGCACAGGACCGGCACAGGAAAGCGCCGAGGTCACAAGGTCACAGCCGGCACTCGGTCCCGCTATATCGTAATTTCGCGGTCGGAAAAGTGTAAGCTAACGCGCGGCTTGTCCCCTCCCTGCGTCGTCGTCCGGCTCGTTTTTTCCTTTCTCTTTTTTTTGTTTGCAGTTTATGCCTTTGAATATCAAGCAGGCTGTGAATCAGATTTCCGTCTGCACGCGATCCTCAGACCCGACCGGGACGCCGTGTCGCTTTGCACATCTGAGGGGTTTAATCTGGCGGCCACGCTAGTCCGTCATGCCTGTGGGGAGCGCGCGCTCGCCGTGACGCGCGTCCCTGCCACCTCGCTTTCACATTCATCATAACGGTGCATTTAAGCACTAATGTTTATCCATAATATTCCCTCCAAGTTCATTTGAATCCTTGAAAATGCACTATTAACTGGTCAGCCAGGCTCCGAACAAAAGGGAATCCAAACTTTATTATGTTTAGTATTATTAGAATAAATATTAGAATGTATTACTCTTAATCACCTTTGTAAAATATCCTATGATTTTTTTCTATTCCAGTGCATGCTTGTAAATTGTATTATTATTATACTGTCTCTAATCTAAAGTGAATGATTAATTGTCATTGTTGACACACCTCGGGATTTAGCCCATATGTGACATAGCAATGGGCAGCTAATTCAGCGCCCAGGGAGCAGTGTCTGGCGGGGGGGGGGATCAAACCAGCAGCCTTCCCTGACCATTAGGCCACCACTGTCCCTGAAAGTGTAGCTTCCATGTCATGTACCCTGTTGCTGCACTGCTCTTCTGGTTCCTGTCCTCAGACAGGCTGTCCGTCTTACTTCTGTGGAAGCAGCAGTGACCCCGTAACCCGAGGCTCGTGCCGTTCTCCCGCTACAGTCAGCGAGGGCTGGTTTCACGCTGCGGTATAGCAGGCCGCTGGATATCTACTCCAGGTTGTGAATTACGACTCCCTGCGGTTAGATACCCGGCACCTGTCAGACGGCGGGGGTTAATCTGGGAGGTGCAGCCCACATCAAATTGCGAGGGGCCCCAAATTGGGATTTTAATCCTGAGCAGAGCTGGAAAGTTCAGGTCCAGGAAGTACTCGTACAAATCCAGACCGCGATTTTGTTTCAGCCAACCAGTTGAATATTGAGTGATTGTGACTCTTTATACTCAGCTGGTTGGTTGAAACAAAATCTTGGTCTGGATTTGTACTTTATGGACCAGAAATTTCCACCTCTGATCCTGAGAGCACCTTGGCAGGGACCACAACAGATGTTTATTGATTACCCTACATTAGGCAGAATGCCCCCCCTTAAGGAAAGGAAAGAAAGGCCTTAATGTAACTGGGGATCTAGCAATCGAGTACTCATAAAGAGACGGTTTGCAGAGAGATTCTTTTCTATTGTTATAGCCCTTGTGGTTTGTTTTTATTGCGTTGCTTTTCTTTATTATAGTTTTGATTGCTCAAAATATCGCAACACCTTCAGTGCAAAGCATAATCAGCCACTTGACGAGAATGAGCAGACATGTGTCTGTATCGGGATCCAGACGTTATGGGAGAGATCAGGACGTTATGGGAGAGATCACGACGTTATGGGAGAGATCACGACGTTATGGGAGAGATCAGGACGTTATGGGAGAGATCAGGACGTTATGGGAGAGACTGAGGTCTGGATGTTTGGGCTAATTGTCACAGAAGGTAAAATGTCAGCATGTAGCCCGTCTGCCCGTGACGGGGGGCTGAGGGGGATCGAGAGCCCCGTCGGGCTCGGCGCTGGGAAGTGCCCGTCTCTCACCAGCCAGCACCGTCGGCTGAGGAGCCAGGCGTCGGCAGACAGCGAGAAAACAATTAGTCACAATCCGGCATCTTCCTTCGGAGCTGGCAATTAGAGGAGAAGCCACGTGGTGGCCGGGGACCTGCCCTAAGGAACGGGGGGCTTTAGGAGAAAGGCGGTGGGGGGGGCATACCGCACGCGAGGGGGGGTCAGCTAAGCGGTGCCGGCCGCCACAGACAGCCCCACCCCGCGTGTGCTCACCCATACGCCATCGCCGCCAGCTGCCTTTGTGAACAAACCGAGCCTCGCAATCCCCAAACTCGCCGGCCCTCCTTAAAAGGCCGTCAAAGCCGGCGTGCGTCTGTTTGGTACGGGAGACCCGGCGTTTGCCGCATATATCTGCCTTTTGGCGGGACTTCCCCACTCCGACACGAGCGGATGCTAACGTCGGTCGGTCTTGGGGTCACTCGCGGCCCCAGAACACCGGTCACCGCTACGTGCCGCAGAGCACTAATGAGCATAAAGATTAAATTCTGCTGTCTTGGTAGCAGGACTCCTTAGATGAGTTGCGTGCATGAATTACATTAAATTGCGGTATTGTATGTTGTATTCAGTGTTTTTTCTTAAATGTCCAAAATGTAAAATACCTTTACTGTGAACACTCGCCAAGAAATGCCGTTTGAAGAGATGGATGAACAGATGGATGAATGTGCACTGTTACGTGTTAAATATTGTATATTGAATACTGCAAAAATATATAACACGATATACAGACCATAACACTGTGTTGGATGAAGGGATGAAGATCAGATGTTAGAGTCTAGAGCTACACAGTATATCCCGCACCTGTGCAATAATCATTCATTTGTTGGTACTGATTTGTGTCTGTTGACGCAACTCACAGCAACACCACCAACTTATTTGACACACTCTGTTGGTAGATAAGAAAAGGTTCTATTTGGCTATAGTTTATTTCAGGTAATTTCATCTCCATTTTTGTTTTATAAATATCACAGTATTACTGGAAATTTGACATATCGCGACGGAATATCGTGACGTGATATCATGGAGCCCTAGTACAGTTTGTATCGTGAAGCAAGATTAAGATTGTTACTTTTTGATGGGGATGGTGTTGTGTATTTTACGCTTGTAATACACGGTGCAATACTATGAAACATCGAACGACACAACGCCTTTAAAGTTTTCTGACACCTTGTCTCGGGGTCTCAAGGTGAAGTCAAAAGATATTATGTAGACGAGCCGTTGAAGGGCTGTGAAGGCATCCCGCTGCGCCTAACACGTCTCTCCACCGCTAAGGTGGGGCTAATGTGCTTCAGCACAGAGGATTTCAGCCCTCGCGGTGAAGCAGAGTTGAAACTGCAGTAACTGGCCCCGCGAGACACCTGCTAAGAAAAACACTCACCTGTTAGGCAGGAGCTTCGCCGGTTCCGAAGCCACTCAATCCGGCCTTCCAGTATGTCAGTACAGTGGCGAGACATTTGCATGCTGATGATTAAAAAACACCCAGAGTAACATTTTCTGCTCTATTTCTCTCAACTTAGATTTTAATTGAGGAAGAAAGCGACATCCCCTGCTGTGTCTCCCCTCATAGGGCAATCAGAGCATTTCTGAACACTATTTGCGTTTCATTGGTTTATTAATGTTTTTTTAATATGCAGAAAGAGCCAGCAAACAGCATTACTTGCGTTTCACATTCTTCTGTCATTCACACTTAATGACTGGACTCGCGCACGGGCAATTGTATGCATGCTTGGTAATGTGGATTGGCTGTTCCCTGTCAGTAAAACCAGACATGAATCATGCATTGTAAGCGACTCGCCAGTGATATTTTTCAGAGAATTTTGGATAAAATCTGTTTTGTTGTTACAGTTTGCTGCGCCTTTGTGTCCCAAAAGACACTGTTCCCATAATTTGTCACTGTGCAATGCTTCACTCTTCTGACCCTCTATTACTAAGGGAAATAACCAATTGGCTGGATCTTTCACAACTGCATCATAGGCTCCTATTAACCATCATCCAAGCTATCATTTGTCAATCAGAGACTGAATACAGAGCATCCTACTTTTTCTGGACCTTAGGCAAAATTCATAAGCCCTATTTTGATATAACAGTTCCGTATAACCTTTGGCTACCAGAGGTGTCAATTTCAGGTCCAGAATGTAAAAATCCAGACCAGGATTTGGTTTCAACCAATCAGTTGCGCATAAAGAATCACAGTCACAGAGTAGCTCAACTGATTGGTTGAACCAAAATCCTCGTCTGGATTTGTACTTTCTGGACCTGAAATTGACACCTCTGTTGGCTACATATAACCTATTTGTTCAAGAAAGTTGCGGGTAAAGATGCAAATTAGAGAAAGCTGTTGAAATGCATCAGCTGGTCATAGAAATCATTTCAACATCAATAGCCAGATTCTACGTCTATAGAGTGAGATTAGCAATTAGCGTTACAGAGTACTGTATTGTAGAAATTATTTGAAATAAATGTGTTAATATTTAAACATTTTTACCATTTGTATATTTCTTATTTCAAAGTAAAGACCTTGTATTCAATATTTTTTTGGCTTCATTCTAATCTTTTGGCTTGTAAGGTATTTCACAAGTGGGGCAATTGATTGACCATCTGGGTAGACAAAACCAGCAGTCTTATATAGTGTTTTATAACGTTATACTGTAACACATCATCATGCTGTTAAAAGGGCGTGCAAGGATGTTTCTTCCAAATTTAACACCTGAACATATAAAGTACATTGGCTTAGAAGTCGATTTATAGTGCTTAAGTCCTCAGAAAGTCCATCTCTGTTTTTTTGCACTACTTCATTGCTGTCCCTGGATGTATCGTTTGAATCTGGATGCTAAATTGAGAATATGTACGTATTCATGTTTTTATATCTGACTTAAGGGTAACGGAATTCAGATTTAGTGTTTTTGTATAAATGCCAATGTGTGTAAAACTGATAAGTACATTTCTGAATGCAGCTGAATTTTACAATAAAATAATTACTTGAGGGGGCACAAATTATGTAGTAATATACTCTTAATGTATTAATTAACCAGAAACTAAGTGTCGATTATGCACCAATCCCATGTCCGTCCATCATTAATCAGTCATAACAGTTCATGATGTATTTCATGCAGGAACTATATTAGTCGATGATTTGTTCTTGAGTAGTAACTGAGAATTTAAGGTATTTGTGGCCCCTCAAGTAAAATTCTTACATATACGTGCTGTTACCTTTTAGCATAAAAGCCAGTCTGTGCATACCCACTCTGTTTGCCTTTGTGTACACGTATTTGCGTTTGTTTTTCGACATGAGAGGTTGACAGCAGGGCAGTTATATCAATATGAATATCAACATCCATTCAAGCACGTACGTACATGCAGAAACGTATCACGTATCCCACAGACAGAAAATGTGATATTCATGGGTATGTTTGCAGGAAGACGACAGACACTGCATTCTTGTAAATCAGGACACTTGGGAGAGAGGATGATAGTGTTGTGGAATCGCTCACTCGAATGCGGTATGAGTAAGTGCTGCTCTCTGCAGTCGCTCCATGTGAGTAATTCATGCACACGCCACATTTTACTTTGTGGCCTTTAGAGTACAGACAGCTATTGATCCTTTTCGGTTTCAGTGGAAAGCAGGCTACCTAGTACCGATTCTAAAGAAGAGTGGGAAAATGCCGTCAACGTGCGCGGCATATTCAGAAAGTCACATGTTACAAGTGTTTAGGTGCAATTGTGGGCTAAGCTAGGCTTATTGCCAGTCATAATATTGACAGATTCTCACTTTGTTGGTGTAACACAGTCACAGTTTCGCTATTTTTCTCTTCCCAGAGCCATTTCTCTATGTTTTAATACTCGCAGTACAACATGGGCACGTATTGTTTCATTACTGAGAAACAAGGGTGAGGTTTGGACCTTGGAATGATTTGCTCGTAAATAACTTTTGGCCATGCTGTAATAATTATGCACATGGCAGAAATTTGGATGTTAGTAATTTTCGTTTCGCTGTAATGAATATCAACACAAAAGGAAAAAAGAAAACTATTCTAAAATAGCCACAACACAAATTTTGGAAGACCTGATGGCACGGCCGGGCGGGGATCCAGCCCTCGTGCTTGTGTTTGATTTGTATGCTTGCCTGCTCTCTCTCACTTGACAGCTTTTTACCATAAACATGAAGAAGAGTTTATTTTTGGATAATATTTTTTCCTTTTTATTTTCTGCCCTGCCTTGTGGCCCAAAGTCGCTTAGGCTACCCCACAGGCCGGACCGGGACCCTGCCCAAGACATTCCATTGGATTAGATGCATAAAATATAAGAATATAGGATTTCTGTTTATAGATCGGTAGTGTGCTGATTAAATGGTAATCGAAGATGCATGATTGAAAGGTGTTAGTAGTGACGTGAGCAGTAATTGAATAATTGAATATCGCTAATTGTCAGAGTAATTTTATTGATTCAAAACAGAGTGGGAAAAAATTAATCAATGGCGATGTTTAATGAAAATATGTAATGTCACTCAGAGATTGCTACTTCACTATATCTGCTTTGCATTCCATCCATGATTCAATTTTCTGTACCCGGTTGTCCTATACAGAGTCGCGGGGGGGGGGCCCGACAAGCAATTTGGCAACTCCAATTAACCTCAGCATGTTTCTGAATTGTAGGGGAATCTGGCACACCCCCTGGCTAAGCATCGGTCTCCTAAATTATATGATCTCCCGACCATTTGCTCATGTACGATGACATTCCGCCGTATATGTGTCATACTGCTTTGATTGCATCAGGAAGTCTCATTGGAAACGGAGTCAGTGCCGTTTAACTGTTTTTAACAGGAGTGGCGAGCAGAAGAACTGAGATCATTTGATTATTTTCTTTCGTATCTGATATTTTACAGTCATTAAGTGAGGATTTATTGCAGGGGGTAAGAAAAACAAAGCAAGCTGAATAATTAGGTAACGAGGGGTGTACGTGACATAGAGCAGCATCTGAAATACAGTTAAACGTACGAAAATATGTCGTGAGGAGCTGAGCGCTGTAATTTGCAAGTGTGCTTGTGTTGATGATATTGCATTGTATCACCCTAACCACACAGATGACCTTTCCAAACATTTTAAGGCCATTCTTGCTGAAACATGCCAGAGGGTGCTTGACAAAAAGTAGCATTTGATAGCACTGCTCTTTACTCATTTCATCACAGAGAGTGAAATTTCATATAAAACCTGCATAAATAAAACCAGACACACACTTCTGAGAGCAATCTGTGTGACACCTTTTCTGAAAACCAAGTCCAATCACTATTTTTGTCGCCCAGAGCATCTAGGTCGCTGAAACGTTCAGCTGACAACAGGGAACTGATATTAGTCTCGAGAGGCAGGAAAGCATTCGACATAACTAAAAAATAAAGTGCAGCTGAGACTCATGTCAGTCACTAGCTGCTGAAATGTGAGAGTAAATATATATATCAGAGACGTCTGCGTGGCATCTAGTGCTGGCTGAGTGCGCGCAAACTCATAAATGTCATTCTGAAAAAAGCCGGCTGACGTCAGTCTATACTGACTACAAATCCTTGTACTATTACTAGATCCGGGTGGGATTTACGGGGTTTCTAATGAATTAGTGATATGCCTTGGAGATTGATGAGATCACAAAGTGTGGAATATTACGGAAATGGGAGTGCAGTGGCCAAACATCACGACTTTCGGAATGGCGTGTTTGGCCCAGTTGTTCGCTCATTAATCTGTTTACCTCGCCGCTTATCAGACTTTTACTGGTGGGCACATGTTTATGTGTTTGCGAATGGAAGGAGCAGGTGACTGTACCTCAGCATTTTCCACTCGCTCAGGGTTAACTGGCCACTAACTCTGAAACCCCGACCGCTTGTGCGGCAGCGATGAGTCACTGATTCCGTTAACATCCCCCAAACGGCCAGCTAAGCCCTGGGTATTCCCCAACATCAAGCTCTGTCTGCTCAGTCATTGGCGTTCCACTCCCTCCACAATGGAAGCTCAACAAACCCCTCTTCCCTGCCATCAACCTGTAGCCTATGCCCACCCCATAGCCCAGTCATGAAAAATCACCCCTGTCACATGATGCAGGTGATGGAGGGAAATCTAATTTGGGAGAATGTCAAAAAACGGCGGCCATGTTGCGGACCCAGAGCGCTTCGATTACTATCAGAAATAGATTAGAAATAGACAGGCTTGGGGCATGGGGCAGGCAGGTGGTGTAATGGTTAGGGACACAACCGTGTAGTTCCCCGGGTGCTCACGTAGCTGCCCCCTGCTGTGTCACGATGTCACATGGGTTAGAAGCAGAGGACACATTTCGTTGTTGTGTGCTATGGTGCATCAACAATGATGACTAATCACCTTCACTAACAGTGATATTCTGCAGTATCCAGTAGTCCTGTTACACCGGAACCACGGCCCAGAGCTTCACACAAGTCTTATTTTTGCATTTTATCTAGCAGTTGCTTTAGTCCTAAGTGAGGTACGAAGTGAGGCAGATTTATGGTGTTCTGGCTAACACTGCCAAAGCACAAGTTAAATAACAGCATTTGCTGTGCTTAATCGCACACGCTTAACTCCTCCATTAATGGGGCTGAGGTCAGGAATCGCCGGAGAAACGGCGCTCCGGGCCGCAGCCTCGTCGTAGCTCCGGTACTGCGCCGCCTAATGTGTGCTGCGCCCGTCAAGTTGTACATTGCTTCCAGGAACACCCATCCAGTCAGGTTCATCTGAGTCTCTTATCCGCTAGGAGTGCGTTAATGCAGACATCCCACCTTAGGCATATTGATTTCGGGGAGGCAGATAAGGGACAGCCTGGCAGGCGGGGGTGCTGGTGAGGTCTGGGCAGTATTGCGGTAATACCGTACACTATGGCATTTTTGTTCAGCAAATTTTATTGGGAAATACTAAAATAGTGTTGCTTTTTACCATGGTATACTGCCTGGACTGTGCTGGCTGGCGGGGGGGGGGGGCAAGAAAAGCTGCTGACGGGGGCTAGAGGTTTTAACGGAAAACTACTTGCCAGCTCATTTTACCATCACTTAGTAGCAGAACAGTGGATTTCCGGGAGATTTTGGGTTATTCACTGGTGTGACGGAGCTGGCGTTAATTTGCGGGGGACTCCTGCAACCTCCGGAAGAGGCGGGATGCCTGTTAATGGTGCCTAATTATTTAGCCAATTGTTAATGAGCACAAGACTGTCGAATTCGTCCCTGGTATAGTGACAAGTGGCTTGTGATGGCCTCCTGACCACCGAAGAAAAGAGCAGATAGTGTTGTAAGAGGTTACTTCTTCAAAAACTGTGGTGAAACGTAATTAACATTTCTGGACTAAGAGGCAAGTCATGCCCCTCTCGTATCACGTTTAGAGCCGCACTGGGCAACTCCATCAGCAAAGGCTAGCTTCTCCAAGAGTGTCATGGAGATATCTCAGAAGAATCTTGGCGAAAGGTTAATTAGCTCCAACTCACAGACAACCCATGTTGTCTGGAAACGGTGTCAAGTAATTTTTGGAAATGTATTCATATAAAAAAAAAAATCTTTAAAATTCCTTCTTTTGCTGAAGTTCTAAGTGGACTGCAGCTTAAGGAGCGTGTGACCTAGTTCTTTGGGTTGTGCCTCATAATCTCCAGGAGTCATGTAGTCTCCAGTCTCTCTCTGGATGCCAGCTGCACTGGATCTCATATCTGAAAAAACCACAGGGTCAGAATGAGTGGCTGTTTCGTTTTGCCAAACTGGAACGTCTACTAAAATAAGTTGATAAAAAATGATAGTCATAGTCAACCCAGCTAAATAATGCATTTATTCCAAATTTTCCACTACAGTATCCATCTTGTTATGTAATCTCAGTAAATTTTCTGGGATTATACAGTTGTGTAACTTGCATTAGCACCAGAGGTGGAAAGTTCAGGTCCAGAATGTACAAATCCAGACCACGATTTTGTTCCTACCAAACAGGTGAGTACTCTATGACTTGTACTCTTTATGCTCACCTGGTTGGTTGAAACAAAATCGTGGTCTGAATCTGTACTTTCTGGACCGGAACTCTCCACCTCTGATTAGCACTGCCCATTTATACCTGTCCGTCCAGCCTACTATCTAACTATGAGATCTCTGCTCCCAATGCTATTATTCGGAGGGGAGAGGTTTTTTGTACACTTTAGTAGAGGGGATTTGGATTATTGGAGATTAAAAACGAAAAGCCCCTTTTATTGAAATTTAGCCAGAATCTAATTTCTACATTACATGACCTAATGCAAACTTTTGAAAATGAATTTTGAAATGGCGTGAGTTATGCTGGATTCAGATATACTCCTGTTTGGTTTGAAACAACACTTGCCTGACTATTGAACTGGGAAAATGCCTACCCTATAATAAAATATGTCATTTTATTAGCTAATGCATCAGCTCTGTCATTGTTGTAGTGGAAAATGGCACAATGGTATTTTAATGCAAACCTTACGCGAATCACATGCGATAAAAACTGGGCCCTGTGTGACCTACATGTGATCTACATGCAGAACACTGTCTCTTATTCATTTGTTGGGTAGCACTGGACTCTTCATGGTAACTGAGTAGAATTGTGCTAGGAGCTGCCCGTGTTTTGCTTACCGTTTTCGGTTAGATGTGGCTGCCGCCTCATACGAGTGCGCGTCCTTAGCCATGCTGTGCTGAACATGTGCTGGGAAATTTAAATGTCTTTATTAAGAATCATTTCAGCGCTTCATTGCCCAAGATTATCAACCTGACTTATGGTGCTTATATTTTCGCACCGATCCGGCTGTGAGCCTCACTGCCGTGTGCACTAGGAAGCGGAGGACATCTGGCTGGGACTGTCATAGTGGCATGACTCCGCTGCTGGAAACCAAAAAAACACTAGCATGGGTCTGATAGACCTGGCAGCAGGAGATGCATTTCTGAAGCCACCAGCCTGATAAATTTAAATCCTTCTTTGGAATTAATCCATTTTTCAACACGTTACTGTGAGTTAACGTTAGAGAATCATCAGTTTCTTGTCTACAGTTATTTATTAAGCAAATACTTTCATTTGAAAGGTCATATGGTTGAGGGCAACCAGTCCCTGGAGCAAATTGGGGTTGAGGGTCTTGCTCAAGGCCCCAACAGGGAAATCACTCTGTCAATCACAGGATATGAACTGGTAATCCACCAATCATGGCCATAGATCGCAGTGTTTATTATTCCCTAGCCTGTATGCTGCTTTGTACTTTCTTACTCTTAATCATCTGACAAAGAATTAAAGCTAAATGATTCCTGGAGAACTTTACTGAGGCCTGTAGATTCGTGTTTCCTAATCCTGTCCTCGGGTAAAGAGCTGGGAGGGAGCAAAAATGTGCACTGTCTGGCAGGGAGCTGGGAGGCAGCAAAAATGTGCACTGTCAGGCAGGGAGCTGGGAGGGAGCAAAATTGTGGACTGTCTGTGGGTCCCCGAGGACCGGTTTGGGAAACACTGTTCTAGATTAAATATATGTCAGGTCAACATAACAGGAACATCAGGTTTTTGAAAATCATGCTTGTTAATGGAAGATAACATGCACAGCAAGACTAGTTTCCCATTAATCCCATTCATTTACCAAAAATGACAATATAACAAAGCACTCGACTGAAACTACTGTTTATGCTTGGCGAGTGACTGAATATAAGGTCTCATTGCTGCAATTATAGGGCTTTTGGTGCACAATGATCCTTAAAAATGCTCCAGTTCAAGTTTCCATATGTCGTGTTCATTAGAAGGACAAGCTGAAGATGGAGGCACTGTTGTTTATAAAAAATTTGCAGGCAGCACAGCAAACTGATGTCCCAGGAGGCTTCAGGGCTGATTAAGGCTAATAGTGTTATTAAGAAGCCAGGATTTAGAGCAGATGCAAACACTGTTAAAAAAAAAAAACTAGGTCTCTGTCCTCGCTAGAGTATTGTTCTAGACAGGGAAAGATACGTACCGTAAATAATTGGAAATGGTTTAAGATGAGTATGTCATTCAAACATGGGCATGTAAGAAACAGTGACTCACACTTCTTTGTGTAATGCAGTCATTCTAATTCGTTACCATTTTGACGTTCAATATTAAACTGTAAGCGGCTCAAAATAAGACGTTTTTCAATGTATTCTGCTGAGTGTGGTCGGGCCATTTCTGTCTCACCATTTATGGCAGCACTGTGGCATGTCAGCAGTGTCATTTTACACGTCCATGATAGCTGATTCAAATTTGGTCTCTGCCTTTTATGCGGTTTGTACCAGGAGCTGGTAGGGAGCAAAGACGTGGACTTTCTGTGGGTCCCCAAGGACCTCAGAATTCAAGACAGCTGCTCTGTGCATCAACAGACATGATATCTGTAGTTATAAACTGTTTATTCGCATTTACATCTTATTTGTGGCTCATTAAATCAGTCGTACACACTGTACTGTCCAATCACTGTCGACATGGTGATTGCATGCACAAAATACCACAAAATGCATTGTCATGAACTTATGATTAATAATGAACCAGACTAGAACTGGGACCTGTTTCAGAAAGAAGGATTCCTTGCTTAGCCGGATCAGAATTAAGGTAGTCTGTGCTAAATGTAAGTGAACTAAGATGAAGGCCATTTAAACTGGGGTACCTTAAATCCGACAAGTTATCCGGCTAAGACATCCTGCTGTTTGAGACAGGTCACTGGTATTGCTAACTGGCTTTCTGACTCTGGTATGACGTCATTCCCAGCACAGGGACTCTGGGGCTCCCAGGCAAAGAAATTTCATGGGCCCCTTCGGCTCTCCCACCTGCAGCATGGTGAAATTTACAGCCATTATTCTAACATGAAGTCCAAATTAATAGCATCAACAAAGAGAGTTTAATCATTTTTAATTTTTCATTTGTGAAAAAAAAATACACAAATAAAGCTGATTTGTTATTGCAATGTATGACTAAATCAGCTAGCCTTGGGGGGCCCCTTGCAGCTCGGGGCCCAAACAATGGCCTGCCTCACTTGTATTAAATGCTTTTTTTGTACAATTTGGTCGCCCCTCCCCTCTCGGAATCCATCATTTCTGCCACATCTCAATGGCAGCTTTTTGATACCAATTCCCCTGTGGTCCCAGGGACCCCATTGCGTAAAGGGAGATTCAGGCTTTACAGCCAGGGCAGCAAATGAAAGCGGTAATGAACTGCAGGGCACAACTGCATAAAATTGCGTGTTTTAAGTCTCCTCTCGGTTTTCCATTTTTATTTCAACGCGTAACCATTGGAAACCATCCCAGCAACAACATTACGAAAACCACCGTAATAAATATACTTAAACGCATGTGTAGCTCAAAACATGGAGGTGAAAGAATATGTTATAATTTAAGATTTTTATACAGTGTTGTTTACACCACCAGCGGTCCGTGCATTTGTGGAAATGGCTTGCAAAGTCACTTCACAGATTTATCTCATTAGTCTGCAGTGTTGCTCCTCATGGGATTTCTGTGCAGAGCTGTCATTTCTTTTAATTGCTTCCTCATTACCCACCTGAATTCACAAAAAAAGAAATTCACGTGCCACAGTTGCAACCTGTTGCATTCCGTATTGGACAGTCAGATGCAAACCTCACTCGTTGCATCAGTCTTGACAAAGATCCTATTTGGATATAATTTCAACATTTATTAAAAGGTGAATATCAGAGGTTTAGAAGAAATGAAAGGTGGGGACCTAGGCAGCATTGGATGAGATTTAAACCAGGGTCTGAAAGTAGTTTGCATCATTATTTGGAGTACAGCACTCTGCCATCACGCCTGCGGTTTACTGGTGACATATTGTTTAGCTGGAAGCATCACTCAGTGTCCGACCGATCCAGTGTGCACCTAAGTAGGCTCCAATGACGGTAACCAAAATGAAGCTTCAGCTTTTCGGCTTGGCGTGGTCTCGGCTGTGTGACGGTCATTAAGGGGTTATGGTTGAGAAGGGAGATGGGATGGAGATACAAAATGCACAGGCTCAGAACTTCATGTCGGACCAGAAGGCTTGGAGCCCAAGAAATAGTACTAGTGGTGCATAAGGAGTTCTTACCCTATGCTTAGGCTCAAATTTGGATGGATTATCCAATTAGAAACTAGTTCTTATGGTTTTAAATCGAATAAAAGTGTCTATGCTGAAGCCTGCTCTGGTTCAGCCTGATTAACTCGATCAAATGGAAGGTTCTTCACAAAATGTGCTTCCTTTATCTCCCAGCCTGCCTGTCTATTGATTGCAGCTTCGCTCCTCCTGCTCTGTGTCTCGGCTCGGAGCTGTCAGCCGCCTCCGAGTGCCCGACAGCACCTACAGAGCCCAGACCTCAAACACCGACAGCACCCACAGAGCCCAGACCTCACAGACTGACAGCACCTACAGAGGCCAGACCTCACACACTGACAGCACCTACAGAGCCCAGACCTCACACACCGACAACACCTACAGAGCCCAGACCTCACACACTGACAGCACCTACAGAGGCCAGACCTCACACACTGACAGCACCTACAGAGCCCAGACCTCACACACCGACAGCACCTACAGAGCCCAGACCTCACACACCGACAGCACCTACAGAGCCCAGACCTCACACACTGACAGCACCTACAGAGGCCAGACCTCACACACTGAGACGAGATTGAAGCACGGGGTAGAGTCCACCAAGGCACCACTTTCCAGCCCCCGACCATCTGTAGGGGGCGCATGCGTCAAGCATCTTTCTGCAGTGAGGAGTGACTGATCTTGTGATGAAGGTGTCCCTCTCAAGTGTGTCCCATGGCGTCCAGGAGAACAGAGGCTCTGAGGTCTTCCTCGCCCCCTTGATCGCGGTGGCCTTTGAGCCCCGGCCTTTCCTCCTCGTTGGCCTCTCCTCATCGTGCTGGAAATACCTACAGAAGACGAGATTGCAGCTGAACTTATTTGCTCATAGCAGTGATAGGTGATACTATTTAAGTCGTCTCCTGAACCGGAGGCGAATGAAATAGTCTGAATCACCTTTAGATATTCATGTATTAGTTTTCTGAATAATGCTTTAAAAAATATAACACGTATAAACCGAAAATCGCGAAGACAATGCCCAAGGTTCAAAGGTCACCTACACGCAAAATATTAAAAATCTAGTATCAGAAATCACAGTTAAACCATACTGTTGCTTCCCTTCGCATTTTTTCACCCATTTTTAGGCAGATCTCACCAAGCTTCCTCTGTGCACCTCAGTGTTTTTGAACAGGCTGGACATTAAATTTAATCCCATGTAATCTGGCCCACAAACCCCACCACAGATGTACAACTAAATCACTGTACCTCATCAAAGACGGTGATGCTGCCTCTGGCCTACAGTGTCACCACATTTCCTTCTCCACTCCCACCAGCCGGAAGTCCGCATTCTGCTACATTGGTCACTTTCACTTGTCCGTTTTGTCTGACGTTTCTCAAACCGTGGACGATAGAAACATTCCAGGCTGAAAAAGACACTGCTTACAGAGTTCAACATGCTATTTGCGATTTATTATCTTCTTGAAATGTCAGTAATAAATTAATCAGGACAATAAGACCCGAGAATGAAGACAAATGGGCTGAAATTGGGCGGAATGGAATGGATGCCATTGAATACGGAGAAGATTTTAGACTTAGTTGACATTAATGAAGTATACAGACATGGTCCCCACGTCCTCAGTCTCTTCTCCAGCACTGAGTCACGTCTGTGTGCTCGAGGTGTCTGGATGGTGGGTGTCTCATAGCCATGCTTCATCATTTGGATGAGTACAGAGTACCTCATGGTAACTGTCACTCAACCGCATAACAAATACTACAACACAGCACAGATGAAACACACATCCCTCTGTTTAACACATAATTCTTATTATTCTTAGTATTTGTCAAAATTAGCAAGAGTTAAGAATGACCTCCGGGTCAAAATTGAGTTGGGTAGCTTGACATCAGTGTAGCTTGCATATCCGAGAGCAAATTAGGTTATTTTATTTAAAGATGTTTTTCCTACGTGTCCTTGGGCACAGGTCCAGTCTCTCATTAAACCTTTGCCCATTACACAGAGCTGAAGAGCACTGATCACCCCTCCCCACCACCACCACCAAAGATGACAAATGACAATATTATGGTCTGGTTTCCTCTGCACTGTCATCATGTGGCACCCCCATCCATTTTGTGCTGGTGGGCTGTCCTGGTCTGGCCCCCCTCATTGACCATACCATTATTCTCCATTGTGCCCAATCTACTCGTTCAGCGAGACGCACGCTGATGTGATATAACTCTTTCCTCACACTGGAAAAGTTCACACACCTCAGCTGGCTTTCTGTTTACGCACTGGGGTGGGGGTGAGGGGAGTATCTGCCGTACGGATGAAATGCAGGCTTAAGGTTGCTGTCTGGTGGAAGCAGACAGATTTGCTTTTGACCTTCAGTACTGATTCAATTAAGTCCAACTTTTGTAAGAGAGGAGTAACCAAATAGATAATCAGCTATTTTAGCTGTGTCTGCTCTGTAGAAACATACTTTCTTAACAGTAGTGTTCAGCCAGTGGTACAACTCAACACAGTTCCACAGCACTGCTACAAAACAGAAAACCGAACATTACTAGCCATAAACCCAGAACATGGCTGCAGATATCTTCTGAATCGTCTCAGCATTTTGCTGCTTTACAGGCTTTGAAGAAACACGGTCTAGTGCTGTGTCTCCTAATCTAGTCGGACCATGTTTTTGCTCCCCCTGAGCATCCTGCCATACAGTCCACATTTTTGCTCCCTCCCACAAGCAGAAACTTGGTCTCTATATGGGTCCCCAAAGACCGGATTGGGAACATTGGTCTAGTGGTTCACCCCCTGCCCTTCCTCTCTGCTCCTAATCTTCCCAGTCCTTCCTTCCACTTTTTTTGGCCATAATACGGGAAGCAAAAAACTTCCAGCCACTTGAGCCAGTGATATCAGTAAATTGCTGCCGTTCTTCTACATTGCAGTACTCATGAGGGAAACAGGCGCATTGAATGAATTAGCCGCCAGAAATGTAAGGAGATGTTATTGTTATATATTGTTATATTGTATTATTGTATTTTGTATCTGTATTTACATGGACTACATTTATGCTGTGGGGTTTTTTTTAATTGTAACTTGGCATCTTAGTTCTGACAGGAAGGTATTTTATTACTGTTATTAGCATGCTTGTAATATTCTATATTGGATTAAATCTTCATCACTTATCACTGTTGCTTGACAGTGATTGAACTTTGCCGTCCGTCAGACTTTGCCGCAGTTACAGGGGACGCTCTGCATACCTGTGAGAAGTGGGCGTCGCCAAGTGCAGATGACAAAGTGACACGTCGCAGGAAGAAACTGCGCTCTCCCGCCCACGGAGGAATCTGCGTTTTACACTGTGTCAGTTTGTTTAACATCCGCCACTTGCTGGCAGGTCTGCGGAGACCCACGGGGAGGCGAGAGCTTCGCAGTCGTGGAAGTTTCCTTTTGAGAAACGTGGCTTAGATTATTCAGTGTTTGTCCTAATCTTCCCGCTGTGTCATGTAACAGGTGTGGAGGTTTTTTGTGGCCATATCCCTAGACACCGAAAACAC
This sequence comes from Petrocephalus sullivani, assembly GCA_026780845.1. Classification (NCBI taxonomy): domain Eukaryota; kingdom Metazoa; phylum Chordata; class Actinopteri; order Osteoglossiformes; family Mormyridae; genus Petrocephalus; species Petrocephalus sullivani. Next base: position 9,166,676 of record JAODKM010000037.1, on the reverse strand, counting down.
TGAAGAACAGTGACAGATATGAAACCTGGAGCACTGAAGAATCTCACCAAGAATCATCACATCTATGATCGGGGTTGCCAAGTCTGATGCGTCTGGCGTGACACTCATACTTTCAGACTCTCATGCTCACCCAAGAAATCTATATTATTCCATTATAAAATTAAAATTAGGTACATCAAAAACGCTGGAGAAGTTTGAAGATCCTACAGACTATTTAAAAGGTAATACATCTGTTACATACGTGTAAATACGTGTGCCGACTTGTCTCAAATCGAAAACCTCACTCGGCAAGCCTGACCCACGACGGACTGACCATAAGCGCCATATATTACATGGCACGCGATTGACTGACCCACTAAAGCTTCTATGGATGTTCCGCCATGTGGAACAGCATGGGCTGCTCAGTTTAGCAGATTTGTTGCATGCCTCCGCTTTTTCTCATTACCTTGGAGAAATCTGGCTGGAAGAGCCCTGAATTTCGGATCTCGGTGACACACGACTTCTGCCGGCTGAGCTCAGCAGTCCTGAAAGCCGGCGTATCGCAGTCGCGGAAAGGCACCCGACTTTGGGCACAGCGTGGCCCGTTAACGGAGCCCTCCTGCTTTTTCCGAGAGCCACTCTCTCTCCCTCCTGCCTTCACCTTTATCTTTTGATTCCTCGCTGCCTCTCTGTCCATCTCAATTTATTCTTCATAAAGCAGCAGAGGCACTAAGTACATTTTTCTTTTAATCTGCTCAGCAGTGGTGTGGAGGCTCCCCATAGTGTGAGTGCTAGCTAAGTGGGGGTGAAGGCTGCTCTCTGTTCTCATGGGGGGGCACTGAAGCGGGGAGCAACGACACGGCTAGCTAAGGGAATCGTGCAAGTTACCGCAATCCATTATGATACTTTTATTCGCAATTTGTGCAAGTACGAGCACATCGAAATAACTTATTCTTCAGTTTTTGCATTTCCTATCTTGCCCTCTTATGAGACACGCACACATATGCAGGTCGCCTATGAACGTTCGTTTTACGCCGAATCCCGTTTACGAAAGACCTACTTTACCACCTGTTTCCGCCAACCAAAACAAACCCAGGGAGGATCGTCACTGTTTCGGAATAGGGAGAAAAGCGAAAATGGTATTTATTTATGTTTGAGCAAAATTATAGATATACTGTCATGGGCCACATAACAACGTCTTGGTCAACGATGGACCACAGATATCACGGTGGTCTCGTATAATGGAGCTGAAAAATTCCTCCCACCTAGCAATGATGTAGCTGTCGTGACATCATAGAGCGAAACATTACTCACGCGTTTGTGGCGATATTCCATAAACAATCCAACTGCATTGCCAGCGGTATATGGCACTAATGCTATACATAATACTTGACCATGGTATTAAACAACTATGTTACTGGTTTATGTATTTACTATAGTGTATTCTTTTATCGTTATTTAGGCTATACCATCTAGGTTTGAGAAAGTCCACTTTACTTGGTTCTCACGATGGTGACATCACCTAATTACACATTTCTCAGAACCACAGATGCATGACTGTATTGATTCTGACTGAACTGGGTAATCCAGGTCCAAAGAGAAAAAAACAAAATCCTGGTCTGGATTTTTACTCTTTGGACCTGAATTACCCATCTCTGGATTCTAGTGGAACTACACTGTACATGCAATAGTTCTACTTTTTATGGTTGTATATGTTTTAATCATGTTATTTCTGCTTTTACTATATGTTAGTGTTATTTTGGGTGTTATGAGTTTTTGGTAGGTTATTTTTCAGTCTGGAAACCGCCAGAACATTTTCTTTTATAACTTAATGGTAACTGCTTCTTTGATTTACGCCATTCCGGCTTACGGAATGTTTCTTAGGCACGCTCCACTTTCGGACAGCAGGGGAAACCTGTATATATAGATTGGAGTGAAGTTTGAGGTCAGAAGACAAGGTAAACCATTTATTCAGTACCCCTGGAGTAGTGGTTGGGGAGACGGCACTTGAGCAAAGGCCCAACAATGATATGATTATGGAATAATACTGCAGTGTAGAGAAACATGGTCTTGCTCTGCCTGCTTCTATCTTATACGGCTTTATCGAGTGGGAGTTCAGTGTAAATACCATTTTCTTTTTATGTGCAAGTGTTTAGTCCTGTATTACGGCTAAGTGATTAACCAGGAGAATTCTGAAATTATGATCAGGTGATTAGACGTGTAGTTAGAGTCTGAAAGCTGCTTAATCTGATAGCAGCTTAATCCGTGTTTCGCGTTTGTCTCTGTGCGGCTGTAATAAAAACCTCTGGGGCCCTTAATTGTGGAATTGCAGGTAGCAGTACTCACCAGGCGTTGGCGCAATAGCAGGCCAGGCTTTGTCAGTAAGCTTTACTTTATTATACGGTGGTTCAGGGGGAAGCCCCATGCCTATCGTTGCAGAAGTCTCCCCCCAGATTTAAAACATGCATCTATGCTAACTGCTATCTTTATATCCTAATCTGGATTGTGAGTTTGCAGTGAATGCCCAGGTTCCCCTGAAATCCTGTCCTATCCATGTACGGCTGTGATCTCCAAACCCCTTTTTTACAGTGGGAGCTGCTTTTAGAAACAAAACAATATGGAGAGTCATGATGTATGTCCTGCTAACTTTGGCGGTGGGGGGGCTGCCATTATGTGCAGCATAATGTGTAGTGCTGTGGGATGTGTTTATGTTCTCTAATTAACATGTTTCACCAGCTTATTGTTTGTTATTAATTATGGAGGAAGGGATAACGTTATACTAATACGAGTCTGTGTAACACTGACCTGGATAACCAGATTGCAGATGGGTGCAGTGGCATTGGGAAGAGTTTGAGATTGGGGGGGCAGTAAATTTGCCCCAGCAGGGCAGGGGGTGGCTGGGAGGTGGGGGGGCGCGACGTTTATCGCCACATGCGATGCAGCAATCACATCAGGAAAGGATGTGATGTAAGGGAGACTTTAA
>JAODKM010000037.1:9112182-9118679 GCA_026780845.1 Petrocephalus sullivani | reverse complement strand
CCCCCAAACTACCGCCCCCCCGGGGGCCTCCCTGCTCTCCACGTGCTTCTCGGGGCACTTCCTTGTTTTTTTGGGGGGAGGAGGGGGCCCAAAGGGTGGGGGGCCGCCTTTTATCCCCCCCCCCCCCCCCCGCTTCTGAACAGGGTTGCAGTGTGTGAAGTCGCCGAATGGTGAGTGGCCCGGCCATGACTCGTGTCAGGGATCACTTCAAAGAGAGTTTGCCAGGTTGCCCCGCTGGCAGTTTCTTACGCGGTGATCCAACATTTACTGCCCCCAAGGACCTGATGGAGATTCTGGAAGTGAGTCTTTGATGTCACACGGGCTACATTTCATTACGGTCTCACTGACCTTTGGTAAATTTTGCTGCTGAATGTTTTTTTTTTTTTTGTTTTGTTTTTTGTAGCACTTTTTTTTTTTTCTCTCCTCAATCTGGTTTATCAATTAACAGCTGATCAAAGCCCTGTTGTCTTGAAACTAGGGCCAGTGAGGTCAATCGGCAACCAAGTCTTTCTTCTGTCTGGAGACGTGCCAAGCTCATGGACCTGCTGTCTCGCTATAATGTGCCAGGCTGCACTTTGGTCAGGTTGTCTGCTATCCCTGTACTATACTATATTTTTGAATCCATCCTTTTATAAATTGCTATTAAAATTTAAGTAGGTTGTGCTTGGTAGCATGGTGAATGGTACTAAGGGCTCTGTGTCCCTTTTAATTTACAATTGTCTGCTTTTAATACATGTAATTTGTTCATTGCAAGTGAAATAAAATCCCCTTTTCATTCACTGATCGTACCTTTTTTTTATTTACATTATCAAGCTGTTATTGGGCATAACTGTCCAACCTCTGAGCTGTAATGGACTTGGTATATTTTATCATGACTGAGTCCAGTTTAAAAATGGTGGCTAACTTGGTCTTAAGATTCAGAAACACATTGTGCCATTTTGTATGTATAAAGCTTAACGTGCCTTATGACCCCACACTTGTTCCTTTCAGGATTTAGAAATGACCACCTGCTCTGTCCCCTTAGTGATATGCTCACATTGGTGCCCTAACACGGGGTCTAGGGCCATCCCCTGACTGTCAGGGAGTTGAAGGTCCAATGCTCGTGAGCTCTAGCTGCGGTTTGAGGGAACGAGCACTGCTGCTAAACTTTGCATATTCACCTAACCTTACAACTGCTTTTTGCAACTGAACCAGTAAGACCAGCATTTTTTTTCCCTTTCAGGATTTAATACATTTAAAGAATATTCAATAAAACGCTATTCAGTTTCCTGAGTAGTGTTGCTGGGAGAACCAGCACTGAGGGGAGTTACCCCTTTGAAGCAAAGGTGTTTATTTTTGTTGTTGAAAGGCTTTTCTGAGATCAGAGAGCTTGGCGATCTTATCGCCACACAAAAGGCTGCTTGTTGTTCTATGGTCGCCTACCTAGGTTACCCATAGTCATCATTTGTGAATAATTAAACCGAGGTCTGCTGGAGATGGGGAAGGAGGAGGTGTTGCTGTGTGTACATCTACAATAATTTAGTCCCAGTATTTTGAAGTGTGCTGTATAACTTCACATTTTTTCTACTATGGTGGAATCTGCAAAACCGCTGAAGCTGCCTTGGGACGTAACTGCTTACGACTCCTGTAAAATTTGCATATAAGGACAACCTCTTTAGCAGGAACATCTAAATGCTGCTCCTGACAGCAAAAAGGTATACTATTCTTTCTGCTTTGGCTCAGTGTTGATCCATAACCATTTAGCCTTGAATTCCTTGATCTGAAATGTTTTATAAAGAGATTTGACAGTTCCCTATATACAGAACTATCGTGATAACTAACTTATCAGGCAAATGCTGTGTAGCACACAAACAGTCATACTTCATGTGCTCACAGATATTGACGTGCATTATTACTGCAATGTGACGAATGTAGGAAAACCTTTTAAGATTTTGAAGTGCCAAAGTTCAAAACCTACATCTTGCTTTTGCGGTCACAGGATAGGGTTCCTTTCTTTTCAGACTGTGGTACTTGGTTGCCACATAGTTCGGGCCTCTCATGACTCCAATGACTGCGGGACTTTGGTCCGGAATTATTAATATCTCATGACGACACTTGATAGCAGATGGTGATGTCTAGCTCAGCTGTTCCAGGAGACATACAAGTGTGCTTATCACTGTCTCTCCTGATGAGATTAGGACGGTTTGATTAACATATTTGAGTGTATGATTAGAAGGCCTCAGTTTGTTTCAGCCTGTGTATGCATGTGATTGCATCACACAATTACTTGTTTTTGCATTTCAAACTAATCGCTGATAAGGTGCCTCTTGTACTGTGATTGAATTCAGGGTAGCTGATTTTATTAGGGTTGATTTAATCTTTGAGAGGCACGTACATCTGGTGAGTTAATTTTTACTTACCTTTATTAATCAGGCTCTCCGCTATTGATGCGTTAAGAACTTTTGAAAGGAAACATGTTATTAAAAAAAAAATACAGATTTGCAGTTTATGATTTTAAAAAGACATGAGTATGTAAAATAAGAACTCTGCTTGCGGAGCTCATTTGATCCTTGAGTTTTTCCAACATTTCTGCAAGGTGTTTCAAATATTTCGTTATATATTCTTTATTTTTTAAATGTTTGGTTATTTCGAAACGCCCCAAAGAGCACGCGATTGAACTACAAGTCCCATCATGCACTTGACGCATGGTACGTCCTCCACCGGTCCGCCCCCTTCGTTTGAGTGGCAAGTTGTTTGTTTCACTGATACCAGCTGCTGGACTATTCCAATCCCTGTCGGAGCGAGAACACGGGGACCAGCAGTCTCTCTCTCCTCGCCCTCCCCGTTTACCTCATTGTGCTTTCTTTTATTTCATTCTGCACCTTCTCTCCTCTCCTCCTCTAGTCGGATAACTTTGCTTTTCCTGCCTCCCTTCAACCTGCTGCCTGCTTCGTTTAAAGGTTTTAAAGCTCGTTCTCTATTTATTTATTTATTTTATTTTTTTAAAGGAAGGATAAATATGTATTTTTAGATAATCTGCAAATGAGAAGACGTAAAAGATGGAGTTGCATATTTTAGAACACAGCTTGAAAGTAGCAAGTATAGCCAAGGAAGGTATTCAGATTTGCACTCACGGATTAATCAAACTCGCCTTCTTGCCTAGTAAAACAAGGTAAGTAGCTAGCTACGAACAATGCAAGTCCGAGGCATTTTAAGAAACGCAGCAAAGCAAGAAATTGCACGCTGTTTCTTTTCTACCATTATTGTGTGTGTTTTTTGAAGATCTTTTCTAAATCTGCAACCATGTTCTATTAATTAGAGCCAAGTAGTTCTTATTGCAGTTCTGTCGCGCGCTGTGTCGCGGCTGCATGAGAACGAGACGCCGAAAAGTAAATCGCCCGCTACATTTTGGTTAATTTCGCCATTGCATTGTTTCATTTTATATATCATTTCTTTTTTTTTTTGCAAAACAGTCGAGGCGAGCGAAGTGTGCGCGCAGCGGCGCGGCCGACAAAGGGGGGCGGTGTTAAATTAAACTTGAGCCGGCTCGCACGCCTCTCCCCCAGCTGCAGGATGCACAGCGGCGGCCGGGCTGCCAGGCGCCGTCCGCCGGGACCCAGCGGATCCCTGTCGGCGTCCCGCGGGCGATCTAACGCCGCCGCTCCGCAAACCAGCCCCGTCCGCCTAGGCCCGATTCCGGTGCCAACTTAAAAGACCTTACATGTCGGGGGGGAAAACTTTGCCTCCCCGCAGTCGCTGCAGAAATAAGGGCAGCGAGCGGAGCGCGTCCCGGAGGCAGACGTGCCGCGATGCCCCCCTTTAATACCCCCTTTAAACATTCGGCCCTCTAATGGAAACAATGTTTCCAATATTGTCCGCGTGAGCCTTTCATGTACTTGGAGTTTAACATCAAATGGTTACAATGTGTCACTTCGGCCTGTTCCCCCCATATGTGTTATTTGTTAGAACTGCTGAATGTTATTTGGTAAATGGGGGAAGCGGACTGATAAACAACCGTCTTGATGAACTCAGGCGTGTTTTTTTCCAAAAAGGTGCCAGTATTTTACTGCCTCTTTTAGGGAACTTTTTTTAATTGATCGTCGAGGAATGAATCAATTATATTATTCAAGAGTAATTATGCAGGGAAATACTTTAAAATGATGTCGAAGGAAAGCCTTCTAGCTTAGTGGGTTTTAGTTGAAATTTCATGCAGGTGCTTAAAGCTGTAATGTGGAGAATAGTATTACCTGGCTGTTATCGATGTCGCTTACCTTTTGCATTTCTAAGTGCAGACTCGTATTTTTTTCTTTAAGCCTCTGGGTCTTAAGTATGAGAATTAAACCCTGCGTGCTAGCGTCAGCACGGTGTGAGCTGGGTATCTGAGTATGTGGGATTTTAGCGGCCAGCTTGGCGCTTGTCAGTTCTTATCTCGGGAGATTTCGTTTTGAGCGTGTTATCAGTCTCCAAAGCGCATAAAAGCAGCATCAGCACTGATGGAAATCAATTCTGACCTGTCATCCAATGAGAAATACATTTTTGCCCACCTTTCCGATACATCTACCAGCATCTAAGAGTAGAGAACTGTCCCATCTAATTTGGTATTCAGGTGCTCAGTAGCAGATGTCAGTAGTTTGTTTGCTTTTGAATTAGATGTTTCTTGGGTGGTAGATTAGATATCCTTGATTGTCTTTTAGTTTTGACAAGTAAAATTGGGAATGAAACTGCTTTTTCCTTGGTATCTTCAGTCTTGCTTTCATGGTAATCGTTTAGGCCTGCAGGCGCTGTCATATTTGTTGAGACTGGCGATTTCCTTGCCACTTTGAAAGGTAAATTCTATCCATGTCGCTTGTTTAAGTCACTGTATGGTGCTTGGGTTTTGTTCAGTTGCTAGACCAGAAATGACGGTTTATTTTTGTTAGGACTCGCGGGGGCCTGAAATAGCCCAAAATGCAGGCACTGTATGGCGGGTGTTTCACATTCTTATGGAACGTGGACCATCACGGAAGAGTTCTGTCGACACATTCTGACCGATTCCTTGGAAGATCCATTACAAGACCGAACGCTGGTTAAGGCCTCTGCTGACTCACTGTCTGATTGTTTATTTGAAGACTCGAGGGAGGAAACCGACAACTGGCGTGTGGGAGGGTATCACATCTGGTGCGAGAGAGACGCGTGTGCAGGTCTAACGCTGGACCAGTCCTTCCAGGGTGCAAACAGAAGTTCTGCGTATTTGATGTGAAATCCAAGTCATCGTTGCTGCGTAACCTGGTTAGAAAGGCCAGAGGATCACTTGCTCGTGTTTGTACCTTTCGAGGGTTGTATTGGAAATTTGATTACTTTTTACCTGCCATTGTGACTCTTGTGCCAAATGTCTCGCACTAAAAAATTGGGGTCACCTGGCTCCCTTCAAAAAAATAAATATTTTTTTTATGGTAAACTTGCACGATACAATCTGAAGTTTATTTTGGCACCTGTAGCACAAGGCTGACATTTCAGTTGTCAGCTGTAATGACAGACCATGACAACTCTTTGCAGGATTTGCATCATCTTTCTTTAGGCATTCTCTAGTATCTCAAAAACAAAATCTTCATTTTCCCTCTCACTATTTATAGTTAATACAGCTAAGGAGCAACCTACGTGTAAAATTTACGAGGTTCACACGTTCCTAATGACGTAGTCGTATGTAAGCTTACCTGGTGTTACATTTGTCAGCTTCGCGTTACACTGACTTGGAGCAATCGCATGCTAACTAGCTAAATAAGAATTCTCTTGCACTTAAAGGGTGACTGTTGCAATGGTTACATTTTTGGAAATGGTATCTTACTTCTGAGTGAAAATGCACACCTAATTGATGGTGTCAAAAGTCTTAAGTACTTTCTGTGAATCACCGGTTTTAAATACTATAAATCCATGCCAAAGTACGAATGTGTTGTTCCCCTGTCCGGTTTTCCTTGTCTTTCACCCCGTTTTTTGGATGTGGTTCCCCCCCCTTGCCATGTTTCAGTGCTTTGCCCGTTTGCCTGCTTACCCAAACATCCCTGGTCACTTAAACGAAACCCAATTAGTTGGCTCCCTGTTGTAAACCCAAGATTTTAAATTTATTTTACCTGGGTAGTACAAAAATGAATTCTTGGATTCTTGAATTGATATGGGGGGGGGGAAAAGCAAATATGGTAATTAACCGATTTTCTATTCACTTTTTCCCCCGTAGCTTTAAAACAACCCGATAATTATACTCGTCCCAAAAAACACTCAGTAGTTATTGAACTCTGTAACAGAAGTGGATTGTGGTTTTGTTGTAATAGTGAAAAGGCAAAGTTTGTGTTTTAGTGATTTTTCTCCGGTTGGTTGTTTTTAGCCAAAATCTCATTCTGGTCCCTCTGTTGTGTGTTGGATGTTGGCAGGGTTCCTCTTAGCTTTCCAGGGCCCGTTTCTTGAAGCAGGATTTTTTTTTTTGCTTAGCTGGATAACTTGCTGGATTTAAGGTAGTCTGTGCTAAATGTAAGTGAATGACCATA
>JAODKM010000037.1:9104682-9107182 GCA_026780845.1 Petrocephalus sullivani | reverse complement strand
CCCAGTCATCCACCCCTTGTCCAGCCCAAGCAACATGTTCTGTGTGACCAGCCTGAACCCAGACACCCTTCCTTCCGTGGCCACTCTGCTTATGGACGTCATGTTCTATTCCAGTGGGTAGGTGTGACTCCATCAGCCCACCTGTGTCCATAGTATAAAGTTATGGTTCCATCTGGCTGTCAGTTACTTCATAGTGGAGAGTATTCTAAAGCACGTTCTCCAGATGTATGCCTGATTTTTGTTTTGATTATCAGTTGTACCGAGGACCAGGCATAAAAAAAAATGGCGGTAGGAAAAAATGGTCATTTGTGGTTATAGCAACTAATGGTTTGATCCTCTGACACTTCAGCGTTAAGGAGCCTGGAGCAGCCAGTGACGATTCTGGCCACATTCGCTTCTTCTCCTTCTCTCTGATTGAAGGCTACATCTCTCTGGTCATGGATGAGCAGATGACCCGGAGGTGACGTATAGACTGATTTTTGCTTCTTTAGAATTTTATTTTTGCTCCCTGCTAGCTCCAGGAGGAAAAATATGGACCGTCTGCAGGTCCCCGAGGACTGAATTTGCTTCGAGACAAATGGGAATGGCTCTCGTAACTTTTAGAGGGTGGCTGAGAATCCGTTGGCGCGCTTCTCACCAACCCGTCACTCTTGTGGTTCTCCAGGTTCCCCAGCAACGTCCTCTTCACCAGCGCCTCGGGGGAGCTATGGAAGATGGTTCGCATTGGAGGGCAGCCGCTAGGATTTGGTGAGTCTTACCCACAGTGATATTTCCTTGCTGTAGTTGGCAGCAATCCTGATAGCCAGCAGAAAAGGGCAAACGATACTGTCCTCTGTCCATCTGTGTAAAGGGATTGGACAGACCTAGTACTGGAATTGTACAAGTCACATTTACTTAAATGTTGATGGGGGAGCAGTGTTCGGCTTAGAGGGTTGGGACAGTGTGCCCATGATCAGAAGGTCACTGGTGCAAAGCCCGGGGGTCATCAGAACGGTACTTCCGAGTAGCAGCCCTGCAAATCCAGTTAGACGTTAGAGCAAGGCCCTTAATTTCAATTGCTACTAACACCTGAATCTGCTTTCTCAATTGTGTTTTTGTTGAATATAAGCATCTGCTATAGTTATAAAAAACATTAATTTACACCATTTTTTTTATACATAAGGGCTGTATCTACATCTGACTTTGTTCCCTCCTTCACTCCTGCTCCTGACAGATGAGTGCGGCATCGTGGCTCAAATATCCGAACCGCTGGCTACCGCTGACATTCCAGCCTACTACATCAGCACCTTTAAGTTTGACCATGCTTTGGTGAGTCCGCCCTCGCCCTGGAGCTAGCCGTTTGGGCCTTCACACGAATACAGATCTGATTGCGTTCCCGTGAACCCTAAAGCATCGTCATGTAAGGTTAATCTCTATTGGATTTGCACTTTGGTGTGGAAGGCAGTCTCACACACCCCCAGACTAGCTCCCCCTCTTCCCATTAGCCAACAGTCTTGGCAAATCCAGTACATTTGATTACTGGGATTCTTTTTCTTTTTATATTCATTTCGACTAATTGCCCTAAGAAATACACCAGTAGGCATAGCAAAGTATTAGAAGAATTCTTGAGGGCTCAGAATGGCTAAGCCAGCTAAATGTCCTTAGACTTGGACCTCAAATCTGAACTATAACCATAAATTCACCACTGGCTGGGGAAAAATGTAATTGTTTGCCATGTGGTTTATGCTGACTGAGGCACGTTGGCCTCTAACTATGTGGTGCATCATGTGAGCTGGAGTGCGGTACGTTGGCAGGGCATGCAAGGGCTAATCTAGGCAGGCATTGAAGCCAGCAGACCATGGATTCAGAATCCTTAGTGGTCAGTTTGATCATGTACAGTTCATCAGGGAGCAGTACTAGTATTTATAAGCTGCTAAATATTCTTTGCTGCCATTTCAATTTCATCACCACCTTTCAGTGGTTAGTGCACAACTTGTGCGCAGGGAATTTGTTAGTGAGGATGTCGTTATCTGCTCACATAGGCTGTACTGCCTGTAGGCGGCTCATGTTCCCCAACACCCTCCTCTGCTCCTTTAACAGGTCCCAGAAGAGAATATCCAGAGTGTGATTGGAGCTTTGAGGACCAATGAGAGCACAGGACAGTGAAGGGCAGGGTCGTGGGACTGGTGTCTCGCGCCTTTGCTGACACTTCGATTTTACCTTCAGATAATGTCAAACTCAAAAGTGCCAAGAGCTTACCTGTGGACTGGTGGGGGGGTGACTCTTAGTCTGCGATGAGCCCAAATATTCTGTGTTCCGTTCTCAGAGACTGTGCCAACACCACCCCTCCCCATTGTTTTAGTTCTGTGGTGATCATAGAGCATTTCCTACCTTTGTAACCATGCCAGCAGGACCTGCTTTACCCCCCCAAGGCCTGGATCCGATGCCAGCCCCTGAAATGTTTTGTTGGCGATCTCCTTGCTGCACCCTCCCTCCCTACCCCCCCTCCCCCCCTCCCCCT
>JAODKM010000037.1:9090121-9100891 GCA_026780845.1 Petrocephalus sullivani | reverse complement strand
AAAGGTCAGTCTAATGGGAAGCTCCAGAGACTCTGCCTAACAAACCAGTAGAAGGGTGCGGTCTCATGTCCAGGCCTTGTCAAATCAGGGACTTCACCAGCGCCACCATGTGATCAACCCCACAGGCCACATCCATCACGTGGCCCGGCACGGTCACCTGAAACATGCAACGGCGTCCCATTTTAGAGTTCGGCTTTATAAAGACGTTAAAAATCCAGGAGGATCCAGCTCTTACCCGCCATGGAAAGAACTGGTCGTCCGCCTTGCCGATTCCCAGGCAGCCTCTCATGTTCTTTCCCCAGACAAAGAGCTCGCCTCTATCTGAAACGACGCACATTCCTCTCAGATGCCTCACGCCTCATGGGCCGCGGTTTGCTCACGTTGAGCTCGGTTGCATTCCCGTGCCAATCTGGTGCCCCTTATTGCTGTAAACAACGAAGCAGCTCATCTGGAGGCGAGAGGCACAAAGATGCCTCCATGCAGACGGCCGCGGCAGATGGACGCAGTTCTGTAATATTACACACCCGGGCTGCCCGTCTCCCTTGTTCCATACCAGCCAGCCCAGAAGCCGACTGATTTGTAACTACATTTTTCCAATTCAGAAAGGACTCTTTGAAAAGTACCTTTCTGAATGGTTACAATGTGTATAATAAAAATGAAAGCATCTTATAGTAAGCAATGGATTTCTAAAATCAAAACCGATTAGGTTTCTCCAGATAAAACCAGCTAAAGAACATGATAAATGAGAGTAATGAACCCTTAGAAGTTCTTTCTTGCACACAATTTCACAACCCAGGGCTTTGATAGTCGCTCCGGGGGTTTCATTAAGTTCAAAATCTTATTTTTTTGGTAATGCATTCAAAAATATTACCTGTTATCATACTACATTCTTAAGATGGGCACCAGTGCTTTAAAAATGAACAAACAGACACAGCCAGGATCAAAATGATTTACCTGTGACGGCCGCAAAGTGATGGAGCCCGCATCGGATCTGAGTCACTCGCACTGAAGGGTTAAACTCCGAGTGCCCAAACAGCGTGGGCGGGACCATTTCTGGCGTGCTGGACTCCGATAGGTTGGGCCCTTTTCCCAGAATGCCGTAGCCCCAAACAAACACCTCCCCTTTGTCTGAGGCAAAACAGGAACGGCATCATTATCGTGGCTGAAATATCAGCAGCCAGCAGCCAATCCTACTGAAGCTAAGCGGGTTCGGGCCTGGCCAGTACCGGGGTGGGAGACCGGCTGGAGACCAAAGCCCCAGTGCAGTGAAGGGGACACTGCTGTAAAAATGGTGCCGTCCTTTGGATGAGACCTAAAAGGAGGTCCTGACTCTCTGAGGTCATACATCTTTCGAAAGAGTAGGGGTGGTACCCCGATGCCCTGGCTAAAATTGCCCACTGTGGCCCTATCAAATCAGGCCTCCTAATCATCCCCTATATCTAAATGGTGAATTCTCTCCTGCCCCTTCATCACCTTAGCTACCGTGTGGTTAGCACACTGGAGCAGAATGCTCAGGTGGGTGTTACACAGTGGTGTAACATTCATTCATTCATTCAACCAAACTCTAAACACAAACAAAAAAGAGCCACAGTCTTAATCTGCACCTGCAACATTCTGGTTTTACTGAACTATGGGCAGATAAAATCGTACCTAAAGTATAAACCTAATGCAAAATAAGTACTATTCCCAGGGTCTGTATCATGAAGCAGGATTTCTTGCTTAGCCAGATAACTTGTCAGATTTAAGTTACTCTGGGTTAAATGGAAGGGAACAAAGAAAAGGCCCATTCATACTGGGTAAAATTACGGTTATCCCATCACACCCTGGCTAATCCCTCTCCCAGCATCGGCCATCTCCGTGGAGACCGAGAGAGAGCCCTCAAGACTCGGACCAACCGCCACCCCCAGAGCTGCTTTCCTTAGACCATAATCCTTCTAAACAAGGAGCCTTCAGAAATCCCTCTGCAGGCCCACTTTATTACAGGCATTGTAATGCACGCTGGTACTGCCTAGCCCGTGGCATACCATAATCCTTCTGAGTAAGAACCCTTGTCAGTTCCACTACTGCAGTCAGTATACATATGCAGAGATGCACTTTAATGACACTTTTTTTTTAATGACAACTAATTGATCCCTCCTGGGGAAATTCTTACCCTTGTTGCACTGTTACATTGCACATCCTTCTTTTTTTGTGTATAGTCCATTTATGTTTTAATACCTTCCATCTCGTATTTTATACATCTTTACGTTTTTCTATACTTTTTATTGGACTGACATGTTGACACCTGCAGCAAGCAAACTTCCTTGTTGACTTGGTTCTTGGTGAACAATAAAGATTCTGATTCTGCTTCATGATACAGGTCCCAGGCCTTAATACCCTGCTCTCACCATTCAGTACAGCCACCTGAGTCCCCCCGCAAGCAGCCTGCTGCACCTTGCCCACTTCATCCACAGGGAGGCGCTGTGGAGAGTTGATCTGCCAAGAGGAGAGAAAGAGTAAACAAAAAAAAACTCACGTCTTGCCATCCACAGGTGAGTTAGGGGTTTCCTGACCCCAGCGACTCAAATGTCACTCATTAGAGGGCAAATACGAAGAGGGCAAAGAATTAAAAAAATATTCTGACAGCTGCTGGCACTTGGGCCTTTACCTGCATTGCTTCGGTAACGGCGGACAGCTGCTGGTACTCAGAGTTTCCCCATCCAAAGAGTTCCCCGTCCTGAGACACAGCCAGGCTGCAGTCCCCGTAAGACGTCACCTGGCACACCCTCACTCCAGCCAGGTCCCCTGCGACAGGGACAGGCCGGGGGGCCACGTCGTAGTTTCCTAGTCCTGCTGACATATGCAAAAGGCATCACGTTCTGCTAACGGGGATACGATTACTCAAGTCACATCTGTTGTCATTTCTAGCCAGCTACTGTGAGCTAAGAGAAAGGATGGTGGAGAATTCAGATCACTTTCTTTCTAATCTGCTCACTGAATGTCGGCACCATGGTGTTTGAGAATGCCTCTATCCTATATGAACATCAGCAGACACCACAGTCCAGGTGCTGACCTGTCTGTCCATCTGCCCCCCATCCGCAAGCATACACTCTGCCCGTCTCAGTCAGGAACAAGCTGTGGTCCTGCCCACACGCCACCTAGAGGTGAAAGGCAGCGTCAGCGGCATGATGAGTGCCTGTAGATTTCTAACTGAGGTGTTTAGGTAATTAGAATCTTTAAAAAAAAAAAAAAATGTTTTGAAAAAACAACATTATTATACACACTTCAATACATTTTTATATAGACAATTACATTTTTGATTCACATTTTCATACTGTAATATTATTCAAGCACTGGGGAAGATGACTATACTAATGAACATAATCATTTCCATAGTGTGTTTGACAATTCCTGTCCGCGAGTCAGAGCCTCAACTCACCTGAGTGACCGGACTGTCAAAACCTTCAACCTTGTGAATGACATGGCTGCCACTGGAGCGGGAAACAAAAAGATTTTCACTCAGAACACCACCTTTCGTCAGAAAATAATTGCTTAGGTACAGCATGCATGTCAGACAGCAGCGGTAACAGACAGCGTGCGTGTCGGACAGCAGCGGTAACAGACAGCGTGCGTGTCGGACAGCAGCGGTAACAGACAGCGTGCGTGTCGGACAAATTATATGTGTTGTGCAGAACAGAAATCTGTTTAACATCCAGCAAATGTGAATCTGGGAAAGTGTACCTGTAAACTTCATTCTCTACTATTGTCCTCCCACACTGTCCATATGCATTGTTCCCAAGGCTGAACACTGGAAACAACATCACAAAGTATTATCTGGTCATTATTTTTATATTTGATCACAGACACTTGTTGTGACAAATCACATCAACTTGAGGATAGAAATACTCATTTTTAATAGCATAAAAAGGGCTTAGTACACCCTCTCCGAATACTGCATGGCTGCTGTTTTGCTCTGATTAAAAATGTTCTCCCCCCTTATGCTTACCGCCCTCCGAGTCTGTAAGAATAAGGGAGTGGGCACGCCCACAAGCCACCTGGAGCACCCGTGTCTCTTGCGGCCTTGCCAAGGGAAGATACACCGGGGAGGGCTCCAGCACGTAGTCATAGCTTTTCTCTGCGGACCAAGGAGAGGGAAGGAACTGCGTCTGCGACTTTACTGCAAATCAGGTAATCTGTCAAACTCAACTTTAGGTTTCCATACAAGTAACTGACATTGGAGGAGCTGTAGGCAGTTAAAGTAAAAGCAAGAGACACTGACCCCGGTCATGGCGGGAACACTGAAAACCCAACTGCGAGTCTTTATTGAGGCCCATTCCCCACAATTTGGTAATGTCTCGAGTTCTAGAGGACAGCAGGGTGAATCCATAACCACAGGCTGCTGATGAAATCTGTGGGCAAACAGGACACAAGATGCTACAGAAATGTCATAATGTGTTAAGCTTTGTGTCAGTCTATTCTATAGACTTCTATATCAGGCAGCATGTCACACCACCAAGCAACAAGCTTCCTTAGACGGCCTCAGCAGTACCCGGTCTGCGGTGTCCAGCCGATGCGGGGTAAACTGGCATTTCCGGCGTTTTTTTCTCCCACTGTCCGGAATCACAAAGCTAGGAATGCCAAGGGCGCCCGTGTAGCTGAATCCCCAGACGAAGACTTTCTCTGTGGGCTTTCGGCGCTGTCCCACATACTGGAATACTGGTCCCGACTCAGATTCCTTCCTTTGGACCTTCGACGCCACGCTACGTGACGCACAGCCACAAACCCCAAGCACTTTCCGTAGGCTGACCAAGGCCATTGAACAGAGAGCCTGCAAGAGTGCATGCAAAAACAAACAGATGTTCAGGTACATTATATTATTAATATGCGAGTTAAAACGACCGACACTGAGGTTCCAAGAAAAAAAACTAATAATATTAACAATAATAACGACGTCTGTGAACTGTATTAACCCGCTACGAGAACTATCAATGTTTTATGAAATGTTAAGCTAGCCAATCCTATGCGTATTTTTACAGTCTTCAATTATTCATAACAATGTCTTATTGTATTTTCACGCATAGCCGCAAAGTAACTGAAATCCATGCATTATAAAGTACTCACCCAGCAAAGCAGATTACGCTCAGAATTATGATACACTAAATTCCGCAATAACAAACTTCACAGGCAGCTCAGCTCCTTCATGGGTTCTTGACAGCAGATAGGGTGGTTAGAGTTGTTGCTTATAATAATACATTTACAATGTCAGAGCACTGAGTAGCTGGGAAAAGGAACAACCATGTTTAACAATGTGGGGCGCCATGAAACTAACCTTAATTGAACTCTGACTTCTAACCTTCTGCGTCAGCCCCGGAAGTGGGGGGTATATGAAAAACGTAATTTCCGGTTATAGTTTTCATGGGAAACGTAGTGTATTGTAGTACTTCAAAAAATATTGGACGTCTGTTTATAGTAGATATATGTATGTATATGTATTGAGAGGAAAACTTCTAAAATATTTGGAACTAACTGTATTAATTATTTTGAACTGTAATAAAGTTGAAATATACACGAAATGTATTTTATGTCCAGTGAGACTGCTTTTCATGTATTTAGCAGGTTCGCTTAGATAGTTATTTTTGTATAAGAAAGGGAATCCGTGCACTGTATGAATTTAGTATTAAAATGGACTGTATGTTCCATGGAGACAATTCGCTTGTACAACACATGAAATGACACAAGATGTATTTAATTTACAACACCAATATACACAAGTATGTCCTGTTAAGAAAAACATCAAAGAATGCTTAAGATATAAGTGATTACCCGTGTCATTTCACAGGAAACCTAGCATATATACCTTTCTATAAATTTTACATAAAACACTACTTAGTTAATAGCATTTAATACTTCTAAGTAACTAAGTAACTAAGTACTAAGTACTAAGAGAGCCTGTAATAATACCCATAGTTTATGCAGTATTACTGCATCTAATCCAGTAAGCAAACACAATAACAAAAACAAAAGTTCACAGGCAACTCTGCAGTGTCCATTATGGTGATTCTGTCTGCAGGTGAGGCATTGACCTCTTAGCTGGTGCTCAGGATGACAACCTTCTTGCAAGTGCCTGCTGTACAGCGCTCCAGGATAAGTTCTGGACTGGGACGGGGAGGTATGGCCGGCATGTTCTCCTCCGGCTCTGGAACAGGGCTTGGATCGCTCTCTGAAAGAACCCAAGTCATCAGAGGTTTCCTTATTGCTTAATCATGCTCCAAATGTGCAGCCCCTGCTCCCCAAAAAAGGTGCCATGGGTTACCTTCAGACTTTTCACTGATCATCTCCGAAACGGGCAAGCTACTGGCTGCTGCCTCTGTCGGCAGGGAACGCGGGCCACGTTGCTGCAGATATCGGCGGCTGTTCCTCCTATAGACGTCCTGGGTGATGCGGCTGCGTCCTTTGCTGTGAATGGTTTGGGCATTGCGAATTGTAGACCTGTGGAGTAGGAGACCAACATTGCCTGTGCAACTTAAAACAAGATATATCCATTTACCCATCCATCAATCCATTTATCTTGTTGGACAGGGTTGCGGGGGGGGGGGGTGGGGGGGGGTTGAGCCTATCCCTAAGTCCGGATATAATTCCTGGGAAATGCCCTGGAAGCACTGTATTTGAATTCTGTTCTTTAAACATACCCAAGGTGACATTTCGATTGTGAACTATTACACCACTGCCGAATAATAGGCATGGGCTCTATGACTACCTCCTGGGGGGCGGTGTGCCCCTCATAGTGTCACTCGTGTTAGTGTCAGCCTCTTTCTTCAATCCGCTTCTGCGCAGGAACATCGAGGGGTAGTGTCCCGTCTCGTCCCCTTTCCTGTCACAGATGCACGACAACCACATAGACAGTGTCATGCCTGTGCACCGTTTTGAAACACCATGAGGAACTTAGTGCAACTGCTCCATTTTCTAAATCTTAATTGCATCACTTAGCAGACTGCGGGCACATTGGCGGGAGAGCCGCGCTCTTATTGCCGAAAGTGAAATAAGACAACTAGCGAGCCAAAAGCAGTTTCTGAAAACTGTCAGAATGAGTTATGGCAGTTTAGTCTACAAACTACCCGTCGTGAAGCACACATTGCTGCAAAAAAAAAACTGTTCTTGTAACTGACGTACCTGACCACCCACCAGCCATCCAGTAACTTGTGAATGACCTCAATAATCTCTCCTGATTCAAGAGTCAACTCATCACCTTGAGTCGAAGTGTAGCCCTTGATGGTTACGTACAGCTCGCCTGTGGAGATGCACATGCTGTTTAAATGAATGCATTCCAGGACTTGCAGGTGTCGTGCACAAAAGAACTACAGTGTGGCTCTCGCATTCTGTTAAAACAGCTATTTGTGGCTGACCCTCGTAGTCAGGATCTGGCTCTTCCTTCTCATCAGGGCCCTCCAGGGGTTCCATGTAGGACGCGGGGACCCAGCCATGCCGGGATTCGCACTGGCAGAACCACCACCCTGCGAGCAGATGCACAGGCTGGTTGACGTGCGCGATCGCGGACAAGACAAGGCAAAGGCCATTAATCACCAGCCAGTATGGTGATTGATGCCACATACTTCTGAAGGTCTCTGATCTACGGAACATTCAACATCGAGATTTTTGACCTTCCAAGATTCCTATTTTCAAGCAAAAACTATAAACTCTCCCTGACCTGTCAGGTAAGGCACAAATTATTACTTCTTCTGCATTTCCTTTAGGACGTGTAATTACTTAGGAAGAAACACCCTTTGAGTCATTTTTATTCTGCCTTATTATTATTATTTCATAATTGGGCATGACAGACATATCACTCCATGTGCTGGGTGTAAGTTACAGTAATATAATGAAAAGGCTGAAGAAATACCTGAATCTGAGTCAAACAATGATGTGATAAATAACCCCATAAAGGCTGACAAAACATGTTATATACACTGTACTGCACAATATTTGTGTTGTCTTATTTACTTTCTTTTAATGTACCATCCCATTATGGCTTGAGAAAGTCATTACCTCCAAAACCTTAAGGTCATAAAAAGTGCATCTCAGGCAGGATTTGGATCCTCACCATTGGGGTTCTTCTCCACGATGTCCAGCAGGTCTCCAACAGTCAGGCTCAGCTCATACTTGGAGCTCTTGGTATAATCTGCTACTGCCCGGTATGTCTCCAAGATAATGGGCCCAGTAATCTCTGCAAGGGATATTTGAAGATTTTTTTTTTTAGTTTTTTTTTAATACCGAACTCCTCATGCTCTGGATAGATGGGACTCTGACTGGACACACGGGGGCCGGACGCTACCAGATGTGTTGGATCTTGACCTGTCCCGTTGCATCAGGTAAGTTTCGTTTCTTTTCATCCTAAAAGAAATACAATTTCAAGCGACATTATGCAATTTTTCCAGAATGTCTTTAAACAAAGTAACACGGGAATACCCAGTTAAGCTGGGTAGTCGTTTTATATATGTATATATATTTGATGGATAGCGGATCCTTACGGGTTTGCGGAGGGCGGGATCTCATCGTCGGATCTAACGCGGAAGAAGCCACACAGTTGCTGGCAGCGTGAGATCTTGGCCGGCAGGTTGATGAGAGCCTGGCAGTACTCCGCCAGGGTGCCCTGCCGAGTCTCCGTAGTCTTCTGGCTGTCGAACCATTTCGGTGCTGCAATAGACGGATGAAGATAAAGGTGTGGAGCAAACACATTTAGGCTGCTCTAAAAGTTAAATAGGCCTAAAATGATGTCTATGCTGGCACATTATGGCTTTACTGGACGCAAATAATCTACATATTAACTTTCTGTCGCTATAGGTCTATAAGCAGAATAGCAGTCGCAGCATCTCAATATCACAGCATTCATAAACCAAGAAAAGTAAACATACGATTATGATGCAGCAGTTGGAATCAGAGGAAAATTAAGTAGTTTTTTAAAGAAACGCTTCCCCTACTTTCTTGCGTTTAAATGCAAAGCAGCGTTGTCTGCCTTATTCCTTTGCTTTGTCACTGCAGCAGTCTACTGCGAAATGCTTTCCCATTCATATTACTGAAAATGTGGGTTTTTTGGAAAATTAATGCTAACAGGCCTTTTATATCTGTCCATACATCATCCAACCATTTATATAAATATTGAATGAAACCGAATTAAAACGTCACGATTCTTCAGCTCTGCTTTCTAAAGTGCATCTTTAGTTCAGAGTGGATTTTCCCCTTGTCTTGACAAAAATACACTTGTTACAAGTATTGAAACTAGAAACTTATTTTGATGTCCTGTTACTGAAGCTTAGCGGGGAGCAGGTGTTTCCTTCGCCGAATTACAGCGACCGAACTGCAATTTTTTTCATCTTTTCTTACTGCTTGAAATAAATGTTTATTTAGCAGCTTTACAAAACGTTTGACATAAATATATTTCGACATCAAATATGGTTTGCAAAACTGCATCTTAATAAAAAATTGCACGTAACATTACGAACAGGTGACCCCTGAAAGGAGTCTTCAGAATGGGACGGGGGGGCACATCCTTACCGGGGAGCGATGGAATGATCCTGTCTTTGGCATCAATGTCTCCGGCCTCGATGGGAAACATTTCCTTTAGGGTTTTCTAAAACATACAGGGGCCCATCAGCGCTGCAGGGGGATACGGGACAGTGTACCGGACAGTCCCCATTGTGCTGGAGCATTGAATGATTTCCATTTATTGTTCAGGGCCATTTGTCCAGCAATAATATTATAAGGAGAGCTTCAGTGTTTTCAATATTCTACTCGTGTGCCAGAGTAAGTATTCAGTTCCTGCTGCGCAGTTCTGTTTATTACAAATAAATCATGGTGACTCACTTTACCATGGTGAAGTGGTGAACGACGAAGGTAAGTGTCCATAACTGGGCAAATGTAAATGTAACTTTCAAGCGAAAGTTTCCGCATGGAAAGGCGACGTTCGGTCACTCACATGTAATAAATAGATTTCCGGGTACTTCCTGTAGACCAGTTTCTCTGACAGATCGCTCCATTTCACTAAGAACATGTACACCTGGGAATCGCACAAAGCTTATAAGCAGATTCTTACATGTGTAACGAGTGCGTATATTTATTAAGCTGTTCACAGGAAAGTAAGCTTCCCTGAATCGTAGCCGACAATATGTGTAACTTTACATACCCCATGAAATAATAGTCTAATAATAATAATTATTGTTATTATTATTATGTCTCCAAACTTACGTAATGTTGGCTCGGAAAGAACCTTCTTTCATAGCCCAGTACTTCCATGTGACGAATATACGGCTCCTCCATGCTGCAACGGCTTGGTACCGCGATGATAAGCTGCCCAGATGGGAAAGGGGGCCGTTTTATAGCAGAGATAAAGTTCCTTTTGTAAAGCAGGGAGTTCCACTTTCCCGCCCCCAACCACTCTTAAACCAGAATAAGGAAATCTATGCAAAAAAGGGGAAATTTTGCACGTTAACTTGCACGTCTGTTTTATACATTGGAACGTTTTTTTATATATATATATATATTTTATAAATAAATTGACAGCTTTATTTAATTAAACTCCAGCATATTCCATTTTATGGCCATCACCCTACACAATTTATATGCATTTTCATCAGTGATGTATATTTCAATGTACAGTAAGGTACACATTAGAAAATAAGGCATAAGATTAGAACTTTGTGTTTACTTGGCTTTAAGGTTTATCAACAACACGGTTTGGAAATGTTGGAAAAGGACCACAGACATCATTAGATGACAGAATAGATAGATAGATAGATA
>JAODKM010000037.1:9059181-9072073 GCA_026780845.1 Petrocephalus sullivani | reverse complement strand
CCCCCCCCCCCCCCCCAAAAAAAACAGGTGAGAGGTACGTGGTATGTGGGGATGAGAAAGGGCAGCTGTGGACATACCATCTCCCAGACATTCCCAAAGCCGCAGGAAAGCAGGCCAGAACCATTCCGCCCACCGAGGTACGGCACAGATTTTACTTTTCTCAGTTATACGTACAAGACTTGGTTTATTCACATTTTTTCCTTTAATTTGAGGTGATACGTAATTAACAGTCGCATAATTTGTAATGGATTGCGAAGGCCTAAGGTTGATATATATTTGAATTATGCAGTTACCAATATAGATCTTACTGCATTTGGTAAAAGTAACGATGTACGAAGTCAAAGGAGCAAAGTGAGCAACGTGCACATATCATTACCATGGCACCTGTAACCCAGATCTAATCAAACCGCACAATGCATAATGGCATCACTAATTCCCCGTTGCTGTTTAGTTTGGGTAGTGAAAATGCCACTGAAAATATAATCTATGCCTAAGCGGCCGTGTGGCTACAGATTGGCGCTGGCAAAGCAGAGTGTGACTCATTCTGTGTATTCATGCTTTTTTTATGATTTGACCCTAATTGTCATCTGAAATACATGTCATTAAACACGCTAAGGAGAGCTGCCCATCGTCTTTCTGTTTTAGGTCCTGCCGTGGCCCTCGCCCATCAGGAATGGAGGCGGGCCCCTGGAGGGGCCGTCCATCAACAGCGTGGCGGTGGGCCCTGGGTTCCAGTACCTGGTGTCATTAAGCGACAAGAACATGGTTGTCGTGTGGAAGAGGGCATAGCTCCTTGAGTCGCACCCTTTTTCCAAGAGACGGTACGAGAGAAACCCGGGAGGAAATGCCGTAATCTTGAGATCGCATGGATCACGTGTGCGACTTCTTTTAATTTTTTCATCTAATTTTCTCAGTGTTTTTTTAGGCAAGAAAGACTTTTGAGAAGAATTATGTATAGTTATTATTATGTATAGTTGTTTATCTTCTCAAAATATGCCGTTTTTACGTTTTATTGTCAATTACATTTGGTCTTTATCTTTTATGGTTCGCATGTTTTATGTTGTATGTTCAATGTATGATTGAATCATACATCACCTACAAATGTTTGTCTATTTTTTTTCTTTTAAAAACAGGCCTTCGGATAATTCTCAGATATTCACAAATCTAGAATCTCAGCTAGATATTGCTGAAATGACGACAATGTATTCCCCAAATGGCCCTCTCCCCCTCCCCCCCCCCCCCCATCTGATTCCTACTCCTCCCAAACACCCCGACCTGAACAATCTGCAGCCCCCTCTACACACTCTCCTCACCACTTCAAAAACACCTTTAATAGAAGCCCAGCTTTGGGTGCCTTGTCTCGCTCTAACCAAGTTCGCCAGATCTGCATCTATGGCTCTCCTTTCATGTGCCACCACAAAGTGACAGTGCTACAACCTTAGTGCAGTTTATTGCAATGTGAAATAGACTTCAGACATACAGTGTTCTTAGTAAGTTAGAAAAAGATCCATTAAATACTTTTAGAGTTACTGTGTTTACCAGACCATGCGTCCCCTGCAGCTACTGTAGACACCCACCAATAACTGCTGCTTAAATTCTGGTGTAACTGTTTTTTGTGAAATGGTTATAAGATCTATCAAATCCTTTTTGAATTCACGTACCCCTAAGCAGCGTTGCTTCAGTTGCTGTGTGATTTGTCTCAAAAATTGATCAATATTAGTTCCTCACCCATGCAATATAAAATTTGAACAGATAAGATGAATTTTATTAATCCCACGAAGGGGAAATTTCAGCATTACATCAGCAGTTATAAAGGGGATTGGAATATACACACAGCATGAGTGCGGTATACAGGGACATACACAGAAACGTTGTGTACCGTTTGAGGTATCAGCCATTGCTATGCGACAGAAGAATGCATATGTACAATTTAAACTCCATGTGTAAGGATCTGACCTGAGCTAACTCATTAACATAAGTTCTATGTGCAGAAATCCCAGTAATAAGTATTAAGTTACTGACGTTGACACGTAGGTGTGTCAGTAAGACGTGCGATCGCAAGTCCACAGAGTGAGGATGATCATGGGAGGCAGCGCTGATAGGTTAGTTACTTTTGGTTATCAGTAGCCTTAATGTCCCCTTCTGTTCTGTCCGAGTGCATGTCTATACAGTTAGGTGTTGCATTATCTATACCTCATATTAGTCACCTGCACACTCACCAATAACCGCGTTATTTCCATGAGGTGCGATAGCGGAATTTAATTGTAATCCCCTCACCTGACTAATTGTAATCCCCTGACTTAGTTTATAATACACTGGTTATCCTGCCACAAGTAAATAATTGACGGTATACAGTGGTGTCTGACTCTTTCCATCAAGTCCAGCGTGTCAGTACAGTCCTGACTGTCCGCAGCGTTTCTACCTCAACTGAGCCAAGTTCAATCTATATGGTGCCAAGAACTTGGTAAAAGAAAAGCTAATGTTTGACTTGAAATATACTGACAGTGTTCTAAAACTGATGATTCTTAATGATTCCTAACTAAACTACCAAGACAGGGGGAAAATAACAGCAAAGTTATTTTTTGATGTGGGCAGATGCTTATCCACGATGATAGATCTGGTATAGCTTCTGTGCAGCAGTCTGGTTTAGCCGTCAAACACATCCATCAATCTCAGGCTCGTAACCTTGGATAGATATAAAGCACAGCCATGAATCGCATAACTTTGGAATCGAGAGAACGATCCAAGTTATACCGTTGTGCTCCAAAGTATTCCAGAATGATCCAGGGTGCAATTAGGCATATATATTAAACATTTTCCACCAAAACGCCCGAAGCATTTACTTCCATTTATTTGAATCATGCGGGTATAAATGAAACTCGACGTAGGAAGTGCTTGATATGATATTTGGAAGATGCAGGGTCAGGATTTGAAAGTGGACTTTGATGAATAAAAGATGTTTTCCTAATGTAGGTATTCTCCATGAATGAGTAACTATTAGCAAAGTAAAGCATTACATGTAAACAAAACGAACACAAACACATGAGGGTAAATGTTTAGAACTGCCCCAGTAATCTCTGGAAACTAACTGACATGCATATGTACTACCCATGTATTTATATTTATAGGTGAACTGGAAAACTGTAAGGAAACTGTGTGCCCCATACAAAGGACCAGGACAGATTTAATTGTCTTTGCTGTTAGTTGTGTTATTTATAGTGTTTTTCTTTGCTTACAGCAGTATTACAGTGTTCTTACGGTGGTTGTGACCAAATATAGACATAAAATATCCAGATTTTTCTATATGTCACAGTAACAATTCCTTTGCTTTTATTTGTTTAACAGCTTGTGGGTAAACTCGCTTCTTATGTAAATATCAGTAAGATTCCGTTGTAATAATTTATTTGCATAAATATCCAACAACACGAATCACCGATTACTGCTGGTACAATTGACCGCCGAAAGTTCCCTTTCTTACCACCAGGGGGCAAAATGTGCAGGGCGAGAAGATCCTCGTTCCCCACACACGCAACATAAGGATTTCGCTGGATGGGTTTGCATGTGGGCGTCGCTGAAGGCTCGAATCGCACCTTTACGCTGCATGTGTGGGGTTTGCATGCTGTTTCGGGATCATGCACGTGCCCTGCCACAATCCCAGAGTCCTAGCCTCTAAATTGCCCATAACTTTTCAGGACCTGTGCTACCTGGAAGATTCCAGACCACCACCCCCAACCTTGTTCTGGATAAATCGCTGGAAGATGGAAGGACTTAAATCATCTTTGGGATCAGTCTACATTTAACATAAAATAAGTTTGCACTAATGGTCTGACATCAGAACAATAATATGAAACATAAGACCTTAATCGCTGTGCAAATACCGCTCCCGTCGTTATGGTGCCTCCTGACCCCGTGGCTGCGGGTAACTAATAACTAATTCATGGCTAAACGTCACATCACGGCAGACCCAAGCCCACGCCTAATGTCTGGGGGTGGGCGGTGTTTGCTGATGCAGCGCCGCTCGGAGTCGCCGTGCGGTATTGCGTAATGCCCCCCCACAGGCTAGATAACGCACCCCCCTTTATTGTTCATACGCTGTACGTCAGTCATGCTGAGGACCTTATCGGAAGCAGGATCGGCTTCGCCATCATACTCCAGCGCTGGGCGTGGCCACCCCACACACGCCCCGCCCACCGCCACCATGATTGGCCAGTTTGCCGTCGCTTGACCAACAGGACGCATGCGGAGGCCGCGCCGCACGTAGGCCCCGCCCTCCCCCGCTACGTCACGCTGCGCCGCGGAAGGGAAGCGTGGTACATGGCGTGAGACGGGGCGGCCGTGCGAAGGCAGCCGAAGGTGACGGTGCGGGACACGGGACGGCAGGCGCGATGCGACGCGGACTGACGCGCGGGGCCCTGGAGGCGCTGGGCCTGGGGGCGCGCCTCTGCAGGCTGCGCTCCACCTCCTCCATGCAGGGCTACTTCGAGCTGGCCCGGGAGCGCTCCAAGACCGTCACCTCCTTCTACAACCAGTCGGCCATCGACGCGTCCGCCGAGAAGGTAACTGGGAGGCGGCGCAGCATCCCGCCCGCGGTCATGCGGCTCCCGATCACCGTGCGCGGCGGTGCGGAGGTTCCCGGGGCGGCGTGCGGACTCCCCGCCTGGCTGCCGCTGCCACGCCGCCCGGACCCCATGTATTATATACGATGTATAACGGGGCGAGAGCGCCGCGTGCCCGATGCGCGCTCCCCCTGTTTGTTTGCATTGCGGCGCGCCGGCAGTCCCGAGCTTTCCGCCGGTCCGTGTCTTTGTTCCGCTGCTTCCCCCGGTTTTGGGCGTTGGGCTGCGACCCGTCCTCGGTTATCGGTCGCCTTGCTCCGCAGGCCCTGCACCCCCCACCCCCCACACCCCACACACACACACACACACCCGCCCCACCTAAGCGATCCGGATGGGTAAGGTGGCTGATCAGGGCCCATGTGCACGGAGGGCTACGAGACAAAGCAAGGTCACCGACCGGGGCTCTCCGGCCATCGGGGGCCTCCGGGGCGGTGCATGGGCGGAAGGGGCCGCGTCCCCCCCAGTGCACTGGCCCCGCAGCAGGCAGCCCCCCATGCTGTCACTGGCTCCCGTAAACATTGTTCACCGGTGCTAGTAAAACAGGTTAGCAAATACAACAGCCGCGCGAAGGGTTTGTGTCGGCGCGTCTTCCAAAGGGTTTTATTACTTTTTTGCATAACCTGTTTATTGACTTGTAGTGTTCCTTCCCCAAAGAGGACTTGGCTCAAAATATTTACAGAATAAGATAAGGTTATTTCTTATTTGACACTGATCTGAAGAGGTCGATTTTGCCCCTTTTTCCCGCTGGTTTTGGGTTAAGTGTCTCAGGCCCCCCCCCCCCCCGTGGCCCTAAACATTGTGTGTTTTCATTCACATTGTAATCAGAACCTGATTTATCTTGAATGGTCCACGCTGGCCCTCTGTGTGGGGCACAGTAATGGCTTTTGTGTGATGGCTCTCTTACTCATTCTCGCTGAAGTTGGGTCTCCTGCAGCTATGTGGATTCCTGGGTTTTCATGCGTCTCCCTGTCTAGGCCTCGGTCAGACTGACTCCAGCCACGATGCTGTACGCTGGAAAGTCACAAGACGGACATCACATTCTGGTAACTATTTTTTTTTCTTACCCACGTTTTTCCCTCAAGCACAGTGGCAGGAGGGTGCATGTGTGTGTTTTTTAGTCAGTAGTGGGTGTGCCAATTCTGTGCCCATTTATTTGACTTAAAGTAAACACGGTAAGCAGTTGGAGGTAGGTCATCTGCACTTAAGTGCTGTGTTGTGCCCATAATTCTGGCAGAATGACTAACAGTCCGAGCCTTTATCAGAATAGTAGAAGATTATCTTGTTCTGTTTAAGGCACTCCCTGGATTCGCAGGTGGACCTGCTGGGTCAGCAGGTTTTTTTTTGTTGGTTATACTGACTTATCAGTTGTGCTGCATTAATAAGCATTGAAAGGTGGTTTTTGTACCAGGGGCCTGAATTCATCTGTATGTCATGTTAAAGTTTTCTCTTGTCTAGCTTTCAATCAGTTGCCGATTTGGATTAAAGTGGAAAAAACTAAAAGAATTGACGTGCATAAATGTGCTAACAGCACAACATTTATGCATTTCGCTGACACCCTTATCCAGAGTGACTTACAGTACAGGAATTACAGTCTCCCTGGAGTAACTTGGGGTTAAGGGTCTTGGTCAGGGACCCACTGGTGGTGGGTGGGAATTGAACCTCTGACCTCTTGGTCCATAACCGGAGCCTCATACCACTAGGCCACCCCGCACAAAATGCATGATCAGGCGGAGCTGGCCACCTTCCCTCTTTACCCGTAAAGCCACACGCCGGTTTTATTTTGCGCTGTGGCCTTGATCTCTGGCAAAAGTTCAGAAGCTGTCGGTTTGCCCAGCACATCCGCTCACAATAACATCTCTTACAGACATCCCGTGTTTGCTCACCTCCGGGAATAAAACTCGGTTTATTTTTGTGAGGGTGAAATATTTCCTGCTTTTTTTTGCACTCAAGGCTTCAAATGGTAGGGCCTGTAATTGCGGTGTGACTGGGCGTGGCTCGTGTATTGACCATTTCACCTGACCCCCCCCCCCCCCCAGAGCAGTGCCAAGTACCTGCACAAGGAGCTGCCCGTGCGGATTGCCCATCGCATCAAAGGCTTCCGCAGCCTCCCCTTCATCATCGGCTGCAACCCCACCATCCTGCAAGTGGTGAGTCCCCCAGCCCTAGGCCCATGTCCTCGACAAGAATACCCATGCATTGTTTTTATTAAAAATGTCACTTTTTGATATTGACAAGATTGCAACGCATCCTTCAACGCAGTCTCACGAGCGTGAGGGGCCTGAATCATGAAGCAAGATTTTTTGGTTAGCTGCATCACTTGTTGGATTTAAGGTACCCCAGTCTAAATGGACATTTTTGTTCACTAGCATTTAGCTCAGGCTTTATCTTGCTAACCCAAAAATCTGCCGTGTCGTGTTACAGGCCCCTGAATCTGTTTGACGTTTTGTCATGCAAATAGACCCAAAAAATTGCCCCTGTCGACACCTTGCTACTCACTTATTTTGACCTTGCCCAGATCCACGATAAATATTTAAAATTGCACACCTGTTGACGATGCCAGTTACTGTGATGTGTTCAAATTCCATCTTTGCCTGGATTCGCTGTTCATTTTTAATTTAAGGACCCATACCAGATCTGTTTTCTTCCACTGCATATTATATTTTTGTGACTTTTTTTTTTTAATAAACTTACCAGTTTTGAATCCATTTTCCCCCCACACGAACTCAGTTGGCTGGGTGTAATAAGACACCTTCCTTTTCTCTCCATGAGACCTCCTGTCGCGCTCTCTCCTGTGATGCTTTGTTGTGGCCTGTCTTCCTCCGAGAGACGGGCACTGGGTGACCTCTGTCCCAGATCTGCTCCTACTGGCAGCCAGCTGTGTTTTTGTTCAGGAAGTAGCTCGTGAGGAGACGCTCCTGTTTTCCCTCCGCGCTCCAAACAGCAGGGGTGGGGACGGTTTGATGCGCCGGGTCGGGTTTCACTTTGCTTTGCAAACTCATTGGCCAAAGACGACTCTCCTGTAACCCAAATCTCGACGAGATTGAGGCGGCCGGATGCTTAGTGGTGTACGCGCAATCCCCATGGTGGCAAATCGCCATCAGATACGCGTGAAAATATGTGGAATAAGGACACATACTGTTTCTACTGTCGCAGAGCAAAAACAGCAGCTGCTGAATGTGAAAGTGGGGGGTGGGGTTGTTTTTGGGCAGGTCTGGAGCAGCGTTGAGGTTAAGGGCTGTAACTTGATGAGTTTAAAGGCTGTAAGCTAAACTGGTCTTTGTCCTGTTTTGAAAACCATCAAATTCTTTTTATTTTTTTTGTGATTATTATCACCTAATAAGGAACTGAAGAGGAAAAATTCCTAACCTGGCAGTTTTTTTGCGTCTCTGTTTGAACTGAGACCCAAAGTGGGCCTCCCTCATCGCCTGTCACGGTCCGGAGGACAGAAACTCGCTCAGTCCTCATCTAATCCAGCAAAGAGCTTTTGTTCAATTTCCAAAACTCATTCAGTACCCCCAGTATTTTGTGGACCCAGTGAGTTTAGGAAATTCTCTCTTCAGTTGGAAGAACAGGAATAATAATAATAATAATAATAATAATAATAATATTACTATTGATGATAAATTATGAATATCAATAATAAATATTGTCCCTGTTCTTGTGCTGATGGGGGTGGTGTCTCATCCCCAGTTTGTCTAACCTGTGTCCTGCCTGACCCCCCCACAGCACGAGCTCTACATTCGGGCCTACCACATGCTGAGTGACTTCCCAGCGGTAAGTGAGCACAGGGGGGTTAGCGCAGATGATGGGCGGCGCGTCTATTAACCAAGTTCAAGGGATTCCATATATAGCACAGGCCCCGTGTGGCTTGTAAGGGGAGAAGCTGCCACGCATGCCAGCCGCTTGGCAGAGGTGCCCGGGTGACTAAGCGGCCCTCGCATTTGTTCCTACTCTTGGAATTGACGTGGGCATTTGCGGTAGCTTTTTTGGGGGGGGGGGGCGATTTTTAAACTAGTATAGACGTTTGGCCAGCTTGAGTCTTGACGCCGTTTCTGCTGAGATGGTCGGCTTACTCACTTCCTGAGTTCCTGGATCTTCTGTATCCAGCAGGCTTCCATGTACAGAACATGTGACTCATTCTGACTCAATGTGATTGGCTGCTGTGGGGGTTGAAAATTTCATAATTAATCCTCTAGTATCATGGATCAGAATAGAGGGAGATGGGAAAAATCCTGGTGCAAGCCCCTGGCTCAGGGTTAATTCTAACGTGTCCCTCAAACTTGGATGCTTATTGCAGGTTCTTTTTTCCCCCAGTGTTTCATATGTGTCACTTCATGTAGTGTTTATGAGATTTGTGACTGTGTGTGTGTGTGTGTGTGTGTGTGTGTGTGTGTGCTGACTCAACACTTATTTCTTCATGCTGAAATAGCTGACTGGGAGTTGTGAAATGGCTGACTGGAATATTGTAGCGTGTAGGAGACTTTTAAATATATTTAATAAAGATGGACCACATGGTCTGAATTACATGGTGCTAAAACACATTTCGGGGCATTTAAGATTTTGCCTGTAAATTTGTGCAAATAATCATCAGTGTTTACAAATTTACAGTGCAGGCAGTCCCCAGGTTACAGATGCGATACATAGTACATAGTGGTAATAATACATACTGCACTGTACCTCGTGCTGACGGATAGCTGAAACCGTGCAGTGTCTTTATGGGCGACACACAGTAGCGTGTGCGTTTATTACAAAATGTTACAAATTTTTAATATAGGTTTTGTGGCAGTCTGTTCGTAAGTACCGGTTGTCCATAGGGCTGCAGCTATCGATTACTTTAGTAATTGAGCATTCTGACTATTTATTCCATCGATTAATCTAGTAATTGGATGATAAATACTTTTGTCTTATTAAAATGCAATAGTAATATATAATCAGCTGTATTAACATGGTAGCAGTGCCGCTAACTGTAATTGTGAAGCCGCTGATAACCAGAACAACTTAATATGTAACGTTACCCTGCGTCAGTAGATAATGTTAGTAGACAATACAGTCCAGTACATTTATGGTTCCTTACTTGGTCCGGCTCCCACACTAATTTTTATATTCCTTTTTAGTAGATATAAATCGGAAGGCTGGCGGGGTCACTTTGCTCGCCAGAGTTTGGCATTAGCTCGCGATACATTCGCGCGTTCTGCCGGGTGACGCGTTCGAAGCGAAGGCATCTAAGTAGGTATAGCAACCTAACGTACCAAAGTTTTGATGTGGCGCGATCTGCCCGCACATCGACGTACTGGGCACCCCTGATTTGTGACGGCTTTAATGACAGCTAATGTATAAAATGTGCTTGGTAAGCAATGGAAATGAACGTGACTCCATGCCGTGAATGTCAGTTGTTTGGAACTATTCACCATCTCCGTGACTCAGAAGTTTCAGAATGTGTCCCCGATCTGTACAGCGTCGCTCTGCAACACCTAACAGTACATAGTAATAAGTACATAGTCGTGTGGATTAAACGAAGCATCGAAGCAAAAAATTTGCATCGAGGATTTTTTTTTGTAACCGAGTTATTTGAGTTACTCAATGAATCGCTGTAGCCCAGGTTGTCTGTAAATCAGACGGTCCTACCCCGGGACTGCCTGCAGTGTGTAGAGAGTGGGGCGGTTCGGGTCGTACGGGTGGTTCGGGTCGTCTGGCTTCCAGCATGAGTGTGACTTGTCGCCTCTCTGTCAGATCAAGGATCAGGAGATGGAGGCGCAGTACTGCAAGCTGGTGCAGCAGCTTCTGGACGACCACAAGGACGTGGTGACCATGCTGGCGGAGGGCTTCCGGGAGTGCCGCAAGCACGTGCAGGTGGGGGCTTCCGGGCAGGTAGGGGGGGCCTGGGGGGGTGAGAGAGATGCTGTGTGGTGACAGTTTCAGAGTAAGTAAAGGTGTCTTTTCGGCCGGGCTCTCGCTCGCGTTGTGGGTCGGGTTCGGGCCCGGGACTCCTGCATGCCGCTGGTTAAAGCCCTCTGGTATGCAGAATAAAAATATTAGCATTTCTCGTTAGGATGGCCCATCTCTGAGTCTCCAAGGGCATGTTTGCTTGGAGACTGGTCCCAAATAAACGGGATGAACAGCACAGTGCTCGGGCCGTTGGTTTCTGCTAAACGTCGATTAGGGGCATTTTACATGCCTCTTTTGCTTGATGGAAATGGCTCCATATGCGCAGGTGTTGGTCCGATGTGCAGAATCACGTGGGCTATAAAGGCAAGGATGCTTAACTTGTCATTTGGTTTCAGCTTCATTTCTTAAAGAAACGGGCTGATTTTCCTGTGCCGGTTCCTTCCCAGGACGAGGCTCTGATTCGAAGCTTCCTGGACACCACGCTGACCTCACGCCTGGGAATCCGCATGCTGGCCTCGCACCACCTCGCTCTGCACGAGGATAACGTACGTCCCGGATTTTGCCGGCTGAGTCCGTTGGAGTCATTTCTAGGAAGATCTTAAATAAAAACTGTATAACTTATGATTTCCGGATTGTTAGCATCACAGCTGCAAACCACGCCCATAAAAACGTGAATAAAGCCTCTGTCTGTGCTGACTTCACACAGGCAGACTCCCGGGCTCCCACGACCCGGACTGCTCACGGCTATTATACAGACATGATGCCTTTGGCGGCCAGGGGTCCCGGTGTAATATTTCGATACGACCCAGTTACGCAACGCTCTATAAATACATTCCGTTCCGAGTCCCAGTTCATAGGGACGACTTGAACCCCATGTGCTCCGCCAGTGCCGACATGGGGGCTGCGTCTTTGGGGCACACGGGACCCTTACCGACGGCTCCCTGAGCGTGACTTCTGTGTGCCCCTGTCTCATTCTAATGAAGTGAGGGGAAAAAGCTGTTACTCTGATTTATTTGTTCACATCTAAATTAGTCATTCTGGTTCATTCTAGCAGTCATATTTCTGTATTTTTTTTTTTTTTTTAACATACGAGTTTAAAAAGGCCTTCTGTTAGCGTGTGGCAGGTGAACGGGCACCTGCAGAGAGCCAAATGCGGAAATTTCCGGGGTGTGACTCATCGGGGGGTGAATCCAGGACAGGCGTGAATAGGGAGTGATAGTCGTGTGTCCGCCTGTGCTCACGTGCGTTTGCCCCCGCGCAGCCCGACTTCGTGGGAATAATCTGCAGACGCCTCTCGCCGAAAAAGAGCATCGAGAAGTGGGTGGATTTTGCCCGGTGAGTGCCCCCCCGCCCCCGCGCCCTGCCGGCCCCGCTTTGTGCTCATGACCCAGATGCCGGCCTGCCCGCCCGTGGAGGTTCACAGAGCAGTAGTCTTTGTTCTGTGCTGTCCAATGCTTTTCTCAGGTTATTAGCGAATATTCACTCATCCTTTAATGTTCCCAATAAAATAACACTTGCTTTTGTGTCCAGAATGAGGAATACAAGCTGAATTTTAAATGGTGAAGCTTTGGAGCACTTTATCAAGGCGAAATCTACTTTTTTTTCCCCTAAAGTTTTAATTTTTGGTTAAATTTTTTGTTGGTGGAGAACCCCTGAATGTTGGATAGGTCCTTTTTTTCAATTTGTGAGGCCAAAAGGTCATGCAAGGCATGTTTTGATGACTTGTTTATGAGTTCTGTTCTGTCGATCTCTGTAGTCAGCGTGTAGGCGGGTCGTACACAAAAGGCTCTAGCACCACAGCTAACCAAAGAAAAATGCACGTGTCCTGGTACAGGAAGTCCCCAGCACTGAAATAGAAAACACCCCCCCCTCCTTCCTGAGATCTGATTGGCCAGTCTGAACTCATAGCAACCAAATGAGCCAATCAGATCCCTGATTTTCATGTTTTTTTCTCTCTAAATTTTTTTCCCCTCCATGCACTTTTTTTTGACGAAAGGCTGTTAGTAGGCAGGGTTCCCATAACAATAAACAAGATCTTGGTATGGTTCTTGCTCAGCAGGGTGGATCTGTCTGCTGAGGGTTGTATAACTCCTAGCCGGGCGTGCTTCACATCTGCTTGCAGACTTGTTTGTGATGGTAGTTAATGAGTAGTGGCTGAGAAAATAACACGGGGTATTCGCCTGGCCAGGCTCTGTCATGCCAGACATGTGCGGTGCACGAATGTACACGTGCGAACTGCGTGCACTTGTTTTTCAGACTCTCGAGAAATGTTAAGCTTCCCAGACTCCGCCCACCCCCCCACACCCCCCCCCCCCCCCCCTCTGCCCTCCGCTTCCCCCCCCCCTCCCCCCCCCCCCCTTTTATGGTGCCGCGGCCCCACGCCCAACCGC
>JAODKM010000037.1:9033909-9059081 GCA_026780845.1 Petrocephalus sullivani | reverse complement strand
GTTAAGCCTCCCCGACGCCCCCCCCCCCTCAAAGCCCCCCCCCCCCATATTCTGGCCTGCTGTTACACTTCCACTTCCAGCCCTGCACTTTAACGGTGACGGCGGCCTGAGTCAACAGGCTCTGTGCGTAGCAGGCATCTGTAGAGCAGAGGCGCCCAGGGCTGGTGGCTTCCCCGCACACTGCCGACGTCTGCCTCCTGGCTAATGACGTAGCTCAGAGGCGCCCAGTGCCGGCGGTTTCCCCGCACACTGCCGACGTCTGCCTGCTGGCTAATGACGTAGCTCAGAGGCGCCCAGTGCCGGCGGCCCCTTCAGAAGATCTCAGTCACTCCAGTGTTTGCAGTAACCATCCCATATCAGTGTATTTGTCGACCCATTAGCATAGCATGCTCATTAAGTTATTTAACTAATTAAGTTGGTTAATTAAGCGAACTGGTGGTGAACAGAATGCACAGAATGGCCGAGGTGCCCCTGAGGAGAGGTTTGGGACCTGAAGCGGTGATCATCTAGCCATCCAGCAAGATATCAGTAACTTTCGGGAGAACAGACAAAACACACCACATCTGTATATTCTGGTATTTGAGTGTTTCTCTCTAAGCAAATGCGGGCAAGCTTCCTACTCTGATACATAGCTTTAAATCATTTAATTTGATGGCCTGCGACTTGTGTGGTATCCTATATAACTGGAAACATTACTCTGCCATTGACTGTACCCTGAAGCACCCCCCTTACTGATGGGCTCTCTGCTGCCCCCTGCAGGCGCCTCTGTGAGCACCAGTACGGGAACTCGCCCCGGGTCCGGATCAATGGCCACGTGGCTGCCCGCTTCCCCTTCATCCCCCTGCCACTCGACTACATCCTGCCGGAGCTGCTGAAGAACGCCATGAGGTTCGAGTCGCCCGCAAACCCTGCTCCCTGTCAGACCTCGGCCCTCCGGAGTCGCCCCTTAGGCTTCCTTTACATTACAAGCTGATTTTTTTTTTTTTTTTATTTACTCACATCGGATTTTTCCATCCTGATGGTTTACGTCCAAAGAGAACCACATGAATTCTGATCCAATCTCATTCAGGTCGGAATCGGATGCATATCCAGTCTGGCACCACATGTGAAAGTGACATCAATCTGCTTCTAAAAGATCCGATGTCTGCATCCACACATACCTGAAAAAATCATATCCGAGTCACATTCGGGCACATAATCGGATTTGGGCCGCCTCAGCTTGGTAGTGTGAATTAGCCTTTTGGGCATCGTGCGTATGCGTGTTGAAATGCGGTCATCGGAAATGAGGTCATAGTGCTAGAGGCAGAGGAACAGAACATGGCATTAAGAGGTAAGTTAGTGTCTTGAATAAGGTGCCTGGGTCATGCCCTTGAAGTCCTCTTTGACCTTATGGGACACCCCTTGGTGACCTTGCCATGAAAATGCTACCAGCATGTTTCTGCACCCTGCTGTCTGGTAGGCATGCTCCTCCACGAGACCTAGGAAGGCAGGTCTGGAAATTTTCCAATGGACACACTACTCCCATAGATATCCTGTGAGCATGAGGCATAAAGATCATGATTTCTCCCCCTCAGTGTTTTTCTAGAGTCTATATACAGAATAAAATCCCCCCCCCCCCCCCACGGTTTGAAGAAGCAGTTCTCAAACCCGCACACTGGTTTTGTGGTGCCACGTGGGAACTGGCCTTTCAGACTGGCATGGTGAGTCTCTTGTTCCAGTCTCAGATGGTGATTGGTCAGGAGAAGGTCTCCATGGCAGTTGGGCAGCTAAAGTAATCTTGCTGACTGGGTTTGCCGTTTGGCCAAGAGGGAAGTGGCATCCCATGGCCCGTCCGGATAAAGCGCTGTGCGTGTGCGGTCCCAGACTGTCCCCCCCACCTGCTCGGGTGTCGGCTGGGCAGAGTAGACTTGGAGCTTTGCTGACCACGCCCCTTTTCGGTTGGTTCCCACCCTCCCTGTGCAAACCGTACGATTACAGTACGCGTTCTGCTTATGTGAGCCGAGTCACGTTCTGGGAAGTGAAACTGCTGAAAGGTGCTCAGTGCGGAACGCTGCTGCGGGTGTGCGGTCCCCCACCCACCTTCGGTTCACCTTAAATGACCATTCAGAGAGCAATATTCCAGCCTCCATTTTGGACTAAATATATAATCGTTGCTGGCCAATGAAAAACACCTCTCTCCAAAAATCTATTACTTCAAGACCATGGGAAAAACACTTTCTCAGAAACTTGACAAAATACACCTAAAGCAATGTAATGAGATATTCTTGGCAAGTAGAAACATATCTGTACACAGTTTAAAATGGATTTCTGTGAGCTATTGTCAGCAAGGCAGACATGTCAATGTCCACAAGGTGCAAACTAATCTCACTTTATATTTACAATTAACATGATGTCAATTGGCTGGCTAGCTAGCTAGCTAGCTATCAACGTTAAATTGTTAAAATTAGTTATGTAAAGTAATCCATACAAATGACCATCTTGAATGTGTTAAGTAGAAACATAAATGCTAGTTGAATAGATAACTTCATGAAGTTATTTTCATGAATTAGAGTCACGGTCATCAAAAGTGGAGAGACGCGATTTTTATCGGACGATGCACTTCTGTAAAAACATCCCATTGTGTTGACACTTGGCACCCCCCTGCTCAGACTCTCCGCTTTGTCTCGTGGTGTTGGACGGCCCTCACCTGTAGCCCCCACCACCCCCCCCCAGCTCCAGTGCAGCTGTCCGTCAGATGACCGGGTCATGCAGTCTTAGCGATCCGCCAGAGAACGTGCTGCCCTTGGCGGGAAGCCCCCAGCTGGCACTCTGTCGCGTTCCTTCTAGAACGACGGGCCGCGGTGCCAATCTGGGTCAGGTGCTCACCTCGACGTGACCCTGAGAGAGTGGGGGCGGTCTGTAAAAGCATACTGGCCCCCACCGCCACCACTGCAAGCCGTTAGCGCCAAGGACGAATATCTCGGCGCTTCAGCACCTCGGTCTGCTGCCACGTCTGCTAAAGGTTCAGGCAGGCTGCTGGGAACTAAGTCCGGTCGGCCGCCGTGTGCGACCCCCGGCTGGCGGGCAGCCACTCTACTGGCCCATTTATACATTAACCAGTATAGTGGTGCATTTGCCTTTGCTGTAATGGAAGTGCTCAAACGGCATTGTATCACTCCTGAGTTTAGGTGATAATGGGTCACGTGGCATGACTCCCTGAGAGTGAGCTGACTCACAGGATCCTCATTGGTAGGGATCTGCACAGCTAGATCAGGCCCAGGGGATGTCTATGTGACGCCTGGCTGCTGCAGATAGATGGCCATTCTCGGAGAGTGGGACTGTACCACATGTCGGTTTAGGGGGTTGCTGAGGTGTTCTGTAAAGTCTGTGGTCCGATGCTGTTCTCCCTCGAGCATTCTTTCACCCCATGTCTCTGCTCAGGGCCACCATGGAGAGCCACCTGGACACGCCCTACAATGTGCCTGACGTAGTGGTCACCATCGCCAACAACGACACCGACTTCGTCATCAGGTGGGCCGCCCGCCTCACCCCGCGTCCCCTAGTAGGGACGTTTCCCTTCCCTCAAGTCATCCTCCGTTCACAGTGTCATCCTTTCATCCTTTCATGGGTGTACGTTTACATTTACCTGACATCATTAGATTTACAGTAAGGGGATGGGTTACAGTTAATGTGTGCTCCCTGGGATTCCAACCCACAATCAATGCTCTACTTGTTGGGCTATAGGAGCGTGGACTCGGTGTGGCATGAATTTAGATTGTTGGAGAAATTAGCACAATTCAGGCTGGTGACTAATTAAGAGGTAGGCCCCATCTAACAGAAATGTCAGTGCCCCTGAGGGGTGTCGTGAATAGGAAAATCATGTGGGAGTGGCACAGGACACCAGACTTATTCCTAAAATGGCTCACCCCAGCTAAGTGCTCCTTAGTCGCCCTTAGTCGCCTTGACGGCCCTGGTACACCAGCGTCGCTAACTAGTGGCAGAGCCTCTCCGATAATCATCACTGGTTTCTCACGTGGACTTTGCTTACTGTAGTTGTTGCATGTGTTATGATAATTACACCATTTACCTGTGAAAAAAACAGCCTTTCTGACAGGGTAAGGAAATAAGGTCCGATGTGTAAACTTTTTAAGGAAGAAATGGCTCGGGACGAATCCACACGCTTCGTTTAATGTTCAAACTGCAGCCACTGGCCTTTTTTTTTTGTTTCGTGAATCTCTAATGGCTAAACGAGGGGCGTATTGACAGACGGACGGGTACACGCTTGCTACCCTTATCCCAGCAGCCAGCCTCCTCTTCCAGCAAGGGGGGGGGGGGGGCAGTGTCTCCGTGTTCTGGCTGGAGTACAAACTCTGGTTTTTGACGTTGACTGGATGTGAAACACAGAACGAAATTACAACGTTGAACACCCTAACCATAACCCTTGTTGTAATCCCTGACCAAAGTGAGATCAATTCTATTATAATAATAAGCGCATTTTAGCTTTGAATTTCCTAACACTGTGTTGCAAAGGGTCTTTAGTACTAAACCCGGTTTGAAACGGCCGGACTGCTGATGTGTGATTGAGCTGCGTGTGGCCCTGCTGCAGAATCTCGGACCGCGGAGGGGGAATCCCTCACAGGATCCTGGACAAGGTGATGGACTACCACTTCAGCACGGCCGAGGAGAGCGCCCAGGACCCACGCATGAGCAACCTCTTCAACAACATGACCAACAGCGGCCCCCAGTCTGGCCCCATGCATGGGTAAGCCGCCCACCCCCTCTGGCCATGGGAGATGACCACCATAAATCCCCCTGCATGTCTGGATTTAGGGCAGTGTTTCCCAATTCTCCATCCTTTGGGATACGAAAACGAGGGCCGTCCAGCAGGGAGCAGAAACGGGTTGTCTGGTGGTCCGCAAGGAACGGATTGGGAAACGCTGCTTTAGGGGGACCTTCATATTTCATTTCCTTTGTTTACATGCAGGTTCATGAGCCCATGCTCCTATCATTTTATTTTTTTATTCATGTATGTAGTTTCCTTTCCTCGTTATAAATATTTGAAATTTGTTCTGAACAATCCGATCCAGGTTCCAGATCCAGATCTTTCTGTGGCTATTGACGGACTCCCAAGACTGTCAGTGTCTCAGGTCCTGTTCCTCTCTAACCCCCCCCCCCAGGTTTGGCTTCGGCCTGCCCACCTCCAGGGCATACGCCGAATACCTCGGCGGCTCCCTGGCCCTTCAGTCGATGCAGGGCATCGGCACTGATGTCTACCTGCGTCTGCGTCACATCGACGGAAAGGGGGAGAGCTTCCGCGTCTGACCACCCATACCTGCCGCGAGGAGACTACTGAAGGGTGGCAGTGTCTCCCATTTACCCCCCAGCCACCTTGGGGACCAGTGGCCCCCTCCAGCGGTCGTCGACAGTAACAGACTCGAGCTGCTGGGATGACTACTTTCCGTGTTAATTTGTACGACTCTTTCCAAGACATAACCAGGTGGTGTTCAGTAGTTGGTGGCTCATCTGTTGAGGAGGAAGCCTTTAGCCTTAAGGAAGTTGCTCCAGGTGGCCTGCTGGTGTTTGTGACCTCGCCCGTCATCCTTTAAGGGGCGACGTGCAAAATAAGAAGCTAAGGAGATGAGGCTCCATCAGACCCGCCGCCTGCCCGTTCCCACAAGTATAGAAGGAGGCTGATTGGCGGATGAGGGATGTACAGACCTGATCTTGTCATTTGTCTTGGAGATGCAGTGCAGAAGGACTTCAGTTTTCATTTCACGCTGGCCTATGTATTAGACGCCAACAGGCGACACAGTGGGGAACAACTCGGTCGAA
Organism: Petrocephalus sullivani; assembly: GCA_026780845.1. NCBI lineage: Eukaryota > Metazoa > Chordata > Actinopteri > Osteoglossiformes > Mormyridae > Petrocephalus > Petrocephalus sullivani. The sequence goes on along the minus strand of JAODKM010000037.1, from coordinate 9,053,270 downwards.
CTTTCGTGTTGACGTTTGCTGAAAATGGGTGGACATGGTGTATTAGTTGGCTTTCAGTAAGGATGGTTTAAGTGAAAATTTGGAAAGTCTATTACACAAGTACTCAAAATTGGCTCTCATCGCACTCGTGTAGCTTACGGCCTTTACATTCTGCACTTCACGCAGTTCGTTATACTACAGTAACCTTGTAAAGCCAATGACTTTATGTATTTTTTTTTTTTGTTTGGCCACACTGAAAATGCCTTTTTAGTGCTGACACCACTATTTAACAATGCTATGTATTGTTTTTACACATTTGTTAATCTTGCCTGATAAGCTGTCGGAGTGGGACACTGCTTCTGTTCGTTCATGCATAATGTTAGTCACACTTCTGCGGCTCACATTCCTTTGATGGTCATCGTTTCATCAAAAACGCAGTAATTCACTCGTCGTGTTGGATACTAAGTTGATGTTGGCTCATTTAACAAGCATAAACGCAAGATGCTTAATTTTTCTCTTTTTTTGATGTAGTCTAAGGCTGAGAAAATGCGATGTATGCTGAGCTCGCGCCCCAATGACGTCGCGCCTGTATTGGCCAAGCGCGCCCTCTCCCGGCACAACCGGAGAAAACGGCAAAGCGTAAAACGTTGAATTTTACTATAAAACAAAATTTAACAAGTGTTATTTGAATGCGCATGTAATTAAAGGTTTTGCACATTTTTTTTTGGTCGTCAGTGAAGACTAACATGTCCCAAGTAACCAGATTTTATGAAGTAATTTTTGTTTTGCAGAGATTTGAATTGTTGACTGTTCTCCATAGATTTCAACTGTATAGTTTCTTGGGCATTATTAAATTGATGATGCAAGCAAGTATGAACTTTGTAGTTATTCGCAATATAATTGTCATTTCCAAGTTCAATCATATAAACACCGTTTTGTGGATACATTTTAAATGGATTAAATAATTTGGGTCTCGACTGGGAACAAAGTAAATGCGAAGTCCTTTCGCTTAACACGACAATGCCGATTTATCCTGGAATAAACACTCAGCCTCAGTCTGCAATCTGCCGCCCTTTCAGACGAACCGAAGCAGATCTAAATGCCCGTAAGTACGACCTCGGCATTATTATACTGTGCACGGGCTGGGACACGTGACCCGAACGGGGTCTCCCCCCAGGACGCGGGAAGCCCCTTCTCCGGCATCCTCGTCACGTGGCGGGGGCGAGGCGGGGCTTCCGCGGGCAGGGGGCGGGGCCTCGGGGCGGGCGCGGCAGCCCCTCCTCCCGCCGGCCGCCTTCGCTCGCAGCTGACGTGGAGGAGACGGATCGGCGGCCATCGGGGGCAGTAAGGTAACGGCGGACGGGGGCCGGTGGGGCGCTTCGGGCGGCTCGGCGCGCTTCCTGACACACGGAGCGGGGGACGGCGGCGGCGTAGCGGACGCGATACCGCCGCTGTCTGCCCCGGCCGCCGGCGGACGGACGTGGTGCGAGCGATCGGGACGCGGATCGGCCGCCATCCCGCCCCCAGGCCCCCGCCTCCCATGGCGCCTTGTTTATTCCCAGCCTTTGCAGCGCACGTCTCCGGGGGCTTCGGCTATGCGCACTGCCGCTCCCCGGCGGAGAGATGCGGCCGGGGGGGCTGGGAGGGGGGGGAAACCCGGCTTCCCTGTGCGTGCTCGGGCTGGGGGGGGCACTTCCAGGGCGATCACGCAGCATCCGTGCACGACCAGCAGTTATATACTGTCCCCCCCCCGAACGGAGTGCGAATGCACGGCGGCCGGATGTAGCCGCAGCCGTAATGCTGCGTGCAGAATGTAGCTAGATGCTGGTTGGAGAAGCATTGCTCATGTCTGGCAGGAGGTGTCCCGAAGTACATGTCAGCACATACCTGCGTGGTTAGACTCGGGAAGCTCTCAGTATATAACCTGATTGCATTGTGTCCCTGTCTAGGAATGTGATGAACACCCTACAGAATCCGGGGGAAACCCACTCAGGTACCTTTCTGGCTGCACTTTCTATACCGACATGTTCTGCTGGCCCTCAGCTTGGTTAATACTCTGTTGCATGGTTTTCCCGTCGCATTTAATGCATGTAAGGTCCCGTGACAGCGTCGCTGTGGTCTATGCCTAGTGTCCCTACACAGGCGTTTATTAACAGCCGGTCTTTCCGCACTGATCTTTCCCCAGTCGCTATGAGCAGTGAGCTGAACGTGCCCATGGGCTCCCCTGCGCCCGGAGGCTCCGAACGCCTGCAGGAGGGAGGTGGCATGGATTACCGCGACTGGGTGCGACGCAGCTACCTGGAGCTGGTCACCTCTAACCACCACTCTGTGCAGGCCCTCTCCTGGAGGAAGCTCTACCTGAGCCGGGCCAAGCTGAAGGCCTCGAGCCGTACCTCTGCCCTCCTCTCGGGTTTTGCGATGGTGGGTTTCACAAAGGGACACACCAAGAACTGCATGGTTGATGATGCATGGTTGGCTTCTAAATCTAGCATTCAGGAAGGAAGTGGGAGGGTGCATAGCATTGTGTTTACAAGTTAATGTGTAAAGCCAGTGACTCTCGATTATATGAGGCTAGATCCAGAGCTGACGGTGTTGGTGGTCTGTTAGGTGGCCATGGTGGAGGTCCAGCTGGAGATGCAGTACAGCTATCCCCGGCTCCTGCTCATCGCCTTCAGCGTCTGCACCACGGTGCTGGTGGCCGTGCACCTCTTCGCACTGCTGATCAGCACCTGCATCCTGCCCAACGTGGAGGCCGTCAGCAACATCCACAACCTCAACTCGGTCAGCGAGTCGCCCCACGAGCGCATGCACCACTACATCGAGCTGGCTTGGGGCTTCTCCACCGCCCTGGGGATCCTGCTCTTCCTGGCCGAGGTCGTGCTCCTCTGCTGGATCAAATTCCTACCCGTGGATTCGGGGACCAGGGCCAACTGCAGCACCGCTGCCCCCTCGCAGCCGGGCCACAGTGGCTGGCAGGCCGCCCTCGCCTCCACCATCATCATGGTGCCTGTGGGCTTCATCTTCGTGGTCTTCACCATCCACTTCTACCGCTCCCTCGTCCGCCACAAGACGGAGCGCCACCACCAGGAAATCGAGGAACTGCACAAGATCAAAGTGCAGCTGGATGGCCAAGAGCGCGGCATGCAGGCCGTCTGAAGCAGGCCGTCTGAAGCAGGCCGTCTGAAGCACTCACCCATTCAGAACTTCCTCTGTCTTCTGCCCCAAAGGCCCATCTTACTCACGAACCCTAATAAATGTTGCATGGTGACTTTTTTTGCACATGGGGGTAATCCTCCCCTCCTTTTCCATCCTGAGCATTATATGTACTTGTTCGTTATACTTTTCAGTGACTTACGGAAGTCCGACTTCTCCCGCGGAGTGCGTGGGTTCTGTTTTAACTTTTCATGACGGAGGAAAGTTTACAACCAATTTTTAAGGGCTATTTTGTGTTCGGCTAAGTGTGAGTCTAAATATTTTAAAAACTTTGACATTTTCCGTGCGACCACGGCCATCTGTACCTGCTGCAATTCTCCCGACTTGCGTTCACTTTAGGCAGCAGTACGGGTTCCATCGACGCCGCACCCTTAAAACAGGGCAGTTTGCTTTCCTTTCCTTTAGCCGAACTCCAGCTGAATAAATGAGTTAAGCTACATGCCGCGATGCGAAGCGCGGCACACGTCTGCCAGTTGTGAGCGAGTGCCGACCAGGTGCATTGTGGGTAATGGGCCCACCATAACCGGCCTTCACCACAGCATGCCACCTGCTACATTTGGTTTACAATGATGAGTTTCTGCACACAAAATTATTCCGAATGTCGCTGTAATACGATATCTGTATCATGGATGCATGGGGGGGGGGGGACCTTTTATATTAATGAATGCAAATATGTGTCCAGCTTGCAAACGGCAGCTTTGATTGGTCGTCACCGTATTTTTTATTTTTAATCTTCCCCCATTTTAGGGGTATAAAGATGAAAGACGTAAACCTAAACGCAAAGGCTGTTCGCACATCAGTGCTGTAATGAATTTATGCGTAACTCCGGTCTCAATGATTTTTCTTGTGTCTCAGGTGTTTCACCGCCTCATTGTTACTGTAGTAAACATGGTAACACTTTTCTAATTATGTGCACATTGGCAGTATAGGAACATCGCTTTACGTGTGCATCCTACAGCTAACAAGTAACCTATTTTCCAGCATAGGCAGACGTAAGACTGTCTCTTTCTGCTTAGGCTTTTATGTCACATCACTGTTTATTTATACTTTTATATCGTTAAGCACAAAAAAAAGCAGAAAAGCGTAATCAGGGTACAATCTTGTGTCCGTTTGCAGAGAGTGGCCTACTGAACATCAAACAAGTGCATATTTTTTACAAAATTCTTTTTTTTTTTTACATTTGAAAGAGTTTACATGAAGACTGATGTTACAGGCTTTTTGAGCCTAAGTATGACTAGGATCTGGGCATTTTATGTTGTAGGTGTGTCTTTCAGACAAGAATAAAGGGCATTCTTGCTACAAGTATGCCAAATATTCTGAAAATTAAGCAGTAATGTGACAGTTCGGTGTGATTTGCACTCAAGTCGGAAAAGTAGTGAAGGAAATTAAGTCTGAGCAAATTACAAAAGACATTCCAGCTGATGTGTATATAGTTTCTGCAATGAAGGAAATATTACAGGTTGAATTTAAGTTGGCGCCAAAATGCCTCAGCTACCCCCTTCGTGTGCCAACTAACCGGAGGAACAATGTCAGAAGCTGTTCCTTTGACCAAAAAAATGCTTTATCGACTCATGCTTATGGAACAAAGTTTGAGTGCTTTTCTGAACAAAATGTTACGTCCATTTGCTTGGAAGGGGTTTTCATGATGCTGTAATTAAGATGTTGCACTGCTGTTCGCAGACCCTAACAATAAAGCCTAAATGTCTGTCATTTGTATGCGCAGTGGACTGTGTATGAGTTGTTATCCAGTTGTCATTAAAGAGTAACATGCATGGAAAGAACAATGTTTTGGCGACACTGTGGCCTCACCTGCAGGGTTGGTGGGTAGTGGAGCTGGATAGTTCAGGTCCAGAAAGTTAAAAAATCCAGGCCAGGATTTAACCGACTGGTTGAGCATGACGAGTCAGTCAGAGAATTACCCCCTTCCAGGTGGATAATTGAGCAGGGATTGAGATGGCTGGCAGGCAGGGGCCTGCAGGGAATAAGCAGACGTGGCGGGCGACTAATGAAGTAATTAGCAGTAACAAGGCGATGATGTTTCAAACCTGTAACAACTGCAGCTTAATACAGCATTAAGGGTATAAGGTGTCAGGTCTGCATTTCTGCTAGTGAGGCTATTGGGATTTTTGGGGTGGTGAAAATGAACTTTATGTAGCTAGTAACTATGATCATTTACTACATACAAATGACACCAATGTCTTGCCTTGGTAAGAGGGGCTTCTGGAAAATGCATCTTATAAGAATATTTGCAAAACTTGAGACTGATCCCTAGAATCTTTTGCTGCATTAAGTTTGCAAAATCTGCCCTACTTTATTGTAGATGTTTGCGACTGGCTTCTGTAATGTGTGCCCGCTCCAGCTGAATCTGAAATGACTGAATCGTTTAATACCACCATCTAATGGGTGTGAGTCGCACCCTGCAGCTGTGATGAAATGAGTTGTCTGACTTGGTGTTGTCTTGCCATGGACAGTGACCAAAGTATGATCTTCTCTCTGGTTCATCTTCTTTCTGAGCTGCTGGAACTCCACCCAGAGACCCTGCCTAAATGAATCTGTTGCATGTGACTTGCTGTGCCAGTTGACGTGCTAAATTTGAAAGTCATTTTGTTCCAAATAGTACACCATGGAAGTTCTGGGATTTAGGGCGGGTAACCCAGCAAATGACTTTGGGTGACCTCTGGACCCTTTCCCGGCAATGACGATGCTAACTGCAGGATTTACCGTGTGTGTGTGTGTGAGAATTGAGAATTTGTAATTACAAATCTTAATATTAAAAAATCTTAATATTTACCTTGTGGGGACTTTTTTTTTCCCCCCTACAAGGATAATCTCAATCTTAAAAAAAGTGGCTGCAATTTAAAACGCCAAGTCTTGTATTTCGTCTGATTACTTATGATTAAAGTTAGTGATGGGGATGTTCCTGCTCTCGCAATTTGCCGGGAGGGAACAAAGACCTGGGCTGGCTGGGGATCCCAGAGGACCGGATTGGGAAACGCCGTCCTGCAGCCGTGGGCTTGGCTTTGCTTCCACGCGTTAAAGCCAGAGGTTGCAGTTACAGATTAATTGCATGCTCTTCCGTGCCCTGACATGTCATGCTGGCATTAGTTTGCATTTGCATACACTTTCAATTTCGGGAGCTACATGCAAAGTTTAAGATCACTGCTTTGGTTATGAGTTGCGTATATGAACATTTCCTCACCCGAAGCTGCATGTGCAGCCCTGCACAGGCCAACTGAAGATTCAGCCCTGAGTTTATGAATCGGAAGGAAATGACTGAGGTAAGTCTGCACCTCCACTCGCCAAGTCCTGCAGCCTTTGTAATGACGGCCCATGTTTCCAACGCAGAGTGCAACATTACAGCAACGCAAACTGTGCAGTTTTCACAATCTATGAAACGCCAACACGCTGGATGTACGAGGTAGTAGCAGATCAGTGCGATATCGCAATAAGTCACATGTATCGTTCCCAACAGCCTCTGTATTGCAGCATAATGGAGGGCAGGGACAATATTAGCGGTAAGTGACCATGCAGAGACCTAACGTCAAAGGCAGTAGGTGACCATAGTGACGCACAGTGATGGTAGATTGCAGTGCAGTGCAGTGCAGACTGAATCCTAAGGCCTGCAGTGTAACACTACCACTGGACCCTTTGACCCCAGAACGTGATCTCATCCGTGTGTAAGTTTCTGAATCTCTTGAAAAGACATGAAGACCAATTTTCCTCCATATAGATGAACAAAATATTATATTGTCTCCTGTATTAACATGCAGTGTATTTGCTAAAACTTCCAATTCAGAGTTATGAGCTTGAAACATGTAATGGATGCTAACCGCATAATATGCATAACTAGTGAGCATACTTAGCTGTGTTCTGATTGCAAAATCACAACAGGATACTGCTTAAAAGTGAAGAAGTATGCAGAAGGGGGGGGGGGCAAAAAGGGATGCTGCCTGTGCTGGTTTTTGCTGCAAACTCCCTAATTAGGTTACTAATTAGAAGGCTGACTGGCCGATGACACGATAAAACGATTTGTATTGCTTGGTGGTGGTGAGCCTGAGCTCACCTTGCTGCCCTGGTGAGAGGAGGCGCGAGAGCTGGGGAGGAACACCGAGTGGGCCCATCGGGGGCAGCACCAGCAGGACCTGGAGGCTCTGCAGACAGGTCTGTGGTCGGCTGAATCGAAGGCCGGGCCAGGAGAAGGAGCAGCGAGCACGATAATGGCCTCTTTGTGCTGAGACAGGGGAAAAAGGCCATTGCAGCTTAGACTGCACAGGGAGGCTGAGGAAGAGTCCCCATCCTGGTCCTCAGTGAGGGCTAGCCAACGCTAATGCTAACCGATATGCTACCACAACCCCTCTCTCTCTCATATAATATGTGTGTGTACATACTGACACTGTGCACTACCACCAGTCACTTTCTGGCTGTTTTTTTATTTAAAATTATAATTTCACTGTTCGGCAAATGTTTGTGTTACTAAACAAAATGAGTTACAATATTTTTGCTGAATTTAAATTTGAATTTCCCCGTCGCACAATGATTTTGAGAGACAAGCTTTATGATGTTTGTATTTTACATTATGTGCATGATGGAAGTGACACCTAAAAGGTGGAAGTATTTGGCTGCAGAAATGTCCCTGTTAAGGGTCCAGCAGAAGTCAGCATTTCCCCATCGGTTAGAAAGCAGGACCCCGTGTCAGCAGCCTGTAAACACCAACTAAAGAAATGCAGTACTTTGCACCCTCAGTCTTAATGTTCTGAAATATTTTTTTTCCTAAATTTAACTTTAATATACCCACACATTAATAATAAACTGCATTCTAACCATATAGCTTAAAAATGATGTTACTCAAATTACCAGTGATGGTAAAATTTTTAGTGCATTTCTGAAATCACCGTAAATGCCCTTATTCATTCTGTGGCAATCTTTGTTTACAATTGTTACCAAATGCTTAACATCCTATTTTACACTTATGTTCCTGGTTAATAGTCATGGAATCAGGCAACCAAGCAAATCACTGCACATTTACGCCGATATAACTCTGTATGTACTGCTTTTAAAGAAACATCACAGTGCAACATGAATCATGGGATTTATACATTAGAGTGACGTGGTCGTGGGAACTGAAGGATGTTTGATGAGCACAGCACAAATCGCAGGTTCTCTCACACTAGCCTTCGGGGGAATAGATCTTGATAAGGTGCTGCAGTTCTGTTGGGTATCCAGTGAGGGGGCATCTCTGATGGCCTTTGACATAGATGTATATGCAGCGATAACAAAACACATAACCAGAGGTGGCCAGGGCAGTGTCGTTGGCACGGACCTTGCGACACAGCGGACAAACATTCGCGGACAGGAGAGGCAGGTCATCGCCGTGGTCAAGGTGAAGAGGAGGAGAAGGTGTAGGGAGGGAGGTCAGGGACTTGATGGTGTTGTGGTTCTCTGAAGAGTACCACCACTCCAGGAACTGAAGGAAGAATACCCCCAGGGAAAGGCTGGTAGAGATGGCAACGGCGACACTGCCCAGGGCTGCCGACAGTGTCTTCTGCAGCTTTACAGGGAAGCTGGAAGACCAATGCCACAGTCGATTAGCATATCACGTTATAGATTAATGGTCCGTGGTCACTGAAGCAATCACACGGAGTACTTAAACCTGTTAAAGATCACGTTTTTCATATTGCACATATTTACTAATATACTTTTAGGTCTAACGAAGATGTGGTGAACTACAACCAAAAAATACTCCCGAAGAGGCGCACCTTTGTTTGGAGGCCAGGGTCGTGGCAGGCTTTAGATCTATGCAATGAACGTCATAAGCGGTGAGGCGCACCAGCCGGACTCCAGCGAGCCACTCGAGGGGAGAGTGGTGCCCCGTCCGGCCGAAGATGTAGGCAAGCTGCTGGCAAAAGATCCAGCCTTCCCAGGCCGTGCTGACAAAGGGAAAAGCAGCCAAGAAGGCCCGGTACAGGCGCCGGAATCTCGTCTGTGGCAGCTGTATGGAGAAGTCATCCTCATCCCTCTGTCTGGCCAGGATCTTCTCCAGCTTCCCGCGCAGGTAAGGGACCAGAACCAGCAGCAGTAAAGAGCACCAGTGCTGCTTCCGACGGAGTCCGAGATGAGCTGGGCGCTGAGGCTGGGCGGCGGCCACCCGCTTCAGCCCGTAGAAGTTCTCAGAAAAAGAAGCGCTCGTTCTGGACAAGAAATGATGCTGCAGCAAGAGGTCCAGCGACACGTAGATCTCGTCAAACCACTGCCACAAAGGTCCGTAACGTGAGGGGTTGGACTCGGCCAGAACCTGCAGTCATAAAGTCAATATCATGGAAAAAAAAAGTGTCTTCTTTAATAACCCAATACAATTCTTTCAGCTCATATATTAACAACCCTGCTGAAAAAGCCAGTATAGACCAGCATAGCTGGCTAATAGCATAACCAGCACGATGCACGTTGGTTATACGAGCATATGTTGGGTTTTGGTACACCAGCACCAAATCAGCACAGACCAGTATGGAAATCATGCCGGTCTATGCTGTTTTTTTTTCAGCAGGGAAATAATCCCGCCAATGTAGTCCTAGTAACGCATGTCAAGTATTTAAGTCTCCGCACTTAATAAGCCAAGCAGGTCAGAGAACATTTATTTGCATGCTACATTTGTAAAAAGCTATAACAGAAAAGGGGTAAATGACAACCTTCACGGCGTGCTGAACCGCGGGTCTCACTGCACCCATTAACGAGTCCTGGGCCAGAACTTCGAAAATCGACGGCCGGTCATCAGCAGCAGTAGCTGTAGTGATATGAGCGCCCCTTTGCGCCATAACTTCCAGGCAAGTTCGGAACTACGCGAAATGGGACTTGTATTACGTTAAAACCTAGAGCATATTAAAACCACAGAGAACCATTCCAACCAAACTTAACTTTCAATCGTAATGCAACTACGGGAAATAAAACAAATCCACAAACTGACACCAAATATAACGTGCGAGGCGCCTCTAAATCGTCTCCGCGAGCGAGAAAGTCAAACATTACGCGTTTCTTCTGGTGCCCCCTTCAAAGCAGCCCGGAGTGCCACTTCCGGTCGTGCGCGCGCCACTTCCGGCGGTGCGTCGCCGCTCTCCCTCCCCAGTCTCCCGTGTTTTTCCGGGACCCCTCCGTCGCCTTCGCGCTCCGCTGCCGCAGTCCGGGGAGGCCGATTCGCGCATCCCAGCTCCAGCGCCTTCTCCGCTCGCGTCCGCGTAAGTCCCCGCCGTTAACGCGCATGGCGGCCCGCCGTTCCAAAGTCATTGCGGAATATGCGGCTTTTTATGAAGGCTGCCTCTGCTGCCGGCGCCTCTCCCGGTCGGCCGGATAGCCGCGTCCCCGCTACCGCGAAGGGTCACACCCAGTAACGCGCCCCGAAGCCCCGCAGAGTTAAAGCCGGGGCGACGGTTGCAATCATCTGAGTCGCTGTCAGTATAATATATAATGTCACGGTAACTGCGACGACAGGCGCACTGCTCGTCCTTTGCCCCTCGTTATCCAGAAAATACCCCCCCCCCCCGCTAACGTCACCGTTAGCCTTCCGTTAGTCCCGCTAGCCGGTTAGCTAGTTAGGATTTAGGCGGCTGCCGCGCTCCTCGCCGGTTATGTGCTACGGCAAGGACAAGGCGATCGCAGCGAATTTGCTGAGTATGCCTGATGTTGGTTTTCCCAGACACAGGCCGCGGTGTGCACGGGAATTGCATGGGAATTGCACGGGAATTGCACGGGAATTGCATGGGAATTGCACGGGAATTGCATGGGAATTGCACGGGAATTGCATGGGAATTACATGGGAATCGCAGGCGCGAGCTCGTCGCAGATCCACCCTAGTAACTTTCGATCGGCACTGCATCCTGCCAGTAATGTTATTATCGAGTGCAGGAGGCGTGCTCAGGGCGTCAGATTCTGGGGGAGGAAGCCAGAAACGTTATTGCTCTTGTGTTCGTGGGAAAACTGAAATTGCGCTGAAAGCGTTTTTCTGTGATTTGATACCGAGGGAATTATTTATAAGGGTCAGTCAGATCTTTGCATGGGACTAGTTTTGTGCTGAGGTGACATTCAAGCGTGGAGCCTTTTCAATGAATGTCAGTTTTGGATGAGTATTGCATTCCTGTTTTCTCAGCTCTGCCATTTGAAGATTTGCCAAAATGACTGATTCAAAATACTTTACCACAAACAAGAAAGGTGAGTCGCTAACGTCTGTCTGTCTGTTCCAGTCACTTTTCAGTAATGTTCACTGTAATTAATCATGCAGGTCAAATTATGTTTTATAAGCAACTGCTTTTTTCCTGTGAGCGTGCCAGTCCACTGAGTGCGTGTCAGGCTGGTGCTGCGTGGCTTATTTAGATTGCTCGGGCCCATTCAGGTTTTGGTTGCCCTTTATTTTAGGAGAGATCTTTGAGCTTAAGGCCGAGCTGAACAATGAGAAGAAGGAGAAGAGGAAGGAGGCAGTGAAGAAGGTCATCGCTGCCATGACTGTGGGCAAGGACGTCAGGTTAGCAGCTTGGAGTCCTAACTTCAGGTGGCCTTGAAATGTTCAGCTTGTCTGATTATCTGATGGACCTTCCCTGCAGCTCCCTGTTCCCCGATGTGGTCAACTGCATGCAGACAGACAACCTGGAGCTGAAGAAGCTGGTGTACCTGTATCTGATGAACTACGCCAAGAGTCAGCCAGACATGGCCATCATGGCAGTCAACAGCTTTGTGAAGGTGGGTCTGCCATGCATCTCCACACGCGACATGCTCGTTGATCACAGTGATGGTCTCTCTCTCTCGAGCTACACATTTGGGGAATTTGAGCTAGCCTCATTTTTAAATCATCTTATTTTTAGAAATGTTTTTTTTTAATATATGTTAGATGATGTGCAGCATATACCTTTTGGTCTTAATACTGTAGTAAGTTTTTATAAGCTGTTTGTGTTTTCTTGTAAATTGATAGATAAGATTCGTAAACTGATAGATCTGTTTTTAATTTATAGGTCTGACTCCTTTTACATTTTTCGATTTTTAATTTCCGTTTTAAAGTAGATGGATGGATAAATAGCTGGATAGAGGTACTTTATTGGTCCCGACTGGGAAACTCCTTTGCTACTGCGGCAAGCATAAATTAAGCAACAATATAGCACAGTGTGCGTAGCTGGAGTATAAGGAAGTAAAGTTTAAGACGAAATCAAAAATGCACCAGTGAAACGGATAAAAAAATAATCAGATAGATAAAAGTATCTGAAAAAACCACACTATATGCAACATTAATCGAAATCAAGTATTCAAGGCTGTAAATGTCAATGGTGGTTCGAGCATCGATTGAGTGCAATATGCTGTCTGCAGTTTAAGAATTCTGCAAATACGCAAATGGAAATGCCCAATGAAAACAATGAAATTCGGGATGAAATGGGGGTTCCTCACAGTAAATAAAGTCTAACCTGGCCGTAGCCTTCTAACGGACGGAGCCTGTGTGGATCGTCTCCCTCCCCAGGATTGCGAGGACCCCAACCCCCTGATCCGCGCTCTTGCCGTTCGGACCATGGGCTGCATCCGCGTGGACAAGATCACGGAGTACCTCTGCGAGCCACTCCGCAAGTGCCTGAAGGACGAGGACCCCTACGTGAGGAAGACGGCCGCCGTGTGCGTGGCCAAGCTGCACGACATCAATGCCCAGATGGTGGAGGACCAGGGCTTCCTGGATTCCCTGCGAGACCTCATCGCGGACTCCAATCCCATGGTGCACCACTCGTCCCGCCCCCCTTTTCCCCGCTTAGCCAATCCCCCGCAGTCCGTCTGCCTTCGTCGTAAGGGATTGGGCAGCTGAAAAGCTCTCCCTGTCATCCCCGCAGGTCGTGGCCAACGCGGTGGCCGCCCTATCGGAGATCAGCGAGTCCCACCCCAACAGCAACCTGCTGGACCTGAACCCCCAGAACATCAACAAGCTGCTGACTGCCCTGAATGAGTGCACCGAGTGGGGGCAGATCTTCATCCTGGACTGCCTGTCCAACTACAACCCCAAAGACGAGCGTGAGGCCCAGAGGTACGTCCGTACCCTCATGCCACCTCCCTGACAGACACTGTCCTCCTGCTACATACTTTGAAATAATTTTCCTTCTGTCCGTCCATCCATCTTTCCTTCCATCATCATCCACCTTTCCATCCTTCCATCTTTCCATCTGTCCATTTTCTATACTCCTTTGTCCCATGCAGGTTCAATCTGAATAATATTTTTTATTTGACACCTTGCCGTATCTGACATTATTTGACCATAGAAATATGATTTTTATGAAAGGTGACCTGTTTGCCCACAGGAGAGTAATAAATTCTGCTTGGACATTTGATTAATAGATTATATTTAGCTGGAAATTGTATTTCCCCTCTCTTTCCTTTCCATGGTTTGTTTATTTTACCTAACTTATGCTTGCATCTGCACTTTCCTGCTGTCCTGATGTCTGATGGGTGTGTAGCTGGATATTATCTTGAAGCTGGTGGATGTCATGTTATTCTTTAGTTCCGTGTTTCTCAAACCGGTCCTCGTAGACCCCCCCCCCCAGACGGCCCACATTTTTGCTCCCCCCCAAATCCCTGGGTGTTAGGAGGGAGCAGAATCGTGGTGCGTCTGCGGTCCGGCCGCCGCGTCTGACTCGTGTCCGTGCCCCCCGCCCAGCATCTGCGAGCGCGTCACCCCCCGGCTGTCGCACGCCAACTCTGCCGTGGTGCTGTCGGCGGTCAAGGTGCTGATGAAGTTCCTGGAGCTCCTGCCCAAGGACTCTGACTACTACAACACCCTCCTGAAGAAGCTGTCCCCCCCGCTGGTCACCCTGCTCTCCGGGGAGCCCGAGGTTCAGTACGTGGCCCTGAGGAACATCAACCTCATTGTGCAGAAGAGGTCAGCTTCCCCCCGCCCCGCCTCCTCCGGTGTGCTCGGGGCAGCCACACATGTGCACATTAAGATTTGTTTCCCCCATTGTGTCTTTTCTTTTAGAAGATCAGTGTGGGTTCAGTCCATACAAGTAAAAAGATGGCACAAAAAAAATGATTCATGTTCACATTCTGCCACTAGATGACAGTATTGGAACCTGAGAAGGCTTCCTTTCATCTAGAGAGGTCAGGAACGAGGCTTAGGAACAGGATGCTCTGCTCCACTCACTGCCTGGTTTAAGTGAATGGCAACTAACGAGATAATTAACTTGTAAAAAAAATGGCAGCTGGTAATTTTACTCGTTTTAGGTCCTTGTTTTTCGATACTGCAAATTATTAACCTTGTGAATAGACTAACATTGAGGGCTTCTGACTTGGAATCGCTCCAAACTGATAACCGATATCAGCTAAGGCTGTTGATGTGTCCTGAATGGCTCCGACTTCCCTCCATTTCATTTTCATAGGCCTGAGATTCTGAAGCAGGAGATAAAGGTGTTTTTCGTCAAGTACAACGACCCGATTTACGTGAAGCTGGAGAAACTGGACATCATGATCCGCCTGGCCTCTCAGGCCAACATCGCCCAGGTACTCACCCGTCTCCCGGGCACCAGCACGGTTCCCCCAAGACACCGTCGGCCCGATCACACTCAGTTTGTTGGGTGTATTCTTTGCTTGGCATCAATAACTTGCTGACTATCTTAGAAGCATCGACTCAGGTTGATGGCGGAGACCATTTCTACTACATTTGCACAGATCTGGAAATCTTTTCCACTAAATTATGGCTAGCATTTAAGTCTCTAATTTCAACTAGAAGTTTTTGGGGACCCCCGCCAGGCCACGCAGACACAGGTGATGGAGGTTTATTGTTGCATGTCATCTAATGTGGGTGATTGCTGCTGCTTAAGCGATGGTTGCTTCCGAGACAGAACGCAGTGAGATGCTTGGTGTTGGCTTACCAGATGGGGCGGGTGGGTGCTCTCCCGCCTCAGCAGACCGGGCGGACAGGCCTGGGCCGGCCTCCCCCCACCCCAAGTGTAAACCGCAGCTGTCAAAGTGCCAAGAATGGCGTCGGGTGAGATCAGGGCAAGCCGGGGGGAGCGGCAGAGTGGGCCGTCTCCCGTTTATCGCCACGGCACCTGCTCCTCGTGTTTACGCCGAGAGTGGGAACGCTTGCCCGTGCAGATATTTTGAAAGGTCACGTCATCAGACTTCATAACTGCCATTTATGGGGTAACGTGGGAAGATGAAGACCAATGAGGTGGAGGCAGGAGGAGGAGCTAGGATCCCCAGCGAGCTGGATCTCTGATAGGCCGCTCATCAAGCTGGTGTAGACCCCCGTGTGTCACTGCAACATCTCTGAAATCCCCAGACTTCTATCATTCATGCACACATGGGGGACGTTTGACTACAGATATGTTTTTCCGCTTGTTACTTACACTGTTGTAAAAGGATACGTCGTAATCGGTTTTTAATTTGGCAGGTAGGGTATTAAATGTGGTACTGACACTGGTAAGGGGCGGGTAAGGGTTGAGTCTATGGTGAGGTCTAAGCGCTGGGTCTGCAGGTCCTGGCCGAGCTGAAGGAGTATGCCACCGAAGTGGACGTGGACTTTGTGCGCAAGGCAGTCCGGGCCATCGGTCGCTGTGCCATCAAGGTGGAGGTGAGTCCCTGGCAGACGGCCCTCCATGCCTCGCCTGCCCCCCCCTCAGCTTAGCCAACATCTCTGCGCTCTCAACGTGTCTGAAAGCCGCCGCCACAAGGACAAAATATTAAAATGCAAATTAAAAAGATGGATTTAATAGACTCCTGAAGGGAAGGTTTCCCGGCCAGAATGGCGCCTCTGTACAATTGCAGCTGGTAATTTCCTGTTGCTTAAGGAAGAAGGGAGTCGGAGATGGATCTCCGGATTCATTTTGGTGGGGCTTGTGACGATGGCGTGTCTGTCTCTGTCTCCCGGGGGACAGCAATCGGCCGAGCGATGCGTCAGCACCCTGCTGGACCTCATCCAGACCAAGGTCAACTACGTGGTACAGGAGGCCATTGTGGTCATCAGGGATATCTTCCGTAAATACCCCAACAAGTGAGCCCCCCCCCCCCCCTGCGGAGTGGTGTCTGGTGGCGTAGCTCCGAGCTGATAAAGAAAATCAAAAATGCCTTTTCAGGTACGAGAGTATTATCGCCACGTTATGCGAGAACCTGGACTCGCTGGATGAGCCGGACGCCCGTGCGGCCATGATCTGGATCGTGGGCGAGTACGCAGAGCGAATCGACAACGCAGACGAGCTGCTGGAGAGCTTCCTGGAGGGCTTCCATGATGAGAGCACCCAGGTAGGTCTGCTGGGGCCCCCGGCTATCTGCTACCGGTGTGGTGCCTGTAACCTGCTGGTGTTTCCTTGCTTGAGCCTGGTCCTTTCTTCTGGGACTTGCAGAGATGGACATTTCAGATCCACTGAGTAAAAATCCAGACCAGGATTTTGTTTCAGCCAATCAGCTGAGTACTCTGTAACTGTGACTCTTTATACTCTGCTGGTTGGTTGGGCCACAACCTTGGTCTGGATTTGTACTTTCTGGACCTGAACTACCCACCTCTGCACAACGC
Organism: Petrocephalus sullivani; assembly: GCA_026780845.1. Taxonomy (NCBI): domain Eukaryota; kingdom Metazoa; phylum Chordata; class Actinopteri; order Osteoglossiformes; family Mormyridae; genus Petrocephalus; species Petrocephalus sullivani. Next base: position 9,036,562 of record JAODKM010000037.1, on the reverse strand, counting down.
CAGCCAGTGAAGGTTACGGGTTTGTCCGTAGCTCCCTTGGCAGTGGTCTGCCACATGTGTCTGAGCGCGCCTCCGTCGTCATGTGACAGGTGCAGCTCACGCTCCTGACGGCCATCGTGAAGCTCTTCCTGAAGAAGCCGTCGGAGACGCAGGAGCTGGTGCAGCAGGTGCTGAGCCTGGCGACGCAGGTGAGGCCCATGGACGGTGGTCCCGTCACCCCGTCCTACTTCTCAGTCCCCATCTCGACCCCGTATTATTGCCTGCCATGAGTTTTTCACATTGTGATGAGACGTTACTCCATTCCGTCACGTTAGCAGGGGAGGCTAACTGAAGTCATCGGTAAGGTTTGGGGTAGTCATCCTCCACGACTAGTTAACCTGAAACACCTATATATATTATTTCTACCCCTGTTATGGTTCGGAGCTGGTAGATTAGCATAATCTTCTGGGAAATTAAACAAAAAGTGGAACGGAGGTGAGGTGGGGTCTGATTCTGCAGCAGCACGTGTGGGCGGGGCTTAGGGCTATGCAGGAATGCCTCGCAGTGATTTATATACCAGGATGTGTCATGAAACGGAGGCCGTCATGACTGTGTAGCACTAACTGCCCATTAGCTACCACTGGGTCTATGGAAGCGCTATGGGTTTGATATCAGGTGTCTTTTAATGCCCCCTTCTTCCGTGTAGGACTCCGACAACCCGGACCTGCGCGACAGAGGTTACATCTACTGGCGTCTCCTGTCCACCGACCCGGTGACGGCCAAGGAGGTGGTCCTGTCGGAGAAGCCCCTCATCTCGGAGGAAACGGACCTGATCGAGCCCACCTTGCTGGATGAGCTGATCTGCCACATCGGCTCGCTGGCCTCCGTCTACCACAAGCCCCCCAACGCCTTCGTCGAGGGCAGCCACGGCATCCACCGCAAGCACCTGCCCATCCAGCATGGCAGGTGAGGCCCACTACCCCCGGGGGTTTCCAGGGCAACCGGCTCATGACACGTTTGCCGTCCTGTTAGCATGGGAACGCGTAGGGTATATGTAGGTGCGAGATCACGTTACCAAGGGGACTCTGGTTAACGCCTTCAAGGACAATTTCATCACTTCATTTACACAAGGGCTGAGGAGTTCTTGCAGTTGCTTGATAATTGTATTGATCTTTATTCATAAGGTCTTTCAGGGCCACTGCATTTTGTGGATGTGGCCGTTTGCCAGCCTGGAAATCTAATCGGCCACGAAGAAGCTTATTCTGTTAGTGAGTCTTGTCTGTGGTACTGTTAAGGTCTAATTAATTAACCCCAGTCGGTGGAGTTTGTTGTTTTGCCATTTGCATCCTTGTTTGCCTGGTGTTAGTGTCTTGGGGGAGGTCCAGCTTTTGAAGCGTGTAATTACATGGATATTTCTAAAAACTGTTGTTGTTTATTCTCCCTTAGGGCAGTGTTTCCCAAACCAGTCCTTGGGGACCCACAGACGGTCCACATTTTTGCTCCCTCTTTGCCCGACAGTTCACATTTTTAGCGGGTCCCCGAGGACCGGATTGGGAAACACTGCTTTGGGGGATGACTTTACAGTGTGCAGCCCGTGTACGGCTCATTTTGGCCCTGTGCTCTCACAGCATTGACACCGGTGAGAGCCCCATCAGTGCCGGCCCGGTGGCCCCCATGGACCAGCCGCAGGTCATCCCCTCCCAAGGCGACCTCCTGGGCGATCTGCTCAACCTGGACCTGGGACCTCCTGTCAATGTGCCCCAGGTGTCCTCCATGCAGATGGGGGCTGTGGACCTGTTGGGAGGAGGTCTGGACAGTCTGGTAAGCTGACGCTTCGCAGACCCTGACCTGGTTTTAACCTGGTGGAGTGTTAAGTGTACAGAGAGAGTGGCTGAGCACCTTGTGAAATGGCAGTTTGTCCAACTGATCCGGAACCCGGTTTATCCTAGTGCTTATGCAGCGCTGTGAGCCAGCTAGATGTAAATTAAGTGCATGCACCATATTTCCGTTTTTATATTTACGAAATATATTTATCGTACATTTGATCTGTCTGAATGCCATCAGGGCTGAGCTGTGTTTTAACCAAGCTGACTTTATCGCTGAGCTGTATTTGAGGACTAAGTGCGCAGCCCTGCCAAGACGTCATGAATCCATCTACAGAGGCGGCAGCCATGTTTGTTTAGCCAGATCGCGCATGCCATAAAATGCGGTGCCACTGGTACTGTGTGGGTGCGAGACCTGGCAGGCACAGGCCCGTAGCGGTCGCAGTTTTTATGTAGCAGCACCGAGCTGCTGCTGATGTTGGTGTAGTTTGTGCTGTAAAGGGTTTTCAGAGCATCGATTGGTGAGTTTGTTACTCCAGAAAGATGGCTCTCGTTTTGAGGTTCTCGTTTTCTCACTGCCCTCGGCTCTTGCAGTACTGGTAGCCAAAGGGAACCATAATCCTACCCCCCCATTGATTCCGTACGTGAGTGGCGGGTGCCTTTACTCGCTGTTACAGGCGTGGGCTTTCAGCTGCTGAGTCCAAGGTATCTCGGCTATATCTTCATTTGCACTTCATTAAAATTCTTGTCTTATTCAGCTTGGCTTCAACAACGATGCTGTGTAAAAATTATAACCTGCTTCTCTGGCCAGTTGTAGTCAGAGAGATGGCTGCTCGTTCGTCTCTGGTCGG
>JAODKM010000037.1:9011360-9024226 GCA_026780845.1 Petrocephalus sullivani | reverse complement strand
GTGGGGTGAGACCAGGGTCTTTAGATGCTGTACCCTGTAGATACTCCTTCCCCTCTGCAGGGGTGGGGTGAGACCAGAGTCTTCAGATGCAGTACCCTATAGATACCACTTCACCACTCCATGTGCCGCCAGGATCCCCAAAGTTTGCAGATCTCTGTTGGCGTGGTCGTGGACTGGTGTGCTGTCTGACGTGAGCAGTGCATGCGAGGCAGCCCGTCCGGCTCAGGCTCTCACGCAGTAACACACTTTTGCGTTTGCTTGACAGGTGGCTGTCAAGAACAACATTGACGTCTTCTACTTCAGCTGTCTCATTCCACTCAACATATTCTTCGTGGAGGATGGTAAAATGGGTGAGTCTGCCAGCTTTGGCTGGTGCCACCAAGTCATGTGTTTAAAAAGAATCTGTTAAATTAAATGATACAAGTGTACCAACAGTATATTATACTTTAAGAAAAAAAATCTTGCTCAAGCAGAGTAGGGATTAGTCCTTTAAATTGTAAGTCAACTGATAGCCCAGTTAAGCCTAGTAAGATTCAGTAAGCATGTTTGGATTTCCTGAACCGGGATTTTGCAAAGCTCCTTCATTCCATAAACGCTGAACACTGAGCCATCACTGAGGATTTCAGAGAGTGCCCACCACAACATGACTCTCTGCCAACTCCCTCACAGAACGCCAGGTCTTCTTGGCCACCTGGAAAGACATTCCCAACGAGAACGAGCTCCAGTACCAGATCAAGGACTGTCACCTGAATGCGGGTAAGCCAGAGGAGCGCCAGGGAGTGTTTACTGAAGGCTGACCAAAGGTGCCTCCATTTTTAATGAAGAGAGTTAACGTACCGTCCTTAGCCTGGGTCACGGGGGACATGGGACACGGGGGACATGGGACACGGGGGACATGGGACACGGGGGACATGGGACACGGGGGACATAGGACACGGGGGACACGTGAAGCTCACAGGTCCCACTGCATTTCTGCAGTCGTTTAGGCCATTCCTCGGTTAGCAGTGCAGCAGACAATCAATGGCAGTCCCATTCTGTTTATGCACTGTTTATGTCTAACATAGTGAAATATTTTGGTATCTATTAGACCTGACAAGGGCGCCTTAAATACTCCTTTGTGGAATGTTTTTTTTTTTTTATATATAAAGGACCAAGGACAGCTTTCACAAGAAGTCTTTTTTTTTTTTTTTTTACTGCAAGCGTCGGCTGCAGTGACTTACGTCCCCAGCCTCTACTTTTCCTCTCTTTAATGCGAAGGACTGTCTAACTCCCTAAACCTCGTTAACCTTCCAGCTCTCAGTGTCGCTGGTTCGATCAATAGAGCGACTGAAGTTTAAATGGCGCGCATGTAGATGTGAAGGATGGCGAATTAATGAGCAGCACTTTCAGTTTTTATTTGGATTTGCCTGCTGTTAATTGATTGTGTGTGTGTGTGTGTGTGTGTGTGTGTGTGTGTCTGTTTGCACGCACGATGTAATTCATTAGTTTTGGTGTTTTTAATTTTCTGTCATCGTTCAGAGGGTGCTCTGAACGTCTCCACGGTGAATTCTCATATTTTAATGATTGAGAAATGGTCTCAAAAACAGTGCATTTAATTAATAACAGAAATAACTGCCAGGTTATTTGAGGTTTGGGTTGGCTACTTGAAACACAGCAATGGTGACCCTTTGGCTTTTTTCTCATACTAGTTTTATATCCACACCTTCGTCTTCTCCACAGCCCCTTTTTCCCAATTTTGTCAAATCTGTCCATCAGTCGAGTTCCATGAGGTCATTGTCGGTGCCTCTAGTGAGAACACCGGGTCATCCGAGGATGCCTGCATCCCAATTTCGTTAGAGAACATTGTGCTGTGTCTGTCTTTAAAAAGTCACAGAGAAGTCATTGACAGTTTTTCAGGGGCAGCAGCAGCTGAATGAAAGCCGATGAGCATCTACAGGTCAGAAGGACCGTAACTCAGCAACTCTGGCATTTAATTGGTCACTGTTTGCTGTATTGGTACTGAAACAAGTGGAATTTTATTGGTGGAATCGGGACACTTATTAAACTGGCAGAAACAGTTGATAATTATAAACAGAAGCACGATTTCAGCACACTTGAGTGGAATCGGCTTTCTTTCATTTCCATGTGGAATTTATTGCCCGGTGTGAAAACGTCTTCAATGCAGAGAGAAGCCAAGCCTCTCCAGTCCCCGCTGGGTGACTCATGGGCAGAGCCTCATCAGAATTCATCAGGCCGAGGCTGGCGCTTTTCTCCGTGAATCCTAAAGCAGCCTGGGGTTAGAGGAGGGCCATGGTGTTGTCCGGCCGACCAGGCATGGCGAGACGGAGAAGCCGTTTTTTTTTTTTTTTTTTTGTAGCAACTAGAACTTTTATCTGCTTAAGCCAGTGTTTACTTGTAAGTTAAAGCTGTGTGGCTTCCCCGATGCTCTTCTGCATCAGCTCGAATCTTAATTAAGGCTCTCTGATGCGGGACATTGATAGCGGCTTCGCATGATGACGTCTATCCCATTAAGTACGGTTGGCTGAAACGCTCAGCCATGCTTCGGTCGAAAGCACATCCCCGCGTCGCTTCCGGTTTCATCCCATTTATCGGTTTTGGCGGTTAGCTTGGCCGCAGTGGTCCTGAGTCGAGTGGGCCGGTTCACGGGGGGGGCTTGAGGCCCGCCTCTCTGAGCTGGGTCTCGCTCCGTAGACCGTGGTGGGATTCCGGCAAATCCCGGCCAGCTCCTTCAGATGTGACGGCCTGCCACAGAGCTCGGCCTCTTCCCCACTCTCCTCCTTCGCTCCGTGTCACTTGTGGTTCTGCGGATTAGTTCTCCTGGAAAGCAGCCATCTCTGGCCAGCTCATGGCTGGACGGTGGACAATGATGGACGAGCCGGCGCTCTGAATGTCTCTGGGAAGGGAAATGATCATTATGAAAATCCCCTGTATGGTCTTTGTCAGCTTACTTAAAAGCATCTTGGAAGAAATTTGCATTGATAACCTTAATTGTTCCTCAGGAATAAGTTTGCTTATTGGGCTTGGTTCTTGTATTATCAAACAGATTTTTGTGACCCTTTCTTTTTCTGTCTGTCTCTGGGAGGGTCTTAAGGACATAAGAACTATACAAACGAAAGGAGGCTATTCGGCCCATCAAGCTCGCTTGTGAGCATCCGGGTGTTGCATGACCTCATAAACTGTAACCGTAGACTGGTTAACCGTCCCCCTTAACAACTGAACATTGGCTATTAGCAGGCTGATCCATACCTCGAGGTCCATATAATTTTGTGCATTCTGTCTGTTTCTGGTAAGGGCGTCATGATGACGGATCCATCACCTGGCATTATCCTGTATGTCTTCCTATGTATAGGCTACCCTTCCATTTCAGCATTGACTGTATATGTTCATTTATGCACTTGCAAATTCATTTTTTTTTCTCTCCTCAGTCAGTAGGTTAGATGAGAACCGAATATATTTTTTAAAAGCAAAATCCTGGAAACTGCTGGGTGGGACAAACATCAACGTTTTGAATTTCGGGGTTGGGATGTGGCCCACATGCACCATGCCATCAGTAACGGCTACGGTTTTGGGCCTGCAGACACCGTGTCTGGGAAACTGCAGAATAACAACATCTTCACCATCGCCAAGAGGAATGTGGAGGGTCAGGACATGCTGTACCAGTCGCTGAAGCTCACAAATGGCATCTGGATCCTGGCGGAGCTCCGTATCCAGCCTGGGAACCCAAACTACACGGTGAGTCCGCCCCCTGCCCTCCACCCCTCTATTCCGCCCCTCTATCTCGCCCATTCTCAGGCCTTTCCCTGCGGCAGGTCCAGGAGCGGTGTGCATGACTGTTCTGACGTCTTATAGAATGGCATATTTTGTTTTAAGATGCGCACAAAAACACCAGCAGCTGTCCCTCTTTGTTGTGTGTTTGATGGAGCACCAGTAACACCTGCCTCCGGTACCGCGACTAGACGGCGGCCTTTATAGCGTCACGGTTACCCAGGTTCGGTTCTGCTTCCGTAGCTGTCTGGTGGGCTAGAAGCCCAGAAGGAAAGCGGTGATCACAGGAGTTTGAAAGGAAGAGTAACCTTCAAGGGAGCGTTTCGTAAGGACCTAAAAATAATTGCCATTATATTCCTGCGCCTCTAGGTGATTTGACAGGTTTATGACTTAGTTCTTTTAGAGGTAACTCAGATGTCTTAGCAGCTGCTTTAAGTGTAATAAAAACTACAATATGCTTGTGCTGCTCCCGTTCAAAGGTGATCACCCTACACCACTGGTATGATATGTGATATCTGCTCCCAGCATTGTTGATATTTTTGTACTTTGATATGTATTGAACTAACTTGCTTTCACACTGTGTACTCACAAGTGATTGGTGAATAGCTGTGAACCTGTGCTTCCCAGCCTCACCTGGGAGCTCGGAGGAAGCAAAAACATGGCCCAGCCTCGCGTCCCCGAGGACCGGATAGGGGAGCTAGGAGGAAGCAAAAACATGGACCGGCATAGGGTCCCCAAGGACCGGATTGGGGAAATACTGATCTAAACAAAATGGGGGAAAAAAAAACTAAGGGCAGCCTTGTATTGATACTGAGAGGAATCTGGCAGATGATGGTGCTGACAGCCTTTGGTGCCCATAAGCTAGGTCTGATCTGGACCGCAGTCTGCCATACCTGTCTTGGTTGAGCACCTGAAGGAAAGTCAGAGCTCTCTTATCCAAGATCATCATGTCATGTCAGACAGATGGGAAAGTTGAGAGACACCCTCTTACTCGTTGAGCCTTCTCCCAACTTGGTTAGAAGTCCTCTTGAGTCTGTAACAAACATTTTCCTTTGTTTGAATGTATTAATCTCTAGATTAGTTTGGTCTAATGTGCCATTTGCTCAGTAATTGCTCCAGAACCCACTTTCTGTGAAGACTGGACAGTTTTGAGTCCTCCATTTGTGTTGGTGGCGTGATTTTTTTTATGTGAATTCAGACTTGACCTGTTGGGTCAGAAACCGGGGCTTAATGCCTGGCGAATCAATATGCCTATGAGCTGCTCATTGTGGAGCTTGACTGGCCAATCAGGATGGCTGCATACATCACTGCCTGTATCAGGGGAACCCAAAAAGGCATAACTCTTTACCTTAAATATGAGTTTACACTGCTGTACGCAAGCTCATCTTTTCATAAGCTGGTCGTCACGCGGATAGATGCCTGATATTTTTGTAAAGATGCTAAGCTTTCAAAGAGCAGCCACATAGCAGTGGCTGGACATGGTGGGTGAGATTTCGCAGAATAACCTGCAGTGAGCAGCGTATCGGTTTGGTGGTGGCGTTTGTGTCTGTGCGTTTCAGCAGGCTGACGTTTCACGCGCCACAGGGGATATACGCACAGAGGCTGTGCGAGCGAGCGAGCTGCCTGTGCTCGAGAGAGCCCGCTGCTTTAGCTATTAAATCCACCTGAATGGCAACTTCAAGCCCTTTCTAATTAATGATGGCCAGTGAATGGCTGTCGGTTGGGTCTAAAAATATCTTAGGAATGACTTTTTAAAGAAGTGGTCAGTTATTGTGAGGGCAGAGTGTGAATTGAATATAAATTGCCTAGTATTTCTTTGAAAGAAAACCAAGAACCCTCATCGAGATCAGTGTACAACGCACAAGAGATGAAATGGTCATTAGCTTAATTGCTTCTTCTTTCACTGCGTCGCCATGAAAACAGGTGAGGTGTTATGAAATTGGCGTTTAATCCCACTTTGTAGGCAGAACTCGGGGCAGGCTCTCCTAAGACCTGCCAAAAGGACCGGTTCCCTCCACCACTCGCCGAGGTATACACAATGTCAAGTCCCTCTCTCCCTCTGTCTCTCCTCTCATGTCCCTCTCTCCCTCTGTCTCTCCTTAGCTCTCCTTGAAGTGCCGAGCTCCTGAGGTCTCTCAGTACGTCTACCAGGTGTATGATGGCGTCCTAAAGAACTAGATCGTTCATCCCCTCCTCGCACCATGGTCCACCTTCCGCTCTTCGGCGGCACAAGAACAAATCTGTACCTTTTTGATCAGTTTTTTTTTTAAGCATTCTCTTTCTCATTCTCTGTCCTTGTCTATGTAAGCGAGGGTGCTAGTGCTCCATCCACAGCTAAAATCGTAATGTCGGTGTGACTGTCTGACTCGCCATGCGCCCCTTTAGAAACCTCCTCCTCCTCCATCTTCGTACTGTATCTCCTTTCTTTCGAAGCACTTTTTTCCCCGGCTGTGTATGGTCTCTGCTTCCCTTGTCCGCCATGCCTGACTAAGCAGGAACGCATTTATAAAGGACTGGCCCTCCCGAACAGTAGCGCCTTGGGTGAGGCTGTTTATGAAACACCATTGTCTATCAGCTCCATGTGGGCCCTCTAATGCCTCTCTCCACGTGACCTAACACCATGCGTGACTCAAAACTGCCAGTAACTCCTGAGAGCTGGGGGTCCGATGTTATACATTCGGTTTTGGCGACTTCTTAGTCCTGCATTTATTATTATCATTATTATTATTATTTTTTTTTGTGTTTCTCACTACTGCATTACCACTTTATGAAAATGACCATGTGTTTACTTAAGCCTGTGCCATCCTTCATGTTCCTTCATATATTTTGTATTGCCATTGTTAACGTTTTCCTTTTAAAAGAGAGGAAGTGTCTGCCTGTTAGCTTTAGTGAACCTTAAGAAGCGTAACCGATGAACTGAAGCTTTTCCTGCCTCCAAACTTGCCATATTCTTCTGTAGATGTTGAGGCAGCTTCGCACCGATTGGGCAGTTTATCGTAAGACTAAACTCTAAATGTCACGCGTATACAAACAGGTGGAAGCTTATCGCGCAGAACTGAGGCGATGAAGACTATCCGTAGGGTTATATCTTTGTTTTACAATAAGACCAATATAAAAATATTGTTGTGCTAAGTGTTTTTGAACAGTTGTATAATAACAATCCCCCCCCCCCCCCAAAAAACGTATCTGGGATACAAGCTTAAATATTTTGCCGATATGTAAATGTCGCTAGCTACGCTCAACGCTCACACTGGCATTCGGCGTTTATCGCTACATGGTTGTGTTTACCTGCTATTTTTGCGTCAAAACGTTGTACTAATGCAGTGAGAGGTGGTGCTTACCGCTGCCATGTTGCTTCCATTCTGTATAGTGATATTCTGCTGGTAAACTTGGATACATATAGGATAGCTGTACTGGAAGAACAGTCAAGTTCCCATCAGTTTAGCCTCAAAAGTAGCATGATATAGTAGCGGAGTACCAAGGCCTCAAATGTGACCGTGAATTTTAATAACTATATGTAGTGCGTACACATAAAATTTCATATTATAAATATTAAAAGTACCTATGCTTGCTGAACATATGGTAGTGATGCTTAATCGTGTCTGTGCTCACACTTTAGGTGCATAGTCGTATGGATCTCAAACACAAAGGTACAAATGTTTCTGTGATTTATGTGTTTTGCGAGCTGTTGCCATCCGTGACGTGCCTGTGGTCCTGCATGTAACCAGTGCCCATCGCTTCTGGGAGGTTTTACGTCTGTGCTGCGAGCCGCGGTCTCTGCCCAAAGGGAAATGCCACTTCTGAAGAACAGACTCTGGCCCCACCATATTTTAAATGTTATATAAAAATGGGAGTGGTGACTAAGACCAGAAAGGAACTATACGCCAGATTGATGCGAGATTATCTTATGAGGTTGCCAGACTTGCTGTAGGATCTTCCAGCTTCTCTGGATTTCTGATTCTGAGCCTGAAATTGACCATTTTCAAAACGGAGGGTCGTGTCTTCTTAAATTTCCTTAAATGGCCGCAATGGCACCCATTCCTACTAGTTAATTTTGTCAATGGCCGTTTACCTCCTCTGAATTCTGTCTTATCTTGCCACTTTTACCTCTTCCACCGTTCTCCCCCCAAACTGATGTAACCCTTTTTTGTCTTTTTTTCTTTTCTTTCTTTTCCCCCTTTTGCCATTTTCAATAAACTGTCCTCATGGAAGATCCCTGCGTGTGTCTCTTTCCGTTTAAATCGCATCAGCTCTGACACGTCAGTATAACAAGCCCTGACAGGAGGAGAACTTGATCAGCATGCAATGAGAATCAAACCAGAAAAGCAGCACCAAGAGCTGTTTTTTCCTGTTTCATTAGCTTTAAAATATATAACACACTTCCATACACCAGATATCTAAACTTGTAAGAGGGAATTAATTGTATATGACACTATGGTAATTAGAGGTTTGTTTACCACGGTAAGCTTCTGCTTTGGAGGAGCAGATGAGTTTTTCTATTTTTCCAAATAACTTAAAATAATCCAGGATGAGGTTACAACCCATCGCATGGCACACACCTATGGCCAATTTTGCAACTCCGGTTCACCTTAGCATGTTTTTGGACCACGAGGAGAAACCCGGGAACAGAGTGAAGGACCCCATGATGACATGGGGAGAACATGCAAGCTCCACACATGTAGATCCGGGGCAGAGATCACTGCTAACCTCTGTGCCACCGTGCCCTGAGACCATCAATCATTTATAAATGATGAAATCATACACTTCGGACAGAAGAGATCTTCTGCTGAGGAGTGGAACACTTTTGGTATTGCCCACATTACCACTGGAGCTCAGGGAGGAATTGTCACAACACCCCACTGACTGCACTATTTGCTGCTTGTGTCTGGGTCCCCCGTGTAAGATCTCAGTAGCACTCATGGAACAAACGAATTATGGAATCCAGAGTAAATCCAGACACACAATATTGCAAACAGTTAGACTGAGTTTATTGAACATGTTTAGTAGAACATCACATGGGTAACATACTGCTTCATGCAATCGTAATGAGACCCATTAATTGATGTAATTGGAAATATTATGCCTTTGGATTTTTAAACTAATGATTATATTCCAGAATGTTCATACTTCCCATATCGATAAAATTATAAACGAACAGTGCAGTACATTAAAAAAGGCTAAAATGTGATCAATGTATCAACCAAATTTGCAGTATCTTGGTGTAATTTTTCTCATCTCTACAGACATTTTCTCAGACTCTGAAGATGCTCAGCGTCTGATTATGCAATGTTTGTTTTCAAGCTGCTAAAAGGTTCTTTTGCCATGGGTTCTGGGTATGGAATGGCTTGCTGATTCATGACAATCTTTCAGTCGCCTGGTAAGAGGAGAGTCTGTAGCATGGTACTGCCATCGTCGTGCCTGACTGTTTTTTGTCTGTTGGATGATACACAGTGATGGATTCGCACCAAATGTCCAGTTTCCCTTTTTGACCAACATTTTTGTGGGAGGACCCTGCAGGTGTTTCCACAAAGGTTAAAAATAAAAATTAAAATGGCTTTCCTTTCACGATGACATCTTGGAAAAGTGTAAATAATGTTTTGAATGTAGCCATTTTTCCATCTTTTCCTCAGTCTCTGTCACTGAACTAAGTGGTGGAACCACTGACATCTGACCTCCTACTGACATCTGACCTCCCACTGACATCTGACCTCCCACTGACATCTGACCTCCTACTGACATCTCACATGAGTGTGGTTGGTCTTGTGTCTGGGTGGGAGTGTGCACCCCTATCTTCATGAGTAAGCAGACTATCAGGAACATTTTTGAACCATTCTCCCAATCTCTCATATTTTCACAGAATATGAGATTCTGAGGTAAGCAAGTCTGAATTTCTATTTGTCTCAATCTGTATTTGTGTGTGTGCACAGAATTTATATCAGTGCCCCCGCAATTTTGATTTTGAGCTTGTTCTGTCTTATTGAAGTCCGCTGCTTCAAGAGTCCAGTTTCACAAAAGCAGCTCAGTCAAATTGAAATCTGTCTTAGATGACAGGACAGCTACATTCCCTCTGGGATTTTTAGTATAAGCCCAACCACAGGCAGACAGACAGACAGCTCTGCCCGGTTCTTGTAATTTCTGCAACTACGCTGTGAGTGAATTCGTAAGGTCACGGTCTAAGTATAAGCGATTACACCCAAACAATCAGCATTATTAACATTATTAACTTTTGGATGAAACAATGGAACATTATCTATCTATCTATCTAATCTATCAATCATCCATTCATCCATCCATCTATGCTGGTGGAAGGAAAGTAAAATGGTTTCCTTCTGTGTATTTGATTCCTGGACAGTTTCGGGTCTGTTTGTAATAGTTGGGCCTTTTCTTTTTCTTATTCATCTGAGCAGTTTCACCTGGACCCATACAAAGGCTGCCCTCAGGACTAAGAGATAACTTGTTGCACAAAGACACCCCGGGTAACGGAATGCTTATCTGACATGCATTTGACAGGTATGAAACAAGCGGTTGCCAAGCAACAGTGGAGCAGGGATGCTGTTGCTAAGCGACGGCGGCTGCGCTGCCCGCTGGCTGTGGCGTTTACACACGCTACTTATTCTGCGCTGCTGAGTATAGAGCGAGCAGCAGCAGCCCAGATGAAACTGATACACTTCCTATGAGGCTGAATGATGTTTAAAATAAATCGTGCCGCTCCCCCGGGCTGAAACAAAGGATGTTCATTTCTCACTGTGTAAATGGGTGATAATTAATTGCATATTCTCCCATACAGATATCTCCTTTTACGCACTAGCGATTGTCATTTATAAGTAGTATTTGTGGCGGCGCTATTGTCTGATAGAATTCAGAAGTGCTAGTAAAATGGCACGCGGAGTTGATGTTCATTTACGAACCTTTGATCAGCGTTTTATTGCAATTTCCCGTAATTGCTCCGAGAGGGGAAACGTGACGGGCGGCTGGGGGGCCCTCGGGCAGCCCCGCGTCCGCCCACCTCCGGAGACGGGGATCCGGATGCCGTGTTCGCCCCAGACTCGCACGCTTACACTAATTGGTGTCGCCAAATTGCTCACAGATATGATTGTGTGAAACGGATATGATGGTGCATATGTGCGGCTGTCCAGCGTGCACCGAAACCCGCCTGGGAAAAGCTCCGCTTGCCTCTTGATGTTTTGCAAATCCCGTTAATATTAAAATAAAAACCACGCGCCTAAAACCCGCAAAAGAGTAGCCTTATTTTTATTAACATATATTTTTTTACATATACCTTAATACTTTTGCTAGTCTCGGAAACTTTAAACGAGCTACGTCGCCAGGTTCTGGTCGTATAATCTAAAGGCATGATTTAGATGGAAAGGGGGTAATTACACACCTATGTGACTTTATAAATGTACTCTGTGCCTGCAATTCGGCACTGGACGGGGCCATTTGACGGGCACCTATTTATTCATTATTTATGTCTAAATAGAGGTTAGAAAGTTATTTGTCTCTCTAAGTCAGCCAGCAGCCCGGCGATCGCGCGTCAAGGTCGCCGTGTATCCGGGCGATAAATGAGACGCTGGCAGCCGCCGCGCTGGCTCCCTGTCTGCCGGCGTCTGACGTGCGCAGCGACCCTGGGCTGTAGGGAGGATGCGCCTCGCCGCAGACACCTGAGCCGGTGCCCAGCAGACCGCGCTCCGGTGGCCTCTCCATAGGCAGCCGCGATCGCCGCGCCGGACAGAGCAGCCGAGCCTAAGCTGATCGAGGTAAGGTAACCCTAGTCTTATGGGATCTCTTCCTTAGTGTTTATTACGTTCTGCATGCGTTGCGTTTAAACGCGAAGCCGCAGTCTCCGCAGCCGTGCGTAATGATCATCTGTCGGGAGCCGGGGACGTGCGCATCGCCCGCAGATAAAGTTCTTGGGTGTTACAGTGTTGCAGCGTATGCTATAAGCACGCTGTAGTAAATCGTGAAATGAGAGGGGAAGCGGACGGTAGCGCGGCGCCGAGAAGCCGCGTACCTGGGGGGGAAAGGTAGCTGTCAACTTAGGGAAACTCCGCCTGCAGACGCGCTAGGCGCCGGAATCCATGCAGTGCCTCGGAGCGACGCGCAATACCCGGCACTCGTGGACTGGGTAAGTTTGTCTTATTTTATTTGATTTCATTTTATTGCAGTATATACCTAGAAGAAAGAACCGAAATATCAGTTAATAGAAAATGCACTGCTGCCGTAATGTCCTTAATACTTGTTCCGTGCTGTTGCACTTTTGTTGAGTATGCACCAACGCAGGACTGCTGTTTAAGATTACATAATCTTCATCTTTTTCAAGATTCAACTAAATCCTCTATAAATATCTTATTCGCTCCACTTAAGCCTTGCTGACCTGGTTTAAGAGTACTGGTAGGCACGTAGCCTATCTCCTGTAAGGTGTGATTGCTATATAAAGCAATGAGTATATATAGCCATTCGATGCTGATGTTTTCCCAGAGTAACTACATTGTGCGGTTTCTGTTGTTTTAAATCGAATTGCCGACCCCAAATTCCCTCCATTTTCACTAAGGGGAAGCATGTGTGGACCGTGAATGTCTTAATGCGTTTTTAAATGAGAATATACCCATTAGCAGTGGTGCATTATCCCCTGAAGCACCCCTCTCAGACACGGCCAGTGATGAAGCATTATTAGGGTTGGAGCAGCAATCCGCCGTGGGAGGCTTGCCATGGAGAACTTAAAAAACCCATCAAACATCATTGATCATTAGGTCCTGGCAGCTCTAAGCCTTATTTGGGAACATGTCCGTTCTCGCATTTGTATTTACATCCACACATTAGAGCGCATATTCACTGCCAGGGGGAGCACCGCAGGGCCCGGTATCCAGCCCGGCACGGGCACAGCAGCACCCGGGTCTCAACTGGCAGCAACCAGATCAAGAGTAGTGACACTACCCCCCCCCACAACTGCTTCTGCAAAGGCACGTGGTCATAGCTGGACTTTACTGGATACGAATGTGACGGCAGATTGTTGCTAATTATCCAGACATCTTATTCAGGTAGAATGGTAATTCTGTTCTGTTCCATTCCATCCTCCCCTGACGCAGAACGCCGCCTTTCCT
>JAODKM010000037.1:8990337-9005790 GCA_026780845.1 Petrocephalus sullivani | reverse complement strand
CCCCCCCCTCCCCTCTCTCCCCCCCCTCCCCCCCCCGGAGCCCCCCCCCCCGCCCCCAGGAGTGGGCCGATTCCTGTTGCAGAGGCATCCGGAGTGCTCACGTCTACATCCTCGTGTACGACATCTGCTGCTTTGACAGCTTTGAGTACGTCAAGGCCATACGACAGCAGATCCTGGAGACCAGGTACCGCCGCCCCCCCCCCCATATGACAAGGCTGCAGGCCCCCCATCCGCAGCACGTGTCCCATTAGCATTCGGAGGGTGTAGGGAGAAAACGAAGGCTGGGCTGCTGACAGCCCTTACCGAGGTGACGAAGCATAGGATCCCTTTTTGTTATCTGATAATATTCTGCTTCTAAAAATATACCAAGGCTGTGTAAATAGCCACGATTCTGTAAGAATGTTCGGCGCAGTCGTCATCCCCATACTTAGAATAGGCAATAATAATAATAATCTGCATTTGAGTATCTTAGATCAGGGTTTCCCAACCTGGTCCCAGACAGTCTGTGGGTCCCCGAGGACCGGGGCAGGAAACACTGTCTTGGATAATTAGGAGACTGACATTTCAGATGGGGTAAAACTGCTCCTTCAACATGCATTTTTTTATGAAATACCATGAGATTTCCTTAGGCCTCCCCGACGCTGGTGGCCTTCATATTGTCAGATTTATCTTTGGGCCAGATACAAGCGGGAGTTAGCTGGTAAAACGTACAATAGAAGTCCAAATCGATAGTCCTGATCGGTCGGATGGCGATCTACAGAGGTGCTGAGAAACATGTGGCATTTAGAGATTACCTTGACAGAGCGATTTTTCGAGCGATATGCCGCTCAGCACCTCGCCGGTAAGTCATGGCAGCGTGAGTCAGAAGCAGCCAGGCACTGCAGCAGAAACGCGACTGTCAGCGACGCTTTGATCGATCCTTAGTGCTGTAGCTTCAGCCCCATAAGCACGATGGCAGCATAGATGCCATCATCCAGAAGATCATCCATGCGGGAGGGTATCTGCTGCGGTTCTGCATTCCTTTAAACACACTTAATGCTGCACATTAATTCTTAAATAAAATCACCCGTTGGGCACGTCTGCACTTTCACCGCGCCGCGCGGAACGTCACACTAATTAAAGAGGTTTGCCGCCCGTTGAGCCGTGGATGTGTGACGCGCGTCCGCCAGCACGGAGAGGAGACACAGTGCAGTTACGGGGGGGGTTCTTAAAGGCCTGCCTCTCCTCGGTCCCTAAGTGATATCCGGCGCTGGGTTATTGCTCTGCCTTCTTCTCCGGTCACATGGTGAGTGGTGTCACGCCTGGCCCACGGCCCGGGATGTCAGCCGTGACAGCTGCTCGCCGGCTCCATGGCAGTGGCCTCGTCACACGGGGAGGCCAGGCATCACCTCCGCACCTGACAGCTCTCGCCACCGGCACCAACCCCCCCCCCCCCCAGCTGGAGCACGGGCAGGTGGGAAGGAGCCGCCTTGTGACAGCGGCTTTGTGCTGTCTCCGCCCCTTTTTAGCGGAGATCCTGGCCATAAAGGCTTATAGCCCCTGTGTACAGAGCTGCCCACATCTACATGAGATCCTGCCGTTAGGGTGCGCTAATCCCCAGCAGATAGTGGTCGTCTACGTCGATGGAATTTAGAGAAATTTGTACATGGAGCACTGTCTTTTTTTGGTGCCTCTCAGGGTAAAGGGAAAATTGGCTCGAGATCACCGGCTTCTGTCACCTCTCATGGGATTCTGGGAGAATTGTACTCCCAGATATGGTCGTTAAAGCGAGTGGGCAGGGGCAGAGGACAGGGCTACTCATTACACGGCTAGCGAGGGTCATGGAAAATGGGGCGTGAACCCACGGTGCCTGGTGGGGGCTGCCAATGGCCACAAGGCATTCCTGATACAGCTGGGGTACAGGAGCCATTCGGAGGAGAAAAATGGGGCCCATTATAGTATTTTAGTATAACTGTAAAGAATGAATGAGCCTCTGTGTCCTTTTTCAGAAGAGATTTTTGACTTGAGTTAATTGGATTAAAATCAGTTTCCATTCAGTGCGATTCTATATTTTGAAATATTAATTACAATGTATTTCTTGATATTAAATAATTACATTTTTGATGCTGCTCATTGGGGTGACAGTGGCTTTCACTGTTACCCCACACCTCCAGAGTCGGGGGCCAGTCAGGGTTGGAAATTAAGGTTGCCCATTTCTGACACAGGGTGAGTAGCAGGGCCTGAACACCAGCCCAATTCTTAAGTCCCACCCCTGGGTACAAATCCTGCCTCCACACTATGTACCCCCCCCCCCCATGTTCTGCAGGTTTTCTCCAGGAGCCCAAAGTCATGCCGTGAGGCTAATTGCCATCTCCAAAGTGGCCATAGAGTATGAATGTTCTTGTACCTCAGCCTTGGGCTCCATGCTGCCCGGGATCAGCTCCAATGCCCCTCCAATGCCAAGAGAGGCACACATGTTCCTAAGTTTTGAATAATTCACTTTGAGTGCAATGAAGTCAGTGAATCTGGGGTCTGAGCAGAGGAGAGTAGTTCAGGTCCAAAGAGTAAAAATCCAGACCAAGATTTTGTTTAAACCACCCAGCTGAGTATAAAGAGTCACAGTCACAGAGAACTTAGCTGGCTGGTTGGAAAAAAACCTTGGTCTGGAGTTTTACTCTCTGGGTCTGAGGAGCCCGGGTTTATAACTGGCTCTGAGCGTGAGAAGCAGACTGACCTGTGCCGGGCCCTCATACCAGCCCCCGGTTTCTCCCGGCTATTTCTCCGCTGTGTTTCATCTCCCCCAAACTCAAAAGCTTCCGAACAGGACGAGGAGGTCTGTGGGGGCGGGGTGCAGGGGTTTAATAACACGAACAAAAGACACCGTGCCGTTGATTAAACACATTCCTAACTCAGGCAATAATGAAATGCTCGGAACAAATAAAAACGATGTGTAAGGAACGAAAGGGCGAGTGGATGTTTCCGATGGGTCCTGATCCACGTCGTTGGGATGACTAATGTTCTTCAGTGAAATCTATCTGCATTGATGTTAATGACTAAGTACACCCCCCCAGCATGCTAAGCCGGGCTGGTTGGATGCCGGCTTACTATGCCTTTTGTAGCATGAGTGTCCCGGTGACTCACGCCCACTCCCCCTAACCCCTGTCTCCAGGCTGCTGGGCACGGCGGAGACGCCCATCCTGATTGTGGGGAACAAGCGGGACCTGCAGCGTGGCCGCGTCATCCCGCGGCACAACGTCTCCGACCTGGTCCGCAAGAGCTGGAAGTGTGGCTACGTGGAATGCTCGGCCAAGTTCAACTGGCACATCCTGCTGCTGTTCAGCGAGGCCGTGCGCAGCATCGGCTGCGTCCGCTGCAAGCATATCCACGCCGCCATCCGCTTCCAGAGGGCGCTACGACGAGAGCGCTGTGCCCTGATGTGAGGGCGCCCGGGAATGACCCGCGCTGTGCCCTGATGTGAGCCCGGGGGGCCTCGGCGCCCAGGAATGACCCACGCTGTACCCTGATGTGAGCCCGGGGGGCCTCGGTGCCCTGGAATGACCCGCGCTGTGCCCTGATATGAGCCCGGGGGGCCTCGGCGCCCGGGAGTGACCCGCGCTGTGCCCTGATGTGGGCCCGGGTGCCCTTGGCGGCCGGGAATGACCCGGAGACTCATTCCGAGGGCCTACTTTGATGGCCGGTGACGTCGCAACGTTGCAACGGCACTAACCGCTAAGCACCAAAAGTCCCGCTGACTTTCTGCCCTGTCTCTGTGCTGCCAAACTTCACGACAATGAAGGAAACTCGAAGGCTCGTTCCCGACGGACTCCGAGAGCCACTCAGTACCTGCCGTGGCAGTACAGTCTGCTAAATCCTGAAGACGAAGATTCAGTATTCGCTGTTACTTTGAAGATGTGTCCTTTGGGTGTCATAGACTGGCAGTCTGCCAGGAAACAAACAGTTATCCTGTCTTCAGGCTCCTTGTGACACCACCTCCTCTTCAAAGGGTTGAATAGAGTTAGAGAGATCTTCTGAATAGGACGCAGACCAAAATCGCACCAGTCCCAGAAACGTCACACGTGGGTCTTACCCACTCCTGTGTGGTCTGTGCCAGTAGCCGCGTTGCCCAGTTATCCGTGTGACTTTCAGCCGGGCACAATAAGAAAAAGTCAGTAGAATTATTTTGTTACGTTATAATCTCAGAAATTATGTCCGTTAATTGTAACTTGGTTTGACATTTTTCATCCATCATTTTAGACTGAAAACTTCACTAAAGACTGTAATGGGTCTTTAATTAAAGAAACACCTTGTTAGAGAGCATGGTTCTGGATAAATACCTTCTTCAGCTACAATCCATTTCATTTAGATTTTTTGCATAACTGAACTTCCTATAAGAGAGATACTGTATCCCATTATTACGCGGCTGAACATAAGTGTTTTGACTTCAGTCCATCTGTCTCCATCACCGAAAATAAGGAAAAAAAGATCCTTCTTGGGGGATTCTTCTGGAAGCTTCCTTATTCTCGGGTAACGCTTTTCTTGAGGGGGGGCACAGGTGCTCAATCATTTGTACTCACCCTGCATCTACTTGCCACAGGAATCAGGCGACACTCTAACTTAAGATATTAATTAACCAGAAACTGTTAGTTATGTACTGATCCCATGTCTGTTCATCATTACTCAGTCAGGACGGTTTATGTATTTCATGCAGTTACAATATTTGTACATGATTTGTACTTGAGCAGTAACCGAGTTACTAAGCTACTTGTGCCCCCTTGAGTAGAGTGTTACCAGATCAGCTTCCCGATCCTGTGTGTTTGTGAAACCGTTTCCTTTGGCATGGACTGTTTGCCTTCTTGAGTTGCCAGACGACTAGCATCTAATGGAAGACGTGTGTATGGCAGAATAAAAAGAGTTTACTCTTCACTGTAAAAGGGGCTCTTAAATGTATTGGCCTTTGTTTCCGGTCCTGAGTTGGTGGGAGAATCTCACTGCAATGTGGCACAATCCCTCCTCACATACAGGACAGAAGGGTTCAAAAGTTTCCTAGAATTCAGGAGGACTCTCTCTTACAGTCACTCGTACATTGATGCATGTTACCATGTTCATGTTCCTGTTTCTGAGCTAAAACACAAAGCAGACCAGATTACTAGGCCTTGTATCTGATGTGTGACCCTGAATACGGACGGCTCGCTCACGATCATTTCCAGTCCCGCCTGTATTAGCATGCCGATATTTATATGCAGTTTTGGTGTAAATTAAAACCGCAGACTTACCACGCCCAGCCGCAGCGCGCCGCTGCAGATATCTTCTGCCTGCCCCTTCTCTCCCTTCTAGGCAAATAGTGTTCGTTTTTCCCTACATTTCCTACTTAATTCCTTAATTTTTTGCATTCTTTAGCCCTTAGACTGGTTACTAAAATGTGTGTTTAGTATCACAAAGTGCATAATATTCTGTGAGCATCATAAAGACTGTTAATACTGGATGTACAATAAAAATCGAGAGCGTAGTAAAAGCTGTTTATACTATGCTTAATTACGTCCTATCTAGGATACTTTTACTGTCTTCTGGTCTGTCAGAGGAACCTCGAACCCTTGCCTCCGCAACACACTGCTCTGTTACCAGCGAATCGTCGCCCTGTCCTGCATATCAAGACATAGCACGTATCGCAGCAAGTCGCCGCGCCGCTAATCTGACGCCGCGCCGGGCGGCAAATGGACCTTCCGGCTGTGCGCGGCGTTGTGGGATAATCGCATACGTCCTGTGTAAGACAGCACAGTGTAATTAAAAGCGTATCCGCCTCTAACTATTTGGAATTCGAGGCGAGGGCAGCCAGCCATTGTGGCTTTGTCCATAAATGCTCAGCAGCAGCCCTACAGTGTCTTTGTACAGCTGAGGCAGAAAGGGGGGGCGGCGTTGCTGATTATGACCGCAAAGGTGGGGGGCTCTTGCTGATTACAAAGAGCACTGGCATTTGCTGTAACTCCCCCATGCCGGAGTCTGATCGCCGACGATGGTACCTGTCCTAGAGGGACATTCACAGCTTATGTCTTATGCTTGAGTGACGTCACTGGTGGTCCAGGTGTCCCCGGTACTTTTCTCAGTGGTCAGGCGCCAACATTTTGGCCATGTCTCCAGCTTCGGCTCCTGCCTCCAGCCGTGACGCTGATTTATCTCCGCCTGGCACGAAGTGCAAGCAGGCCAGCCTGCATTTCTACCCATAAACCCAAGCCTTGCTCGTACACACTGCATGCGGCCGCCCTTCAGATGTAATAAGCTGTCCCACTGGCTTAGAAACAGCTGGAAAAATACTTGATTTTATAGAAGAATTATTCCCTGACAGATTCTGAATTGAAGATAAGTTGCTCATTGACATGTGTTTATGATGCATGTCTAGCAAGGTCAGTACAAGAAGACTTTCCATTTCGGCACAAAACAGTCAAACTTTTTCACTTAATCACTAGACAAAAAGAATATAAGCCAGCAATTTACCCACAGTTCTCATTAACCAGTTGCCATACAAACAGGAAAGCTATTTGAACTCTTTTCAAACAATATACAGAAAGGTTAATGGTTACAATTCTTACCTAAAGCACAATAAAATTGTATTTTGTTATTTCATCTCAATGTACTGATTCGGATTCTCCTGTCACCACCTGAGAAGACCATTAAATGATGTTTTGTATTTTTGAACCAAGAGTACATTAACATTTGAATTGAGTACAGATTAAAAAAAAACTCCTGTGATTGTATTTATGAAAATACATTCAAATGAAGTCTCAGATTTAAAGCACGGGGCCTGGTTCCCCACTTCTCACACAGGAAATGAAGGTGATTTAGGAGCATCTAGGGAGGAAAGTGAGGAACGGAGACACAGCCAGTGTAGCGTGACAGGCTGCATTTCTGATCAGGCTAATAATAGCCCCAGCATTGTGCTTGCAGATATTTATAGGTCTGCGGGCGGCAGGCACAGCCGCCAAACGCACGAGGTTATGCAGGCGCATCGCCAGCCCGCACCTCCGCTACGCACCGCGAAATAAAATGCATTCGTTAATTAAAAAAAAAAAACAATTAACCGGCTTGTCGAATTTCTGATCCGAATCAGGGCACACACATTTTCTGTTTTTTGCTGTTGCCGCTATTGTCATAGGGCACACAGTAATTGTACCAATCATTCTAAACCTTCCATAATCTGCACAAAGCCCATAATAGAAAATCGTCCGTTTCAGTGCTCGTTTTATCGATGATTTTGTCTCCGTAACATTCACCATGACGCCCGTCTAAATGTGGTCTCTTAGCCGGTGTTTAAAAGGGGCCCTAAAAGGCAGCTTGGGTGCATTGCCCACCCCCATCTAGCTTGAAGTGGCCATAGCTGAGGGACCCCCAGCTGGGGCCAATAATGATTCCCGAGCCCCTCCATTGTGTCACGCCCCCCGGCTGCTGTGAGGCCGTTTTACAGGGAAGCAGTTAAGCAAAACCTCAGGCAGCAAGAGAGCGAGACGTGTGAATAATAGTGGCGATACAGCGGAGGTGTGATAGCATCAACATTGTGTTCCTCCCCAGAACATGGGAGGCTTTCTGCCATGGTATGTAGCAGCGTGGGCGTACAACCACAGATCTGAGACTAGTGTTGGCCAAATTAAGTTTCACGAACCATTTGCTGTATTTTCTGTGCCCACTAGATGGTGCTCTCTGTTCATAAAAGGGGGCCCAATGCATGGCCAAAAGCAAACCAAGAGCACCATCTAGTGGGGGTCACAAGATACAGCAACTGGTTCATGAAGCTCAGTTTACCCATCATTAATTGTAAGTTTGATTCCTCACCTCATGTTCCTGTCTGTGTCGACTTCCTCCTGCAGTGTGAGAACATGTGGTTTGACACCTCTAAATTCCACTGAATTTGTGTCCTATAATGGATTGGCATCCATTGTGTTCCCTGCCCTGTGCTTCATGGAATGCACCAGGTCCTCAATATCCCAGTGCTGGATAAGCAATAATGGATGAAAATTAATTGTACAGTGAAATAAGCCTGATACCAGGCTCCAGAACCCCGCAACACTGAATAGGGCAAGCGGGTACAGTAAATGGATGGACGAATGGATAAACCCGAAATCAATGGGCTATTAATGGGTTATATGTGTTATACTAAATACACTTGCTGCTCATACAAATATGTATTTGTCCCTGGAACTTTTTAGTTTGTTTATAATTTGAGGAAATGCAATATAACGTTCAAATGTGAAAACTAATGGAGGCATTTTGACAGCCAGCCCAGTCAAAGCCAAGTCTCTTTCACTTGGTGCCCCGTTTCTGCCCTTGGTAATGATGCCGGCGTGTCCTCCTTGGCCTTGGAGCTGCTGTCCAAAGAACATGAATGCGCTTTTGGATCATCTCTTCTTTGTTCCCTTTGAGAGCCCCGGACAGACTGGCCATGCCGGTAGAACAGCGGGGTGGGGATTCTGGAGGGCCTTCTCTCTGGCCTGTTGTCCCGCCTGGGTCGAACCCTGGGCCGCAGCTTTAACTTGTAAACGGACGGCACCCTCTCTGGCCTCCTCAGCACCTTCCTTAGCTTAGAAGACAGGGTAATGGGTATTGCGGACTTTTGGCTGGGTTCCCCGAATGGTGCCATGCTGCATACCTTCTGAGCCCTCTCTGCACTATAAAAGTCATGTCTGTCCTGTGTGGCCTCTGTGAGATCAGTGGACGCCACGCTCCATCCCATGGACGACCCAGAGTTTTTGGTGCCTGGCTTGGAGGTCTGATGGATCCCAGCACTCGGCTCCAGGGTATGGCATTGGCTGTCCCTCGTAAAATATCCTGCTGCCAGCCCACCCAAACCCAAACTGCTGTTCCCATTAGAACTGGAGTCAGTGGCAGCTCTATGAGGGCTTTGACCTGCCAGCTCGGATGGATATGGAACTGGGTCATTTGCCCGGAGCCTGTCTCCCACTCTTCCCACACCACCACCACCACCCCGGCCACCTTCTATGCTGCCATCATCATCAGAGTGTGCACTAAGCAGCTTTAGGTTGGACAGAATCTCATGCTCCAAACTACGGTACAGGCTAGCTTCCTGTTCTGGACTGATGGGCGATGGAGCAAAGAAGCACCTCTTACTAATTTCCCTGGCACCCTCTGCTGTGCCGAGCTCTGGGGCATCAATGAAGGCGCAATTATTGCCGAGGGACTCTCCATATCTGCCGGGGAAAATTGCCAGGTTCTTTGCTGAGCCGGCCAGTGCCTGGCTTCTCGTCTCTCTGGCCCCGTCAGTTATGGAGCTGTTTACAGGAAGTGCATGGCCGCTGTGTGCTCCGGACGGCTGCTCCACCACACCCACCTTCGGACTACTTTCGGCAGGTGTGAGGACACCGAGCGAGTGTCCGTCTGAGGCTCGGCTTCTGGACTGCTTAGTTGGGCTAAAGGTGCGAATGAAATCTGAAACTTGTAGAGGATGCCCAGGGTCTTCTGTCGGGTAGACAGCTGCAGAGGGCGGCCTGGGGCCCAGGCGGCTGCCCTTGATGGGGGCGTAGCACCGCACAGCCGAAATCGCCCCCCCCTTCCTGGACGTGCTAATTGGACTGGGAACCCTGTTTGCATCCTCGATATTTTGCGTATTTGAAGCACTGCCGTGCCGTAACTTGGAGGCGAACTGAGATTTCGTCCAGGTCTCTGTGATCCGACTTGCTGGGCTGTGCTGTAAGTGCAGGGTGAAGGTTCCTGCAGGCTTCTGGAAGACCAGAGGCGTGCTGGGGTGCTGGGTTTCAGGCTGAGGGACGGGGGAGGTCCGAATCGCTCGAGGAAGACTACTGGCTAGGCGTGAAGAGGGAGCCTGCCGGGTCACTTCCCTGCCTGTCCTGGTGGAGGCGCTGTGCATACATGCTCTCTTGTCCTCGGAGGGCTGCTTTCTGCAAGTCGGTGTCGCTGATCTTCCCCTCGCTCTGCAATAACAAACACAGCCTCAACCTGCCTCAAGGGAAAGTTTCTAGGCATATTTGAACTGGATTACGTACATATTACTCAGAAATATACATTACGCAAATAGTGCAAGTCTGGTTTTAATAAACATACTATATAAATCAAATTTTACCCATAATGTAGCTGAATATCAGGAGCTACACAAAGCTAAATTAAAAAAACAAAGGCTGGCTATATATATATCTTTGCAGTTCATTGCCTCTGCAGCTTTTGAAACAGCTATATTATAGCTACCACACATTTGGCTTGCATGTTTGTGCCTGGGCTTTTAGTATCAGGCGAGTGAAAGCTGGCAACCCTGCTCCTAATGCTGCCAGACCCCCTTGTCCATAACCACGCCACTGTGGAGAACAGCCCCGTGCGGACGTGGCTTTGAGGATACGCAATAATTGATTTGAATAGTAATTACAGACAAAAAAAACAGTCTGAGGAAAGGAATGGTTAAGCTAAGGTATGACAGGCTGTACATTTAATTATTCTCACACTTTTAACCAAAGCAACTTACAGTAGAGCGAAGGGTGACAATTAATGCATACCACCCTGGGACTTGAACCTACAACCTTCACATTATTAGCACAATGCGCTACTTGTTGAGCTACACCAGCAATACAAACATGGTGGCCTGCTTGGCATGAAGAGGGCGCCTGGCTGTCTGCCTCCCTCCTCGCCCTGCTCTCCCCCCACCGCTAAGGAGGCCCGATGGGGGCTGGAGCCCAAGGCTTAATTAGCCTCCAGCCGCACGTGCCGGGGGTCTCCACAGCCACCGTCTGCTGCTCGCGGCCCGGTCTGCCGTCTGCCGGCAAACGCCGCCTGCCGAACGTGTACATTCACATCTCACATATTTACCGGACACTTTTGCCCAAAACGACATTCAAGGGAGCATATGTGCTGTCGAAGAGTCGACTGGGCGGAAGTGCAGCTAGGCTGAGCTTCCAATGAATCCCAGAGTACAAGTGCAAGCAGGAGCTACACAACAACAACGTTTAATTTATATAGCGCCTTTCACCAACCCGACTTCCAACAAAAGAAAACCCTAATAAGACAATCCAATGGCCAGAAATGTACAGAGGCATCGGGCTGGCAGAGGAATTCATGGATCAGATCAGTCTGTCTTCTTCACCATAATCAGGGCTGTTTAACAAACCTCAGAGTCCCCAGGCTCGTGACGCAGATGTGCCAGATTCGTGTAGATAAAAATGCGACATAGTGCACAGTCCTGTTTGTTTGTGCGTAATGGTGCCTTTCTGCGTAACGTTAACCCCCCTGGAGGCAAAAGAGGTCACGACTGCAGCTTAACAATTAGAAATTCCTCCCCGTCGTCGAGGCCAGCTTCCGTTTGATCGATGAAATCGCGGATTTCCTGCTCCTGTACTATGACTCAGCGGCTCGCGGTGACTGGTGATGTGGCGCTAACTCCGCCCCCCCACCCAGGCTACACACATGCCCCTCACCCACCTACCTGTCAGGAGGACCCCCGGCAGCCCTGCCACGTGGCTCCGGAGACGGAGACGAGCGCCGCGCCGGGCCGCGCCCACTCCCGGGCCTCGTGCTGCCGCCCACGGTGACCCAGGGGACGGGCGGGGGGGGTGACTGCGTGCGGCTCACCAGCAGCCTGGGTCCGGCCCCTCCTTCATCCCCGTGCCTGACCTCGTGCACAGGCGTGGAGGGATGCTGCAGTCTGGACGTCCTGGGCTGTTTGTGGGCTGTCGTCAGGTATGTATGACAGTCATTGGCGCTGCACGCCTACAAGGTGAGCTAACGCATTCCAGCAGGCCTCTGCTGCACACATGCACGTCTACCCAACCCTGGCTGTGCCTCCCAGCAACACAGCAATCTGCCTTTGCTATCGCTCCTTCCCACTCTCCGTCATCACCTGCTCTATACGTCATCACAGACAAAACAGTGGCGTTTCCATTCAAGAACACAACCAGGATGTTTAAGGGCAGAATTAATAAGGTTTAGTTAATCCTATTAGCTGTTGCTGAGTATCAGGCACATTACGGAGCTCAGCGGGTGCAGCAAAAGGTAGCGGGTCCCGGGACAGGCCCTGCTGGCACACCCTTTGGGAGGGTTTGCACCGGAATTACATTTATCGGCAAAGCCAGCTGCTGCACAGCAGAATGTGTTGCTTTGTTTTTTGTTTGGCTCAAACTTAAGAGTATTAATATTAAAATCTTTCATTTGAAATCCTTTTCCCTCACAAAGCTCGGCATCAACCGGGCGGCCAGCTCAGACTGTGCAGGTCTGTACATCCTCACTGCAGAGCAGGGCGGCCAGCTCAGTCTGTGCAGGTCTGTACATCCTCACTGAAGAGCAGGGCGGCCAGCTCAGTCTGTGCAGGTCTGTACATCCTCACTGCAGAGCAGGGCGGCCAGCTCAGACTGTGCAGGTCTGTACATCCTCACTGCAGAGCAGGGCGGCCAGCTCAGTCTGTGCAGGTCTGTACATCCTCACTGAAGAGCAGGGCGGCCAGCTCAGTCTGTGCAGGTCTGTACATCCTCACTGCAGAGCAGGGCGGCCAGCTCAGACTGTGCAGGTCTGTACATCCTCACTGAAGAGCAGGGCGGCCAGCTCAGACTGTGCAGGTCTGTACATCCTCACTGAAGAGCAGGGCGGTGGTCAGGGACCAGCACCTGCCTGCTCCCAGCTCCCCACTCTTGTGCGAGCGGACCTCGCGCCACGCGCTGTGGGGGAGGGGCTCAGACGCGGCGCTGATTTCAGGCCACGCTGGAATTTGCCAGCTGATCTTCACTGGAGGGTGGTACTGGCTCAGAGGGATCAGTGCTGCACGACACCCCCGGGGACCAGCATTTGACTTTCACTGTGTGTGTGTGAGTTTTCACATTCCTTGAGACATATCTGAAAGGCATAGCACCTTCAAAATAAACTGAATTGAATTCCGTTTTCTGTAACATTTTCTGTGAATGCCATGTCAATAGGAATATATAAACACTGTCATAACAGTTTGTAATATATTCAAAAAGCATTATAAACATGGCTATAAATATTTATAAAAAAGTGATAACACATTATAGCCATGTTTAGTATGCATTATGAATGTTTTATGAGGCTTTCATCTATAATGCACTATAGATACCTTCATAATGCGGTTCAAAGCATCCTTAAGTATTATACCGACCATTATAATGCATTATGAAGGTGTCTATAGTGCATTACAGATGGGGGCTTCATTGGAGCTTATGAAGCATTATAATCAGCATTATAATGCCTTATGGCTGTCAATAGAAGATGCTGTAATGCTTTATTACTTCTTACATCATCATATCTTATGCCACTCTAATGCACTATGACGGTATTGATGGTGTATTATAGCTGACAGCTTTAAGTCAGTCTTACTGAATCTTCCTCCCGCGTCATGAGTGTTTACTTCAGGCACTCTACTTCCTTCCTACAGCCCAAAGACAGGCCAACTGGCATTCCTAACTGCCTGCAGTGTGCAATGAAGTAGCTTCCCATTTCGGGTGTGCAGGTATGCATGTACCCCACGGTACCCTTTGTCGCCTAGGAGTGGCTCCTGGCTCTCTATTGGTCACGCCTGAGATAGGTGGTTGAAAGGTCTAAAGATCGACTTGGCCTAGAGGAATAGTGAGGCAAAGACTGCCATCTAGTGGACAGTATGTGGATAATCTTTAAACAAAAGATGTGAGCCAGTCATATGTCCTTCAGGATGGAAGGTCTCATTGTATATAAAAATCCTCACCACGTCATAGAACCAAAAGACAGACAGCTTGCTAGTTTAATTTTAGCCTAATGGATAAAACGCACAAGTATACAACGTAATTGTGTGAGAAGAATGACTGTGGAAAAAACTCTGCTTTGCTTTATCTATTAGTAAAAAAAGAAGTTTGACTCCATACGGAAAATGAAAAAAAATGAATATTAGGTTATTCTTGAGTCAGCATGTCAATATGTCATTCATACATTTCATTTACATCATTATAAGGTTTAATAATCTTTTTGTGATGAGCACAAGTATTTAATCACTCAGATATGCTATCAACACGGTCGGGAACGTGGTGTTCGGGTGGGTAATTCCTGTTCTGCAAAGATGTGGATTGTGCTGTGATTACAGAACAATAAGTCACCCCTCGGAACATTCCGGGCATTTTTTTAAGCCCGTGGGACTGTTGCCCTTGACAATCGAGATTGCCCACCACTGATATATGGCATGTCATGTGAAACGCCCATCCTCTGCGGTTTATGGGCTGTGACTCACTGGGAGACGTGCAACGGCACGGGTCGTGCTTGTCCAGGTAGTGCTCCAGCGTGTCCCAGCCGCCGCCCACCCGCACCATCACGTGATTTCTCAAGATCTGCAAGGACACGGACGTCGTCAAGGTCTCCTCACACGTGTCTCTGCCAGCATGGCTGGCTTCCTGCTCCTTTTTTATTTTTTTTTGAAGAATGATCATTTTCTGTGCCAGAAACAACTTAAGGCCGTTTTTCTCAAACCCGAACCTCAGGGACCACCAGACAGTCCGCTATTCTGTTCCCTGCCAGGCCGGGAGGGAGCAAAAACGTGGACTGTCTGACAGAGAGCTGGGAGGGAGCAAAAACGTGGACTGAACACTGGGTTGTGAAAAACTGCCTTAAGGTCTTGAAAATAAACAGCAGTGTACCTGACAGGAGGGCAAAGAATGAAAAATTGGCTTATGATGAAAACTGGTAAAAAAATTAAGCAAGCAGATGTTGCTGTTATACCCGCACAAAAATCAGAGTGCTGGAGTCACCCACTCTGTACTTGCCCTCTGACACTTTGACCATAGGGAACTGGGCGGGACAACTGCAGCAGCTGACGAGGTGCTGGACCTGGGCAATCAGAGGGAATACGCACGCACGCAGCCACACGCGCCCACACACACGCACACACATGGTGAGAGCCTATTTCCTACATACATCATGGAGCCACAATACAGCGCCTTGCAAAAGTATTCAGCCCCCTTGGCATTCTCTCTATCTTGTTCCCTTACAACCAGGAATTCAAAAGGAATTTTGGGAGGGGGTTGTGTCTTTTAATTTATACAACACAATTACCACTTCGCAAATGCAAATTATTTTTGTATTGTGAAACAAACAAGAAATAAGACAAAAAAAAAACAACCTGAGCTTGCATAACTATTCATCCCCTCCCAGAGTCAATACTTGTACAGCCACCTTTTGCAGCAATTACAGCGACAAGTCTCTTGGGGTACATCTCCACAAGCTTGCCACATCTAGACACTGGTATTTTTGCCCATTCTTCATGCCAAAACTGCTCCAGCTCCTTCAAGTTGGATGGGCGCCGCTTGTGTGCAGCAATCTTTAAATCATACCAGAGATTCGCAATTGGATTAAGGTCTGGGCTTTGACTGGGCCATTCCAGGACATTTACCCGTTTCTCTTTAAACCACTGGAGTGCACTGGAGTGCAGTGTGTGGCTTACAGTGGTCCTATGGACAGTTACTCCCATCTCTGCAGTATAGCCGCCCAGCTCCTTCAGGG
>JAODKM010000037.1:8940000-8957585 GCA_026780845.1 Petrocephalus sullivani | reverse complement strand
CCGGGGGGGGCGGCCTGTTGGGTGTGGGGGGGGGGGGCGCCCCGGGCAAAGGGGGCCCGGGGGGGGGGGCCGGCGGGCGCCGGTGGGGGCCCTGGGCCCCCCCCGCCCCCCCCCCCCCCCCGGCTCGGGCAGCAGCTGGCACTGCAGTCCCGCACGGCGGCCGCTTTGCCCAGGTGGATTCCGAGTCTCACGCTTGTCTTATCCTTCGAAGCACTTTATGGCACTTCAGCTTTGGGGCAGAGGGGCTGCAGGTCAGGAGGAGAAGGGGGGATATTTGTAATTAACGCTCGGAAGCCCCCGACTTTAGCACGCTGACATGCGCGGTAATGATATTGTTAGCTCCTCTTAATATGCCCGCATCACCATCAATTACGCCGTGTGTTCCTGTCTCGCTGGCAGTAGCCCTTCCACTATTGTTAATTATAATCTACAAGACTTATCCAGTTAATTTTATGGCAAGCATATTGTCTCTTCAAGGCCTCTGAGCAGGTCATAAATTATCCTGAAGGTGAAACGTAACTTGGGAGAAATAGTTATGAAAATTTCATCCATCTCGCTTTGGAGCCGCAGCTGCCGCTGTCAGCATGCGCCTTGTGAAGGAATTACAGGCGGGTCAGGCCCGGGGGGCCGGGCGGGCCCTGTCACCGCGCAGGACGGCCCTCCTGGCCCTGTCAACCCCCCCACCCCCTCGCCCCGTGCCTCCTGCGGGAGTCCAGCCGCCACTTGGGCGGTCCCCAAGCTGTCTCAGTTCATTACTTAGCTTAAACTTGGTCAGGGAAGGCAGGTGGTGAGTCCTTTTGTCTCCCTTTACTGTCACCGGCATCTCGGTACCTGCGCCTGTGTGTGTGCGTGCGCCGGCGGCCCGTGCGGGGCGTGTGTCTGTGTGCGCATCTGTCTTGAGGAGGTTGAGGACGCCACGGCTTGGTAAAGAAGCAGAGAACCGGTAAGAACCGGAGCTGCTTGCGGACACATTTTAGCGCCTGTGCTAATCTGAGAGGCTCCTGATTGGGCTCTCCATGGCTGGTTAAGCTAAAATCACCCTCTGGTGGGTCTGCCTCTGAGAATTGCCTGGAATTGGACTGCGTAAACTCTCAGGCAGCACGTATGAGGGTAACGGAGGGGCCTAAGGTCCTCCGGGAGAGTTTGGACGCTCTGCATGCCGCCCTTGAGCTGGACTGTGCTGTTAGGACTGCTGATGCCTTCTGAAGTTAGGATCGCCATACAGTAGCGGATTATCAGTAGTGTTAATTGAAGCAGCACTTTGAGATGTTGGAATAAGTGGCCTGGGGGTTGTGGTTTGAGCAGCAGAGCGTAGGAACCCCCCCCCCCACCGTGTTTCTCTGTGTGGTTGGTGGAGGGAAGTGAAGCCCACGCCCTCCCCAACAGCTTCATTAATATCAGTAATTTATGGACAGGCCACAAATGGCGCGCCGCCCCAGGATGGATGCTCTGTTGGTGTGGACATGTGGGGAATGTGAAGGCCTGGTGTTAAGACCCCAATTTCGTGACACTGTTCATTTTTCATCCCCTAAGCCCTCCTCACGCCTCCCACTTTGTGGGGTCTGCTTTGGGGGGGGTTGGAGGGTCAGCATGCACAGGTGCTGCACACAACCCCCCCCCCATCCCAGGCCGTTATCACCCAGCTGCGCTTTTACAGCAATACCTGAACTTTGTATTTGTATGTTTGTTTTTTGGCCCCGGGGTTGACGTACAGCATGACTCCAAGTGGAACAATACCCGCACCTCTCCATGTATAATCAATCCATCAATCAGCTGCTTAATTGGCCACGGTCAATTGTCCAATTAATCGGCTCCTGATCAATTCAGAAATGAGTCTATTGGTCATGCTGTGCTTGAAGCCTGCCTGAGGCCCCGTGCTGCTGGCCCAGGATCCAGCAGCTGGTCCACCATGGGGAAGAAGGAGCGAGCAGACTGTCTGCTCCCTCTCCTGCTCTCCCTCTCTCTCTCTCTCTCGTCCCTTCCTTATACGCACCTCAGTCTTGGATGCCTTTATTTTTTTAATTCACAAAACTGATCGTTTTCTTTGTTTATCTTTATGTGCAGGTTGTAAAAATGAGGTTTTTCTCCAATCTTTAGTCGCTATTTTCTTCATATCCATTTATTCATACCTCACTAGCAGA
This sequence comes from Petrocephalus sullivani, assembly GCA_026780845.1. Classification (NCBI taxonomy): domain Eukaryota; kingdom Metazoa; phylum Chordata; class Actinopteri; order Osteoglossiformes; family Mormyridae; genus Petrocephalus; species Petrocephalus sullivani. The sequence goes on along the minus strand of JAODKM010000037.1, from coordinate 8,955,444 downwards.
AGCATTGTGTTAGCTTAATGCTATTTGAATGAATTGTTTTTGAAACCTGTGCACATCTGTGCAAAACACCAGCACAGAACATGGCCAGTTGGTGTGTAAAATCAAGCGGCTAGTTAATAGAATGGTATAATGGAAAGGTTTCGTGCCGAAGCTCAGTCAGACATGTGCTCGGGCGTTCAGAGATTTGACTTTGCCGAAAGTGAGCGAGCGAGGGGCTCTTTATGTAACAGACGCCCGACTCCCCAACGGCGCCGGGCGCAGGACAGACAACTGGAGAATGACCTTTCCTGTCTGGGTCCCTGGTCTTAGCGAAAGCTGTCGTCTCCGCAGACGGGCAGGGCCTGGCATCTCTGACAGACGTGTAAACAGATGCAGCCATGGTCGGTAATGACAGGTGATTATAAGCGGCACGGGTGCCAAGGTAATTAAAGCTTCCGCTGACAGTAACATTTGGTGCTGTGCTATTCCAGCATTAGAATAATAGTCGCAGCACATTTTCACCTGCTAGGCTGAGGCTCCGAACATCATTAATTTTGCACAGGAACATGCCGTCTGGAGAGGTGAGCTGGCATCGGCAGTGCTTTTATTCTAACGAGCCGGCCAGCCTAAGCGTGGACGCCTCTGTCCAGGCCCTGCCCGACAAGCAAACGGACGCAAGAACAGTGTCGGACTTCAGGCGCGGAGAGGAGAATAATTCTGTCATTCCATCCCGCGCGCGCCGACTGGGACCACGTCCTTAGACGGCCAGCAGTAATTATGCACTAAAATCTGGATGCGGGTGCGTTTGCTTCCGTTTCTCTCGCAGCAGTTGGGCCGTTTAGAAAACGAGGCCGATAAGAGCGGACCGGGCCCCGCTGTTATGAAGCCGCTTTGGTCGCTGGTGCCACAGACTGAATTATGGTATAGCCAACCCCCCCCCCCCCAGTATCGCAGCCTAGTGGAATTTTTGTACGTTTTAGTCAGAAGACAGAAGCGTTTCATTTAATCTCCGCTATTGTCTTCCCCGGGGCACGGAGAAACGGGACAGGAGCACCTCTCCATACCAAGGCGATGAGGTCAGGTCTCCAGATGGAGCGCCTAGATGACTGCTTGTCACAAAGGCCGCAGCCGTGCCAAGAGCAATTTGTAAGCCCTCACGTACACATGCAGAAAAGCCGCGAGCTGCCCGGATTTGGCCCGTGAGACACGGTCACGGTGCAGCCGTCCCGGCCGATTTATATGATCGTCATTAGCTGGCATTTGGGCCCCGCTGACGTCAGCTGCGGGAGCGTGGTGTTTGTTTTGCGGGTCTGTGAGCGTGTGCGATGTCTCTGTGTTTATGCCTCATGGTTTTAATGAGTGCCGTGATTGATAGTGATAGTGATAACCAGCGGCCATCGATGCCAGTATGAGGTCTTTGTAGTCCGTGAGGAGACAGCTTTGCGTTGAAGTAGAAGCTCTTATCTGATCGCTGCTCATCCAGAGCATCTTAGTCTTTCTCTTTTAATTTTTTTTTTTTTGTGTTGACACATCTATCATATCTCTCCAAACCCATGCGTTACGCCAGTCTACAGCAGCGGGTTGGAATCTGCCCCCACCGTCACCCACGTGCGGCGCAGCTAAGCTAAAGGCCAGACGAGATGTGCACCGCTGACTCATCTCAAAGATCCTCCCCGTTGTGCTGATATCTACCAATTGATGTTAGCCAAGTTGGGGGTCACCACTTGACGTTCACTGACCAGCTCTGACCATCTCTGAGACCCTGGCTCAACTCCCGAAGTTCCAGGGAGGGGAAGTCGCGCCCCTTGCAAGCCCGAGGTGCCCCGTGCCAGAGAGCGCATCATCGCAGCGAAGGACTTTGATTACTTTAATTAAAGACCGGTGGCATCCGATAATTCAGGCTGAGGCCTGCCTCCTGTCAGCAAGCACTTCCCCGGCTTGATTAAAACATACAGTTTACTTAGCGAGATGCTGCCTGAAAAAGCCTGCAGGGCAATATTTCTGTTATCAGTGTTTTCTAGCAGACGCAGATACAGTAATTAAAGGCTGTATTTGCTTGCGTTCCTTCATCCGCTGATATTTGTCTCTGTGCCGCGGTTTTGCGCGGAGGCCTTCTCATTAGCAGGCTGATTTGTTGCCCCTGATAACAGCCACCCGACTGGAGTGTTTACGTAAAAAAAAGAGAGGCAATTAACACGTGGCCGAGATATGACAAAATTTTATATTAATTGCTCTGTTTAAGGCAGGAACCTGTAAAGGGAGCTCATTCTTTGGCTGTTAACACGTCATCGGAGGACCTGCGGGCAAGAACGTGGACTGAGAGAAGGCCCGTAAAAGGCTTTCATTAGACTCCTGTGAATTAAAATGCATCCGTCCGTGCCATTCCTGCCGTCTCGCGTCTGCGAGCTGTTTTGATCCAGTCCTCGACCGTAGGGTATCGTCCTCCGTAGGCTTTCATTCCCCACTCAGATCCGTCTGTTATTGTTCGCATCGAGGTTTTTCCATCAGATAAATATCTCCGGCATTCGACTCCTGACATCAAAGTGCATCTACTTCTGGATCTGGCACTGCTTCTGTACACATTGTCACTGATTAATAGGGACAGGAATGCGCCATGTTGCGTGGTGGAGGTATTCTTACGTCCCACACAGTTGAGTTTAATGCTAGAGCTGCTACACTTTCACAGGGCTGCTAGCCGCGGTAATCAGGATGGTGAATCCTAAATGGCTAAGCGGCATTCGTTCCAGCCATGGGCCTGGGATGCAGGCACTTGCGCTCACAGTCCCAGAATGCAACATGCTGTTATTCTTTAATTATAATAGCCTTAGCAGTGAGGGACTCGGTTGGCCTCGGTTAACGACGTTTAATCTGCCGAGCTTTAGCGGAGAGCGTGCCATCCTGGAAGAGCAGCAGTGGGCCACACGCGCACACACACATGCGCTGTGTGCCAGGCAGATCTGAGTGTCGGCGGGGGGGGTCAGGCACTTGACGCTCCGCGCATGGCTGCGCTGGCTGTTCCTCCCCATCTCCTGAGTCCGGCCCCGCTAACCCTAATCTGTTATCTTGGATACCCATCCTGTCGTGCGGCGCTTGTCCGAAGCTCGCGCAGGCTACCCGTGCTCTGTGAGCTTGGCATGGGCTTTGGGAGGCTGACTGGGATATAATTAGAGCCAAGTGGGCAGCCCAGCCGAGCAGGCGGCCCACGAGGCAGGACTGCTCTGTCGGCTGCTGGGATTCCGTCGTGGCACCACTAGCCAAAACTGCGGCACTTCCTCTTTTAGGATGAACCTTTTTCCTCTCCATCCGTTGTCCGTCTCGGGTCCCCAGACCGTCACCCTGATGCGCAGCCGAGGTTTTCCGGCCTATGCGCATGTCTGGCGCCACCGTACGCGTTCTAATAAAATCACGCACGCACTCCAGAGATACACTCGTCTGGAATCCGACAACTTCTTCGTCCAGGCTGCGGACTCCCCATTAAACCCACAAACAGATTTAAATGCGCTAAACGATTGTTAATTTTTTAACGCGTGAGGCCCATCCAAGGAGCCGCTCCTTGACAGATTCAACTGACATTTGAATAATTGGACTAATTTTCCGCCAGGCGTCCCTGCGCGACTCGCTAACCCCTAAACTACGTTTTATACGTTATCTGAATGGTTACACCGAAAAGAGATGAGCGACTGAATAATTTAATCGACGTGTCTCGCAAAACGAAGCGTAAATGTGTTTGGATTGTTGCCAGGAGGAAGTGGTTTATTGGTAAGCGTCACCTACGTGGGGCCTTGGCGTTAAACATCGTAGCCTAGGACTAATGGAAACATTTAGGCATTGAGGATCCGGTTCAATACAGACACATTCTTTATGTATATTAATTAGTTACAGCTGTAGTGAGATTATCATTTTTACGATAACAGGAACGCCGGTGAAGGGCATCATGGCATCAACTGTAATGTGGTCCAGTCTGTCACTGATGGGGCAGCTGGGCTTGTGGCGTGAGGCAGGTGTGGTCGGGCATGTGGGACAGCCAGACGGGCTTCATAATCCAGAACCAGTGCCCATGCCCCCTCTCCGTACCCCTACTGTGGAACGTCTTTCTGGAAGAAGCAGCCAATCACCTCCTGTCCTGCTCGCTGGCTGTGTACCTATGAGGGTATCAGGAAGTATTTGGCTGGGATGGCCCTTGGAACCCAATAGATGGCCCTTTGTACCCAACCCGACACACTTAACTACTGTTACCTTCAAATGTCGCATTGTGGAATGGAATAATTTGGAAGGAAAATACTGCATGCAAAACATTAATCATCTAGCCAATGATGGTGGCACATGTTATACTTAGTTACTACACTTTCCCTGGACATACATTTCAGCTACAGCATAATCCAGTTTTATGATTTATTAAGTCTCATGTTTAATTAAGTGTTTCATTGTTACATAACCTTTATTGGCCTTTATTGGGGCTTGAACTTTCAATTTTCTGGTTATAATTTTTAGTGCTTCAACCTCTCAAATTGACCTGATGTCCATAATCTGGATGGGGTCATTTTACAGATGTGACCATGTGCCATGGTTGTAATTGAAATTTAATTCTCAATATCGTCCGAAAGTTAATGCGATGCCAGAGCTGCTAACCAGAGGGTGCCATGACAGCAGCAGGCCTTTCACTGCACTGCATTTCTTCATATTTCCAAACTATACGTTTGTAATGTCACACTGGTATGTATAAAACAGGAAGTGAGGAGCGATTAAAACGAAGAGGGAGTGTTCCTTCGGAGAATGGGTAACCAGATTCTGAACTTTAAAGGAAACATAAAGCCAGAGCTAATGTCCCCTTAAAACAGTGTGACTTTTAAACCATGTCCTGTTGGGAGTTTGTGCAACCTTGAGGTAATTGGTACCCACTGTGTGTCTGAAGTGCCAGCTGGCCTTCAGCGGGGAGGTCATTTCTTCAGTACAATTAGAGTCCCCCCCCCTTGATAAAATGACTTCTCGTGTGCTGTATATCATGCACATCATGTACATTCTAAACCCTAAACCCTGGTGGGGGGGTGCACCGTTAGCCCTTTCTCAGCTTCTTCTCTCCTCTCCATCTCTAACACCATGTGAGTGTTGCCAGGTAGCTGCAGCCAGCTTCAGTGGATGTGCCCACCGGCCATTAGGAGAAGTACCTCTCTGTTTCCGCTAGAAAGGGAGAAGGACATTCTCTTTCCAAGAGCTGAATTTGTATCTAGACTTGGATGGTATTATCGCAGTGTAGTATATCTGGCTGCTTTGGGTGTACAGGCAGCTCCCCGGCTAAGAACATTCGACTTACGGACAACCTATTGCAGTAATGATCTCGCATGGTACTCTGTGACACTAGTGAGAACATTGCACGGCTTCTGTAGTTCATCAGCTCCATGTTCAGTATAGTACTGTATGTAGTTACTTTTACTATTAACATATTAGGCATACTTTTATTATTATTGCATATTGTATTATTATTGTTCCGACTTACCTAGAACTTCAAAGACGGACTTAGGTAACAGATCTGGTTTGTAACCTAGGGACTGTGTGTACCACAGTATTATATTTATTGTGAGGGACCCCCCACCTTGGCAAATTTTATCGCCAAAATACCAGAACAGTGTTGCTTTTGAAAATAGTGTATACCATGGTATAATCTCTGGCATATGGCATATGAGCAAGACACCTCCCAAGCTTGTTTGTGACCCTTCCTAACTGTAAGCCATCTTTTTTCATCTTACTCCCGTTTCCTTGATAGTTATCAGGTGTCCTTAAGAGGCCACTGGGAATATAGACGGGCATCTGATGAAATGCGCATCGCTGCCTTCGACGTGCCTCCTAAGTGCTTTTGCTGGGTACTGACTCGGGCGGATTTGGCCGTCGCGCTGCGTAACCCTCTGAGAGCATTAGGGGAACTTAACCCCTCTCTCATGCAGAAAAGCCGCCAGTGTGCCAGCAGTATGAGGGCGCGGGATTTGGGCGCGCCGGGGACGCCGGCGCATGTGTCACCGCCGCTGCCGTCCCGCGTGCGGGTGCCGGCACGTCACGCCGGCTTCACTCCCCTATCCCCATCTGTCTCCCGTCTCTCAGTGCCCAAATGGAGGGCTCGGCACATCGCCACCATCTCGCTGTAAACGCGTCTGCTCTGCAGCTCCTGGAAGCGCTGCATGCGCCGTTTGATGCGCGGACGCCCGCGTCCGCCCTCACCTTTCCGCAGGCTGTTGCATTTCTCCACGATCTCTCTATTCGCTGGCTCGTTTTCAGGCAATTCTGCACTGTATTGGTACAGCAACAGCTCCCGAGTGCTGAGCTAATCCTGGCTGAGGACTGCATATAATCCAAAACTGTCTGCACTCTGATCCCCGATTAGGTGGAGCAGAGCTGGTCAGCAGGCCACATTATTCTCGCTGAAGTACTTTATTTACGTTAGTCCTTTGCTGATCCAGCCGTCCCAACGTTTTATTAGAAATCGGTTATGGGCAAATTGTGGTAAAAAGCCATACATCGAAGCATCCGATTACATGTATCTATCGTATAGAATGCAAGCAGCCATCTTTAACCGTCTAGCCCATAAAAAATATGGATGACTGTATTTTAAATGTGGCTGATTTAGGACTGTATCCTAAAATAGCAGTGGGGGGGGCGTTCGTTTGGAACAATCAAAAATCCCCGGCACTGCAGATGAGTTAATTCAAGGTATCTAAGGCATCCCGCAAAATACGACGTCCAAACCGACTTAAGTGCGTGCCGTGACGCTGCGCCCATGGAGGACTGGGTGAATTGGGTGGATTGTATTTCACTCTAATGGCACCTGGGGTGATTGACGGCGTAGCAGAGGCTCTTAAAGCATTTTTTTTCTATGGCTTCTTCTCCATAGCGAACTGGTACAAACATCTTTAACATTTTCCTTTGCCTGGGAATAGGCCCGGGGCTGTGGCCAAACACTTCTAATATAGGAAAATTGGGCTGCTTTTGAACTTGAATGTTTTTGATAACTACTTGGTATTCTTCCTGAAGGATAACCTCTGGGCTTGGCGCTCTCCTCCACGCTCCCTTTGATTAAGCTCCAGAGTAGATAGCTCTCACCGCTCGGCCGCTGCCTGGCACTTATCGGCACTCTCGTAGCTATACAACGGGCCGGCGGAATCTCGGCTAGGAAGCCGGACCGCTGTTTTCGCCATGCCTTCTGATTGGTGCCCCCAGCCCTCCTCTGCATTCCTCTGTCGGGTTGTCCTGACCTTTGCTTCATTATTGTTTACATATTACTTACCACAGAGGCCACAGATCATAGTCTTTTTCTGGCAGGCGGGATCAGACAGCAAAACTTTCTAATTATGGAGACTGAGGAGTAGCACAGTTGCCAGGGTAATTAGGTTGTCTGTGGGCTGCCAGCGGGTAAGGAAGAGCCCCCCCAGGCCCGGGGCTGAGCCCCGAGGCCGCTGGGGGGAGCCAGGAGCCTATCCCACAAAGGCCCTATTATCCACCCCTGCACTGCCCCCGGCCCAAAACAAAGGACAGGCGTTGTCCTCCTTCAAAGAGCCAGAGAAGACGTTTCAATTTTTAATTCTGTCTCTCAAAGTTTTTTCTGGTGAAAAAGAATGACTTTTTTTCCCCCACACTGCCACGTGTGGAAGTTTTCCCCAACTTCACGGTGGCAAGAATCATACTAGCTGCTGTTGTTTTGCTTTTTTAAAATTGTTGGATACTGGAAAGAGGAATTTGAGGAAAGGCTGAACTGTTCTCGATACTTATCATCAGAACAGGGCCTTTTGGGTGTGATCACTGTCAGCACTGACAGGACTGGTAACGCGACACTTTCAGTTTATTAATTATCTTCAAACCTGTAGACTTGGTCACTCTAGCCAGGCTGTCAGTACTGACATGCAAACCTAGTCTGAAAAAAATTACAGTGTGTTATAGAAGCACATTTGTTTTTAATTTATTTATTTAATGTGTTTTTAAAAAGCTGTGTGTAATAAAATTGATTTTCTTCAAATTAAATATCCTTAAAATAAAATCTACCTTAGTAAGAATCTGCATGTCTCTTATATATAATACCTCATATACGTCTCATTGGTAATTTTACACTAAGTACATTTTGCAAAGATTATATGTATACTGCTATTCTTATGGTTAGGTCAGTTTTTGTTGTGTTTATCCATCCATCTTCCCCTGAGCAGGGTCGAGGGCTGCCTACAGTCTGAACCCGGGAGACACAGGGTATTAGACGTTGGGACAGCCCTGGACAGCATGCCAGCTCTTCTTAGTTCATTTTAAGTTTAAGTTATGTGCCTTATATGAAAGTGTATTATGAGTGGTGTTTTAGCAGTGCAGCTGAGACTTTTTCATATAAAATATGTGCTGTTTTTGAATGTTTTGTGACTGTGTTTGACAGGTAGTTGACATAAAATAATGCCTTTGCTTCTTAGCTGCTTGTTGACATCAGAATAGATTAATAGGAAGGAAAAGAATCTGAGTGGGGAGTTTTAATGCAAAGTGGGGCAGTGTTGTGCCTGGTCAGCATTCCCGGCCGTCCCGTTATCTCAGAAACAGTAATTCACGATGAGCTAGGCTCCGGATCCTTCGCCACTGTCGGCTCGTACTTGGGTGCGAGCTCGGAGAGTGTCTGTTACCTCAGCGGAGGAATATTTGCAGAATTTTCCTGACGTGTCCAAGGAACCCAGCTGGAAGCCAGCCGGCCGAGGGACCTCAATTGCTCCTGTATTGAGAAAGCGAGCGGCGCTTGTGCTGTAAAGTGCACAGCTTCTGATCTCCCCGTACAGTATATGGCCCTGTCGAGCAGGGCCACAGTTAAAGGCATAGTGTAATAAATGCGTGGTTACTGGTCTGAATCACTGCAGGTACGGAACACTGATAGGAAAAGAGCTGGATAGTGATGGAATAGGAGCAATCTCAGCTTTGGTCAAGGAAAAAGAAACTAATTTCATTATTCTGAAATCAAATCAGCAGCAGAAAAAAATAAGCAGAAACCTACACACTGAACAGTCTCTCATTCATGCCTGATCTTAAATCGTCTCAAAATACCACTTTTCATTGTGATTCCGCCTAATGTAGTGGGGTCACAGAAATGAAAAAAGTTGATCTCAGAATCTGTCTAATTATAAAAGTGATGAACCATCGAGGAGTCTAGACATAATTAGGTTGGTACGCCCTTCAACTCGGGGCGCAGGGCCACGGCACCGAGAGCAGCCGAAAAAGACACCATAATGAGGTATTGGTCGCTGCTGGATCTCACCCGCAGACAGCAAGCTTCAGCTCATAACCGATGAGCCTCCAGATTGCGAGTAAAGCAGAATGCGGTCACTGCGCAGAGTTTAAACCGCAAAGACACTTTAATGTTTTAAGACCGTCAAAAAAAAAAAAACCAAAACAATGGAACAAAGCCGAAATGAAGGCGCGTCTTTGTTTGTGTCTGTTTGGTGGTTCGAGGCCTCGTGAGGATAAGCGTGTGTCATGGTATTTCGTTAATATGAGACTCATACCCCATTTTAGCATGTTTGCAAAGAGTTGCCCCGAGCAACCCTGAATTCTCCATTAGAGAATGCTCTTTATATCCTTAAACGGGTATTTAATTGCTTTGAATTTGGGATTAAAAAAAACTACCTTAAAGCCACGCTCAGGAAGCATCCCTTGCAACTGTGTGCAGCATATTTGCTGGATTTGAAATAGTATTAAATGATATTCAATATGCAGTATGGCTCCGGACAGTTTATACATGCGTATAGTCAATAAAATTCACTTTTATTATGCCAGAATTTATGTGGCCTTTATTTCCCAAGATAAGAAACACATCTTTAACAGGCTCATGATGAATATAAAACCTTTGGCATTGTCTTTTCATATGTCGTATTCTCTTTTTACGCTAACTCTGGAATGTAAAAGATATATATGATGGAATGTTATTGTGCTGCAACCAGCCAAGAGGTTGAACTGCCACTTATCAGCTTTTTGCCGTTCAGCCGTAACATCGCAGAAGCATCATGGGAGCCTGGCTGTAGGTCCCCACTTCTGTGAAGCTCCCCCTTCTTCTCCCTGTGTTCACGTGCTTTCCACTTGCATGCCTTGGTGCCTCCCATTCTGTAAAACCACATGATTCCGCAGAATATGTTACACTAAATGACACTCGTTATGTATGTGTGTCTATGCCTGTGGGGCTGGGTGCGGTGGAGTGGCACGCTGGTGCAGTGTTCAGCACTGTTGCCCCATGCCCCTAGGACCAGGGTTCGAGTCTCTGCATGTGGTTCGAGTCTCTGGTTCCTTGATTTCCCCTCGCAGTCCAAAAACATGCTAAGGTGAATTGAAGTTGCCACATTCCCTGTTAGGAGTACATGGTATGAGCACGTGCCCTGTGATAAGTTGGCACCCCATTCTGGGTCATTCGCTACTTTGCCCTCGTTGTTTCTGGGATAGGCTGTGAACCCCCCACGATCCTCCATAGAACAGGTGGGTAGCGAAAATGGATGGATGACCCAAGGTCACTCTAGGCTTCCCAGGTTACTGTAACCCTAAACAAGCAAGTGGATCTTGAAAATGAATGGATGAATGAACTGTTGAGCGATTAGGAGTGTATAACAATAACAATAAATGTAGCTCCTCTGCGAACAAAGATGATTAGAAGGAACGTTATAACGTAAGAGAAGAGTAGTTTTGGATCTGAGACAGGCATGTTTACATCATAAGCACAGACATTTGTTTGCAAAGTTAAGCACACGTTGTCTGTTAAGGTGCCGAGCTGGGAAACCATGCTTTCGTGTTCGGCGAGGGTTCAGGCTCCCCTGGTCTCCAAAAGCCCTGGGGACATGAAGCATAAGGGGGGAGGGGAGCAGCTGAGCAGAACGCAGCGATGCTGGAGTGATGGTGTTAGTGTAGCTGGTTGAAGCCTTGGTAGGCAGCTAGAGCAGCTTGGGCGGAAGGCAGGGGGGATTACCGGGCGGCGTGGAGATGAGTCAGAGCGACATGAGAAAGGAGCTGCTCCTCGCTTTAATGGACATGTCATCCCAAACTCTCCAGTCAGCCCCATAACCTTAGACACTTAGACTCCTCTTATATTTCTTAGATATTTAAGTGTCTAAATTTGTGACCTTATAGGTTAATAGCCTCACCTAGACTTCTGTGTGTGACTGAAGTGATGTTTTAATAGTAGGCAGGTGCTTAAAGGTCTTCCTTTCTTGCGCTGTGCTGTCGCAGGGGTTATCCGATTTATATAACAGTGATAAATGCTTTATTTCTTATTTTAAAGCGTCATTGTTTGGTTATGCTGCCTTTTAGGATGCTTTGTAAGGAAGAAACAGGTCCAGTAGACCTGAGCCATGGAGACCATAGCTTATGGTAGATTAATTGACCACTTAGGGCCTTGGCTGGCTCCTAGGACTGAGGAGCCGCCACTCTGCTGACCTGCTACAGCATGTACACCACTACTAGCTACACTTTACTGAGCCCTCTCAAAGTTTTTTTTTTCTTCTTTTTAATGCACAGGGCTGAATATTTAACCAATCAGTTCTCTTATGCTGTTCTGGTGGTAAGTAAATTGGCAAATATTGTTGATGGTGTTGTATGAGTGAGTACTCCATGGGCACTGTATTGAGCCATCTCATCTGACATGCCCATTTATGCTTCTTTACATTGAAGATGAGGCTTTGACAGCAGTGGGGAATAAGCTGCCGAAAGCTTCCCGCCTTTCTTTTCCTCTCCTCCGCCTGCTGTTGATTTTAGTGCCATAGCAGCCTGGCTGCCCCCGCAGGTCTTACGGACAATGTGGCAAGTCCTTAGAACTCGCCTCACTGGATTTGCGTTGTCACGTTTCTGAGTCTCAGCAGAGCTCTGCTTCCCCCAAGTCCCGTGGCTCTGCCAGGGCGATGCTGCTGTTCCCTCACGCTGCCCCCATGGCGACTTAATGTGGGCGGGCACACCGAATACACCAAGTAGCTGGGCGGGCTCTTCCGGAAAGAGCAGGAATCCATGCTGTATGAGATGAGAGTTTCATGAAACGCCACCCTGTCTCGTGAAGCTCCTTGAAGACCTTTCACCTTCTCAAATTCTCAGAATCTAGAAGCTCTCCAGTGGAACCCTTATTGGTTTCTGGGGACTTTCATACATTTCCACAAATGTCTGTGGTCTTTAACATTAAAAGGAGCTTCTTGTCATTTTCAGAGTGAACAATTTCCCTTTCTCTCCCTCTGTGTTTATTAGATACAGTAAGATCGGTTTGCCACGCTCCGCTCAGGCCTAGCTTAAGCCTCAGAAAGAGCCTTCTTCCCCCACGTATGCCACCTGCGGTGTTATCGGGCTGCGTGAGTTATCCACGCATCACAAGCTATTACTCGATCTGCCCTCAAAGCTGTCAGCAGACATTGCCAGGGATGCGCGCCGTGCTTGGGCTGACTTCATTACCGCCCGAACCTCCCAGCCCGGCCCCCCCGCTCCCCCGACTCCGCGCAAAGCCGATTTGCGAGCCTGCGTACGTGCGATATAAAGCCACCTGTGTGGCACCGCGGGCCGATCTGCAAGCGGGCGAGTCACAATGAGCACGATAGGCGTGACAGTGGAAGGGTGCCAGCGGGAGACATGCAGATTGTTACCGCGTCCACGGCTCCGGGAGCCGCGCGGCTCCTCGGGGGGGGGCTGGAGTGCAGCGCAGCACCTGCGATCCTCCGGGGAGTGTCATGGACAAGGCGCGGGTGGGGGGGGGGGGGGGGTACACGTCTCACAGGATTGCAAAAGTAAGCAGCAGGCGCATGGATGCAAATAACAGTGTTTGGCAATGGTGCAAAATGGTGAGGCATTAAAAGCGTCCGTGTGCGAGGGGGGGGGGGGGGGGGGGGGGGGGCTTTGCGCTGGGGGGGGGGGGGGGGGGGGGGGGGGGGGGTCGGGGGGGGGGGGGTGCACCGAGAGCGGCCGGGAGAGAGGGGGGGCGGGAGTGGGGGGGGTGAGATGAGGGAGAGGGGGAGGGGGTGGGGGGGGGGGGCGGGGGGAGGAGGGGGGGGGGTTGGCCTTACTGGTTCGGGTCGGCGCCGTACTGAAGAAGCAGCTTCACGGCGCTGGTCAGACCCAGCAGAGACGCACAGAACAGGGGTGTCTGGCCAAGGTGATTGACGCAGTCGACGTTCGCCCCTTCTGGAGAAAGCAGCACACTGCAAACCACCTGGTGTAGAGCGCTATGCAATATCACAATATGCGTGTCTAGAAATGGAGAGTGATTGTGGTACATATATCCATCCAGCGTAGGGTCACCAAAAGCCCATCCCATAAAGCATCAGGGACATGCTAGACAGGATGCCAGTGCATCACAGGGCACACACTAATGCTTTTTCAGAGACACCAAATCGCTTAAAGTACACGTCTTTGCATTGTGCTAGAATGCACAAAGTCCTAACTCAAATGCAAAGCGTACAGGCAGTGCTGATCAAAGGCCACCTCCCCAACCAGCAAACCTTTGTCTCTAACCGCTGTACATACCACATTTACTTACACATACTTCATTTATCCAATGACCACTGTGTAAGTCAATGGTTAACTATGCAAACATTACACAGGGCTGCCAACTCTCACGCATCTGGCGTGCACCGCTACCTTTCCGGAGAAGCTTGTCCATCTTGCGCAGGTTCCTCTCCAGCGTGCACTGGTGCAGGCGCGCGGCCGCGCCGCCGCTCGTGACGGCGCCCAGACGCACGGGGCAGGGCACGGGAGCGCGCACGGTGCGCGCCTTCGCCGCCATGTGGCCCCGGCGGCCCGATCCGAATCTCCTGGATGCTCGGCTCCGAAACGGCCCCGAATAGATGCTAAATGTCAGCGCCCCCGCCTTCTATTAGCCAATTTTACCCCGAGCAAAAATATCCAGGTCGACAAGAGGCTGGGCTCTATAGTCTTTTGAATAAAAGCCCGAATAACAAAGAAATAAATGCTTTGCGAGACTGATGTCAAACGCTTTCAAGAGCCCGCGCCCACTGTTTCATAATGATCATATATAAAAGGATTTCATATAGCACCATGCAGCGCCCGTGCGTGCGCGTGCTTTATGGGCGATCAGGCCTCACCAGCTACCAGCATTCTGGGAATAACCCAAATAACTGTCTGCATCCAGACAATCGCACCTATCAGTTATTTCTACCCAGCTGTCTATCCGAAACGTCCCAAGAGGAACACAGCCCGGCGATATAAGCTGGTATTTCAACCAAATCTGACGCCCAACTTAGTCGTTTTTCTCCATATTTGCGAAATCTGCTGGGCGCAGCTACAATGCAAACCGTCTACTTACAGCATGATAATTAATTAAGCTATAATAGCGAGGAGGTAATTATATAGTTATATACACATCTAGGTACCTTCTTAATTATATAGAGCGCCCTTCCCTCGGTATTCGGCGGCCGGGGATGCGCGGATCGATACCGAAGCGCCGATTCTTTTGACCCGAATATTTCACTTGGAGAATCGATTCGAACGTTAAAATTAGCTTACCCGGTAATTTAAACGTTTACATTGTATAGCTATAACGTTTATATTGTATAGATTATATTATTATTATTATGTTGTATAGATATTATAACTGCCAGCAGGCCTAAGTGTCACTGTTAGGGTGGGACCTATTTCTCCTTCCGCCCACCTCGAAGCGGTGACGCGGCGGGTCCGCCCTGAGAAGCACGTTTCTGCGCCCAAAGCGGCCCGCCGTGTGTCTCACAAATAACGCTGCAATGTCAGATTCCACTGTATTGGCGTCTTTCATAGTCTGGCTGCCAGCGCTTTTTTGGACATAAGGTTAAAAACCCTGTGTTGACAAGGACATCTACCCCAAGCCCCTCCTCGCCACCCAGTCCTGCACATGCCACAAGTTCTTCTACAGCCACAGAAAGAGGGGGGTTATGGGCAGGATTTGATAATGGTGTCAGGTCAGCAGGGTGGGTTGGAGGGGGGTGGATACCCTGGCTGAGGCAGGGGGGGGGCAGCACTTGTATACCAGGCAGAGGACCTAAGGTGGCATTTTGTCAGGGGGGGCAGAATTTCTATGCATGCCAGCAGTGTCCAGCGGGCATTATGCACTTCTTGAGATGCAGCGTTGCTCAGAGGAAGTTAAGTTTGCAGGATGAAGACCCATTGCTTTGGTGGCGAGGAGCATGAACAAGCATCTCCAGCCCTAGGCAGGCTTACAGTGAAATACTGGGGGACCATTTCTCCATCTGTGACCACAGAATGATTTTTCAACATTTCATTGTTATTTACTGGCTGCCTTTAGCCAAACTGTCATACATTCTTAAGAAAGCAGAGTCAAACAGTCCCTGGACCATTTGGGGGGAGTTACAAGCCCAATGTTGACATCACGCTGTCGACCCCAGGATTCGACCCTGTGACCTTCCGATCACAGGCACAATGGTGACATCACGCTGTCGACCCCAGGATTCGACCCTGTGACCTTCCGATCACAGGCACAATGGTGACATCACGCTGTCG
>JAODKM010000037.1:8921273-8939900 GCA_026780845.1 Petrocephalus sullivani | reverse complement strand
ACACCGGGATTCGACCCTGTGACCTTCCGATCACAGGCACAATGGTGACATCACGCTGTCGACCCCGGGATTCGACCCTGTGACATTCTGATCACAGGCACAATGGTGGCATCACGTTGTCAACCCCGGGATTCAACCCTGTGGCCTTCTGATCACTGGCACAGGCCCAATGATGACATCACACTGTTGATCCTGGGATTCGACCCTGTGACCTTCTGATCACCGGCACAAGTCCAGACCCATGGAGTCACACACTGCAACCACCGTTTACGAACAGAGAAGTGGGTAGAAGGGAAAAACTGCCAACATGAATCTGAACAAAAACCTTTGAGCGAAAATGAGTCGAGGGAAGTGCTAAGGTTGGGATCTAAAGAAGACAGACATTTCAAATGTCAATGTCCCAAGCCTTAAAAACTCAAGGTATGTGTGGGTCTGTAGCTAAGCCATAATAACAAGCCGGCTTCAAGATGCTGCCGAATGTTTTCTAAATGTTGTAAATAAAATACAGATAATCTGATTTATAATTTTATACACCATAATCATTTAAGCCACTGCATAAGAATATTCTACTGCTTTCCATACTACCTTAACCAACTGTCGATGTTTGCAGGATTCAGTTTTAGGCTGTTGGCATAATGAGGCATTGTTTCCCATTTCAAGGTCACAGAAAGACTTATGAATATTGGCATCAGGATAACAACCTCGGCATTAAGAAAATTAATTCTTGGTATCAAAAATATTTGTGGCATCACTTCCTTACCTCTGAGGGACAGTTTCTGGAAAAAATATGTAAGTCAATTAAATGGATAAATTAATAACCATCTAATTTCTCATTCCAGTTTGCTTCATATTTTAAAGCATGTAATGGATATTTATTTCTTATATGTTAATATTGTGGTAACTGCAAAGTCATTTTTTAAAATTAGGTCACTAAAACGAAATCTTAACTGGGATTGAGGGTGGGTTGGTTTCCTGAGGGTTCGCTCGCCATGCGGCCACACGGGGGCGACAGAGGGCCGCCGGCCGGCCGCGCTGGCGCGGCCTCTTCCTGTCGGAAAAAGTTGGAGGGATTATTAAAATGGCTGATCGCTGGCGTCTCTCCTGCTTCCACTGAATAATCTCCTGCATCAGATAAAACGCTCGGCGAAACGAGATCAGAGACGTAAACTTAAAGCTTTAAGTTTAATTTTGTTAAGCGATGTAGATCGCGTCGCACTAAGGTTTTTTTTTTCTCTTTGCAAATCGCATTTCTGTTCCACTTGAATGCAGAGATGTCTTCTTTTAGACCCCTTGCAGCTTGACTTGCGCGGCAGCGCGGAGTCTCCGTGGACGGGGTGCGACTGGCGCGCGCTGCTGACGATGCAAAGGGCGCTGTGCAGCTTCGCGCTCGCGCCGGCTGTCAAGGTGAAGCTGAGCCATGCCGGCTTCCACACGGCTTCGGACCTCTGCGACCTGCGACCCCTGCAGCTCAGCAAAGGTACCCTGCATGCCGGCTTCCAGCTGCCTGAGAGCTTTGTGCAGGAATGCTTGCAATCGGCCCAAAATTATAGCTGTCAAATACTGCACGGCATTAGAAAACATCACTTAAACCTATCGAGGGTGTCCTCAGATTATTGCATGCCAAGAGTAAATCTTTAGGCATATGTGCACAGAAGAAATGAGCTTTAAACCTCAAGGAATGTTTAAAAGGGTATGCTTTGTTACGTTTAGTACGGGGAGTTTGGCCTGTTGCACTTTCAGCCTGTTCACTTTGCCATGCCCTGCAGAGGCAGGGATCTCCCAGCAGGAGGCAGTAGAGGTGCTGCAGATAGTGCGCTGTGACGCCGGCCAGGGACTGGGGGCAGGCGGCCGGATGACGGCCCTGGAGCTGCTGGAGAGGGAGCAGGCGCTGGGTGCCATCGTCACCTTCTGCTCGGCGCTCGACTCTGTCCTTGGCGGTGGGATGCCCGTGGGCAAGACCAGCGAAGTCTGTGGAGCACCTGGCGTGGGCAAAACCCAGCTCTGGTACGACTGAACCGCAGTGTCTATTTCCGATGCCCTCTTCTCTATTTTAGGTGTATCCAGGACAGGCCTTTGTAGATTTTACTTTAGTTATGTAATAATTAATCCAAATAATCATTGATCTTTGAAGTGTCCTGGCCGATTAACAAGAATAGTGTTACTTAAGATGTGGGGGGGGCGAGCATTCAACTAACGCTACCAACTAGTTGATCTCTTAGGTACCTTCTTAGGTGAGTTAACGGCAGGTGCTGCTTTTAAGAGTATTACCCTGGACCTTTAAGCAGTTGGTTTAACGACCGGTTGGTTAGAATAATCTTGTTTTTTCTCTCTCTCTTTGCTAATTTTGTGCTGCAGCAATGGTGGAGTCATAGAGCAGTGAGCCTCTGAAAGTAATGACAATTTATCGTTATAATCTGCACACTGTTGCAGCATCCAGCTGGCGGTGGACGTCCAGATCCCGGCGTGCTTCGGGGGCTTAGGAGGCCAGGCGGTGTACGTGGACACCGAGGGGAGCTTCCTGGTACAGCGAGTGGTGGACCTGGCCAAAGCAGCAGTAGAGCACTGCACCCAATTAGCGGACGACACCGGTAGGACAGGCAGTGGAGGGCAAGGCCGGGCTGCCCTAAATATTGCATAGCTTTTTTTTTTTTTTTAGAACAGTCACAAATGACTGTTTAACTAGATCTCCAAAAGAAGACTGTGTCAGTTTGCCGGTCAGCACGGCGTCTGCATCGAAGTGCATCTGCATGTTATCATAATAGTAACAAAAATGCCGCCATTTTGGAATGTCACTATGGATGTCAAGCACAAATCTCACGTTTCATCACATGGCAAAAACTCACAACTCCAGCCATCCAACCATCTGAAGTAGGACTAACAAAACCAGCACCATCCACTCCAGATTCACCTCATATGGGCAGCTAGTTATGTGGTCCAGACATTATGTAGTCATCCATATACAGTCACATATGCAAGGAAGCCCTGCAGCTGAACGTGTGTGATTTTTGACTGGTGCACTAAGAGTTTATGGTAATTGTATTTCTTGGTATATCATTACGCAAATGTTATTTTAATAACATAACCAATTACATGCTTCAGCCGAAATCTGAGCAAAGTTCAAGTCCTGAGCTGAACTCATTCCTTATACACTGGTTAAGTCTAGTTCGACCAAAAGGTTAATTAAAATTTTCATGTTCGACAACGACTGAACCTTGAAGTACATGATCCATGTTTTAAAAACTCATTTTGGAATACTCATAGCACTGAAAAAAACACAAATTTAAGGTTACTCTCAGGTCATGGGTTTTCTTTCCCAGTGTGGGTTATATGAAATTGTCAAAGGTCTTTTCTCAAACAATTTATTAAAAATATTGGATCTAGCAATTCATGAGTGCACTTTTTTAAGCTTGGCGGCGCTCTAAAGGAGGCTAATGATGGAGGCTTGTGATGAGGATATGAGCGAGTGCACGCAAGGCAGAAAGGACGAAAATAGCATGGCTTGGTCTGGATGAAGGTTAATGTGGAAGTCAGGGAGTGTAAAATGCATTTAGTCTGTGGTAAGGTATGTTTCAAACCTGGTGACCAGGCGTCCTTTTCAGAGCAGCGAGAGGCCTTGAAGGAGTTCACTGTGGAAAGCATCCTCTCCAAGCTCTACCTCTTCCGTTGTCATGACTACGTGGAGCTGTTGGCTGAGACCTACCTCCTGCCTGACTTCTTATCGCAACACCCTGAGGTATAAATTCCTGTCTTACGAGAGAAAACGCGTGTCCACAGGAAAGAGAATGGCTTTGAAATTTCACTTATCATTTACCTTTAGCTTACCAGTAGTATGACTGCCTCTTGGCCATAAATTGATGTCTTGATGTTTTTTTACTTATTGTATATGATTATTATAATTGTAATTTTGTTTTGTTGTTCTTTTTGCTGATTGGTTGCTGTTCCCCTGCTGTGTTTTGATAGGTCCGTTTGGTCGTGATTGACAGCATCGCCTTTCCATTCCGCCATGACTTTGAGGACCTCTCCCAAAGAACGCGGCTGTTAAACGGCCTGGCCCAGCAGCTCACCCAGATGGCTAACCAGCACAACGTCGCGGTCCGTTCCTTTGGCTGCCCTTTCCGCAGATTCGTGACCTTTCTCCCTCGCTGTTTGCTTTTTATTCTCACTGTCTGCACCTGAAAATTCAGTGTCATGGCCCTCGAGAGTGCCAGTGTCGGGTCTCATCAGTGAGGCATTTCAGGAAGACCTGGAGCAAATTTGCTTAATTTTTTTTTTTTCTGTTTTTGTTCACTGGTGTTATTTAACGACCTGCTGGAAGGAAAACGGCGTCACAAATGGGTGATTCCAGTGGAGTTCCGCTGATGCCCCGTTTCTAAGGCTCAGCACGTCACGCACAACCAGGGAAGGCCCCGGGTTTGACTTCATAGCTGTTACTGCCCACCTTGACGTAGAGGCCAGACTCCCTGAGTAAACAGAATTCTCTTGGTCGTCGGCCAAATGCGTTTTTGCGCCGCTTCTGGAAATGCGGGAGCTCCAATCAGGCTATGTTTCCGTATTCGGTGGCTCTTTTTTACATCGGAAGCTTTGCATAAAGCTCAATGCAAATGTGTCGTCGGATGGGAAACCCCACTGCTTTTGGTGTGTGCAGGGAAAGAATGACAAAACAAGTCAGGGGTCTTCACTCTGAATATATGCGTATGGATGACTGTGTCGAAGTAAGAACCAGCCAGCAGATACTCGCCAAGGGAGAGAGATCAGAGATATTAACATCATGGTATTCACTGGCATCTTTAAAATGCCGCACTACTTATAAGGCAGAATATGCATTGTGTTTAAAGCTGTATCAGGGTGGTATAGGCCATGTCTGTCAAACATAATTTAAATCCCCCCTCCCCCCCACCCCAATTTACTTAAAACAAACACAGCTGGCAGCTAAGTAACCATTTCATGTCCCGAGATCATTTTCCCACTGGGAAGAATTTTTCCCCAGAGGCGCAGAAGCCTGTCAGGATTTGACAGCATTTCAGCTGGAGCTGAGGGGGGGAAGTTTCCGGAAGCCATACTGAAAAGGGGATGCGTAGGCTACTTTCTCGTAATATGCGAGCTTTCTGAAGGGAGGGGTGCACAGAGAAGCAGGGGGTGGTTTCCCAAAGCGTGACGCCACGGGAAGGGGGCTAACATTTCTAAACCTCTCGACAAAGGTCAGGATTGTTCTTTGAGTTGCTTCCACAGTTTGTCCGATTTTCACATTTTTATTGGCCACTTCTGGGCCTCGACACCATTAATTGCGGTTAAACAAACTGTCACGAACAAATCCCAGCGTGTGTTGTGTCCTTCCCTGGTTGCTATGCGCGTTTCTGCAGCTGTCTTTCGCAAACTATAAACGGCTGTCTTCTCCCCTCGTCCCTAGGTCGTACTGACCAATCAAATGACGACGAAGGTCGGAAGCGGCCAATCCAGGCTTGTGCCAGCCTTAGGTGAGAGGATTTGTGAGTCCTGGATGTTCAGGTTCAGAAGGTTGCTTAATGAATAACAGATACTTAATTTAGGCCCTATTCATAAACGCAATGTTATCACTGTGTCCCCTTGCTGGACATGAGTAGCACATTTGCTGCTAAAAATACCTGCAGAAAAAACACTGGACTATCCCAACTGCAATGGTTTAATAGACAACCTTCCCAAAAGGTGTATATAATATAAACTTAAACTTAAGACATCAAACATAGGTAAATACATTCACATGATGTTGGAGCCTTAATTGTGGATAGTAGAACTGCTTAGTAATTCATTACTGATACAGTTACTCATTGCTTGCTTAAAGAGTTTAAGATATTTTAATTAAATAAGGTGACCTTAAAAATTAAGCTTCTCGGGGGTGAGTGTTTCTGCTTGCCTTGTAAGAAGTTTTGGAATTTTCATCAAAGCACCCTTAGAGTACAGCTGTATTGCTCCCGGGGGGGTGAGCACAATAGCTTCCAGTGTTATCAGCATGTCGTGATTTGTACCATGATTATAATGCCTTGTTTGCCGCTCGAGTGTATTAATATAGTAGGTGACAGGAACAATTTGTGGCTGTACCATGAGGCTTAATGAGGGAATGCAATGAATCAGAAAGCCATGCGGGCTCAATAAACGCTTTAGAGCGGTCAGATGGTATGATTTATTTGACTTGTGGATGGCTTAAGACTGAGGCTGATCTGACCCTCTTCCGTACAGGTGAAAGCTGGGGACATGCTGCAAGTCAGAGGCTGATTCTGACCTGGGAGGGGGAACAGAGGTAATTCTGAGCTACAGCCGTCGCACTGAGCTCTGCCTCTGCCGGAGAAATTAGAAAAATGTGTTGTGTAAATATTAATATGCAACGCTGATAGAAGCTCTGTGATGGACTGGCATCTCATCCAGGGTGCATTCCCACTTTTTGCCTGTGCTGCTGGGGGAGGGCTCTAGGTCCCCCTCGACCATGTTTGGGAGGCTCATCTGTCCAGCCATCCCTCAGTGACCGCTTAACTAGTCCTGGGTCGGGGTCAACCTGGAGAAAATTCCAGGTAGAACGCATAGAAATTACGCTTTCCCACTGGCATAGAGTAATCGAGCCGTACCCGAGCCGTACCCGAGCCGTACCCGAGCCGTACCCGAGCCGTACCACGACGAGTGACCTGCTGCAGCGTGCTTTATGCATATGGAGTTTCTGGAGTTTTAAACTTACAGTCTATTCATTTTTGGGGACCCCCTCAAACCCCAAAACCTGCAGGCATGGAAGTGACCGCACTGTCCATTAATAAAATTTATAAAAATATAGGTAAATATATATATTTAAATTATATTGAAATGAAAAATCTAATTTGCATAAATACATAATTGATTTAGTGTGCGTCCATCATCTTGCAAAGGACACATGTACCGGGCATCTCTGCTTGGTTTATTCACATGCAGATATGAGTGCTGCTCCTGGCTAAGTCCCCGATGTGGGACAGGGTGGCAGAATGCCCCTTTGTGCGGAGGTCATGCACTCTACTCAGCCCCTGGACCGGGGGCCCCCGAGTCTGTGCATCAGTGTCCTGGGGGGGCCACGGGTGGAGGAGGAGTGCACCACCTAAATAAAATGAGGGAAAAAGAGAGCTAAACGAGTGGCTGTCGGGAGAGAGCACCTGGAAGAGAACGCCTTACCCCGCGCCTGTTTATTCCGGAATGTGCTGCCTAAACATTTTGTTCTGCGTCGCTCTGAGGATGTGAGTCATGCGGCACAGAGTACTGGCCTGCATTTGCTAGCTGCTCCTTATTTATAATAACTTTGGCGGCAGAATAACGAGCTGAAGGAAGTTTCTCTGAAGCTCAAGGTCGCCCAGAGCGAAGCTGTGCTTCAGTCATTTGGTACTCGATACATTTCTAAGGTTAATTGTGAAGGTTAAGCTGGGCGTTCACTTATGCCAGGGGTGGCTACCCTTCTCCTGAAAGGGCCGTGGCGTACACAGTGGGTAGTTAGAGTATGGAATACTCTTCCTGATAACGTAGTGCAGGCTAAATCCTTGGGTTCCTTTAAATCAGAACTAGATAAGATTTTAACAACTCTGAGCTATTAGTTAAGTTCTCCCCAAACGAGCTTGATGGGCCGAATGGCCTCCTCTCGTTTGTGTATTTCTTATGTATGTGGGTTTTTGCCGCAATTCGCTAATTAGTGGACTGATTGGCTGAAGAGTCCTCACACCTGGGTTTGCACAGCTGACCTACAGACACACTGGGTCTTCACGGATAGCACTGGCCACCCCTGACATACACTATATGGCCAAATATATGTAGACTCAAGCTTGTCCAACATCTGATTCCAATATCAAGGCCATTAATATGACGTTGGTTGCTGTGATAGCCTCTCCTCTTCTGAGAAGGCCTTCCATTAGATGCTGGAGCGTAGCTGGTGGGGTTTGCTGCCGTTCAGGGTGGGTTAGGGTTAGGGTGTGTGGTGTTTGGTGGTCAGGTCCCTTTCTGTGAGCTTGTGTGGCTGTCCGCTTCATAACTGAACTTGCTTCCAGACGTTTTGACCATCACACTTGACCTGCTGGTGACCGGTGCAGAAACGTGGCAAAAGATGGCGTGCTGTGTCATGGTGCCAAGCGGAAAGTCGCTGACGACATCTGCACGGCCTCCCATTCTACTGCAGATGTTTGCTGCAGGAGATTGCTCATCTGTGTGCTTAATTATACACCTATGTCAGCAATGGCTGTAGCTTAATTAGGCAATTCATCTAATTAATAGGGACATCTACATACTTTCGGACGTACAGCGTAAGTCTGATTTACAGCCAGACCAGATCAATTGTAGCTGGTTTAACTAAGGTGTCCACAGTTTTTGTGAAGATCTTTGGTTCTCTCCGCAGGTTGGCGTCTCTGTATAAGTCTCCAAGCCACAGAGAAGCCACAGTTGCGTACCAGATCACTGTGAGTATGCACGACTGCCTGTCCCACCCAGCAGAGCGGAAGAGCGTAAGCCTAGTCTGACGAAGTAGCAGCTGTCCAGTTCTCCCAGACGCCTTTCATTTTCATTTTATGTCAGGGCTATTTATTCAAAAAACGTTTTACGTAGCAAATTTATCAGCGCCATCTATGAAAAGCAAAGCCTTGCTACATAACGGTGAGGTCTTTCTCCCTCTCCCTCGCTCCCTTATCCATGATTGTTACATCGGATTCACTTAAGTTGGCCTGTTGCGTAAGACATCCCTGGGCAACACTGGAATTATGGGTAACGCTAGCTGGCACCTGGCAGTTATGCAACCGCGCTTTACTACACATTGCAGCAGGAGCAGTTTAAATATATATATATATATATATATATATATTTTTTTTTTTTGCCTCTGTAATTAACACGTTAGTGACAAGGCATTTTTTTTCCCGGATCTGGACGAATGAGCCGAGAGTGTAACATAGTGTGACGACATGTACTGCTGGATAAAGCAGCCTGGAAGACAGCAAAGAGGGACTCTTGGTATGTGGGGAGGCGGGGGGCTGGCCCGAGGCTGGATATTGCCAGCAAAGGCGAGACGGGACTAGAGGCAGGCTTACACACTGATTTTACCTTATTCGCTCTTGCTGGTAAAGAGGATTTGGCAGGCAAAGCGGCCTACAGTAAAGCAGAGGTGTGGAGACTTGTCCTTTTTGTTAAGCATTAACTGTCATAACTATTGTATCAACCGGGTTGCAGTTGCTTATAGCATTTGAATCATTTATTAATATTAATATTTTTCCTGCCCATGTTTCTTTGACAAAGTCAGTTTGCCCTTTGGAGCTGATGTAATCGGACAAATTAAGTTAATTGAGAATGGAGAAAATAGTTTGCTGGGTTTTGGGAGCCTAGGATAAGTAGGCCTGTCGTCTCGTCACGGTGTCCGGAGATTAAAATCCTCCGCGTCGCTAAATGGCAGCTTTTCTCATCCTCAGCAGCACAGTGGGGTAAACGGGAAGGGGGCTTTTCCGCACTGCCCAAGCGTCGCGGTGAGGCCTTGGGGGAGGCGGGGCGCTGACGGTGGCCCTCTGTTTTTCAGGGTGCCGGCTTCAGGGACGTGCTCTCCCCTGACTCATCTGTGACTCCATCAGGAAACGCTCCTAAGCGCCTCCGCACCGAAGCAGATGACCAGCAGACTTGAAGACATCATGGCTCAAAAACAACATTCAGCCGTTGTAAAACTGTTTGGCGATTCTGATGACACTCGGACAATAAGGGAGGGTCTGGATGTGATATATCACGTTGTTTATATGAAGGCTGCAGACTGCTGCTTTAATTTTCACTTCTACTTGACGAAACAAAAATGGGGGCTGCTCGTGGAAGTTTGCAGCCCTCTGGAAGGACTACTTCTGTATTGTTTGGAAAGTAGCTTGCCATTTTGACAGAGCGCAGTGCTCTGTATAAAACTCTCACCAAGTATTTAAAGAATGGCTTTGAATTTGCAGCGTGATACCTTTGTCACCGTGCTTGGCCATTAATATCTCTTGGAAGCAGCAAGAGGCATCTGGACCCTATCAAGCTATAATCCCCCAGGTTATTAGAAGGCACTACCAGCTATTGCAGGAAAGCGAGACATGGACTGAGTCACTTTATTGCTATAACAGCAGCTTGATAAAATAACTAGCTTGAAGGAATATTAAAATGACTTACCCGTCCAGGATCAGTGTCGGTCCGCAAGCTGCGTTAGTCCTTGACAGATTGAGCTGGGCATCCTTGGGACAATTTAGATGCCAGCCACTCGCTGCAGCGTCAAGGATATTTCATATAGCTTTCACCAGGGTCCCCAGTGCAGGAACCCATGTTGATGCATCTCTCTAATTAAATTCCACACATAAAACCTGGCTTCAGCTGGTGCAGCGGACAAGCAAATGAAATACGAGCACTCGCCGTAATATTTTCTGGCATGGCAGAGACGGCTGAGAGATGGGAACTTCTTCGTCAATACCCTTCATCCCTGAAGACTAGCTTATTTGTGTGGCAGTGGGTATTGGAAAATGTGTCAGTACTTAGCGGACAGACCTCGGGAGGCAGCCTGAGAGACCCTCGGGTTAGTGGTCTCACATTTTCCCGTTTTTGGTGTATGTGGTTGTGTTTCTTCTCATAATCCAAACATGCCGTTCAGGTAAATCAGCAACTTTTAATTTCCCTTACTGTGTGTACCCTGTGATGGATTAGCATCCTAACCCTAACCCTAAGATACAGCCCTGCTGTCTGCCTTGTCGTCTGGGGAAATGTTTCAGGTCCACAATGCGCTGGTCAGCAACTGGGAAATCATCTCAACCTAAAAGTGGCTTCTGGTCATAATGACATCATGTGTAAAACCTGCATCCTGAAACATTTGTAGTTGCATGGGGAAACCGGCCCATAACTGAGTGGCTGAAAACTCAGCTAGCGTTGTCCACAAAGATGCCTGGGTGCCTTTTCACAAATTACCAGGCGTCACTATATGAGCTGCCACTAACAACAGCCTAGATTTGTGTTTACGCCGTCATGATTTCATAATTGTACGGCTGATGGCTGATTGGTAGTTATGACCTATATATTTAAGTGAAGGGAAAACCAAACAGCGCAATATTTACAAATATAGACTTTCCAACTAACCTTCGTCCTGCATGCTTGCTTGAATATTTAGACTTAGCAAGGATGATTGGTTCAACACTTAGGGACATTTCAGCAGTTATAAGGAAGTGAGAACCTCACAAGCCTCTTACCAGGTCACAGAAATGTGTTACTTAATGGATCTCACAAATCAAGAAATGTCTCAAACTACCGTATTTCATCTCAAGACCCGCATCCTTCAGCCCTCGCTTTTGCTATCAAGTTTATAAATGAATGAAGCCTGCAAAAGTCAGTTAAACCGCGGGTGTTCTACTGACACTGCAAACAGGCATATATGTCTCCCCCCCCCCCCTCCGGCTTTTGCATTTACAGTTTTCCAGAGTCAATTTAGGGGGAAAAAAACCTGTCTCCTCCTTTAATGCAAACCTTAATTAAAAGAAATCGTATACCATTATTCATTATTAGTGTTAACTAGTTCGAGTCGCGCACGTGCTTAATTTATTGTGACGTGGCTTTCACTAAGGAGGAGCCATCACCCACAGCACAGACAGACGTTCCAAGACAAGTAATTCTACTTAATTACGTACACAGCAGTCCCACCCCGCTAACCCTGTCCGACAGACAGCAGGAATAAACGCGACGGCTTCCCCAAAGGGGGCTGCATCTGAAGAACGCCCACCCAGCACTAATAACTGTGCAGCACTTCACCTTTAAATGCCAAAAACATTACAGATGCATTTAATAAATGAACACTGAGTATGTATGGCAAATGCTTGGTCATTTTATATTGTGTTTATATTTTATATTATATTATATTAGTCTTCCTGTGTGGCCGCATATCTGAAGCACACGGCCAGGCAATAAAGTGGTTAATCCACACCGGCAGAGGAATCTACTACAGCCGGTATTTTTAGCGACAGGAGCTTGATGTCCTATATACACATTTAAACGGCGAGATATCGCCATTTCACCTCGTCGGGCCAGGCAATGGAAAATTATAATAAGGAAATTACACCGGCAGTATTTTACCGATTGCGTTTGTAAATTAAATATTTGTTCTAAAAGCACAGACTTTACAGATAAATTATGAAGCTGAATAGCGTATTATTATATTTTATTATTATTATTGTTAATAATTACTTGGCGGATATGTGCAACGGACGGCGCGTTTTTATCAGGATACAATATGAGTCATTTTTAGCATCTTCACGTCCTTTCGTCCGTCAGCAACTGGGGAAAAAAAGGGAAGGCTTCGCACGTCACGCAACGGAGCGCGCACGCAGAGCAGGTGTACGGCTCGGCCAATGGCGGGCAGGTACTTGTCAGGCGTGCGCGCCCCCGAGCCCCGACGGGGCCGCCGCGCGGCGTCTCGCTCGCCCCTCTGTCGTCACGCTCGTGCGTCGGCGCCGCCGGCTCCTGTGATTGCGCGCGTCGCCGGCCGCGCGCGCCGGCGCGCCCCCGCCCCCTGCTCGCTCTCTCTCTCCCTCTCCCTCCCTCTCCCTCCCTCCCCGCCAGTGGGGAGCTCTCCAGCAAAGCGCTCCCAAGTAGTGTCCTCACCCCCGGCCAGTGCTGTCTCTCGTCTCCCCAGGAATGAGAAGTGATGGCCGGCTCCGCCAACGAGGAGAAAACCTTCCGAAGGTTCCTGGAGCTCTTCCTCCGGGAGATGCGGGCGCCGCTGCAGGAGGACGAGCCGCTGCCCCTGCGCCCGCTCTCGGACCTCGCCTCCGAGGACGAAGTGGAAGGGGAATGCCTCGACCTGTGTCTCCAGCATCTCTGCAAATAGTTAAGTGCCGCCGCGCAGCGCAGCGCAGCGCTCCCGGGACCCCGGCACCCCGGCACCTGCTCGCCGCGTAGCCGCGCAGAGGCGCCTAAGTTCCGCGCCGCGCGTAAAGTCACTTTTATTCCGCCGTCCCGCGCGCTCCGTGCCGGCAGCGTCTGCCCGCGCGCCGCCGCCGTGCATACGGTGCATATGCACCCTCACGCGCGGCTCTCTGCAACTGCTCACAACCGGGGGCTTCATCTCCATCTAAGCGCTACCCTGCATGCTTAGGTCTCACTTATATGAATATATGTAAATGATCATCAGTAGCATGTCAGTAATAATACATCATGAATGCATCACCATCACTATTATTATTATTATCATTATTATTATTATTGCATAGGGTACCAGTCTGCTTTGAGAGGGCTCCGCGTTTACCGGCTCTGCATCACGATGCTTGCGAACCGGGGGAATGTGGAGGGCAGGGATGAATGAACCGGGGCAGGGATGAATGAGAGCGGCGTGCCGCCGGCGGATCGGTGCCGGCTTCCGTGCCGTCTGACGTGCTCCTCGTCAGCTGTGTTTATGCCGCCGGAGGACCGCCGATAAACATGCACGTACATCTTTGGGTTGTTGCTGTAAATGAGCGCCTGTGATACCCTTCATTTTGACCGTGCACCCAAATCGCACTTTTCGCAGGAAGACCCACGGTGCCGGCAGACTGTACCACGTCCCCGCATTCACAGGTGTACTATTTTATATAAAGGCTTTATGATGCCTGCCAGGCGCTGCGGATCGGGTCTCCTGTACCGGTGTCGGTGCCGGTGACGCGCTGCCTGGAGCTTTTTTCCGCTCGTTATTCCCAGCGGGAGCGCAGCGGCGCTCCTTACGCCTCGGCCGGCACCGGCGGCTCGTGTAGGATGGTTTCTGCTTTGTAGAAATCACGTCATTGGCGTTTCTACAAATAGCCCAAGTGTGGCGGTCAGAGCCCGGATAAGCCGGGAGCAGCGAGCCAGGGGCTGCGGGCGGCTCACTGAAAAGTTTAAGCTGCACGCCTGTCAGGAGAAGGTTGTAAAATATAAGTTTCCATTCACCGGTCTTCTAACCTCTTCTCCTGCTCAGGGTCCTATAAAATTGCTATGGCCCTAAATATACCATGTCAGGTTGTAATATTGCTGGTAGTTATTTTAAAAGCACAATGTTAATAATATATTAATGGAATTAATGTTGTGATATTTTTTTAATACAATAAAACATATCCCAGAAACTATTCAGCCAAGCTTTTGAGATTATTTATATACCATTTATTGGATTTAAGGATTCTTTGATCTTTCTGCGGAGCTCTGTGTCTGGCACAGAAGGCATCATGCATGACAGATCGTCAGCTGAGTACTACCAGCCACCTACAGTTTGGTTGCCTAGTTCCAGCAGAAGTCAGAGGAAGGTCTTTTACATTAAGGTCACGTATGTGTAGGTGATGGAGGACAGATTATCCCTGCTATTTCTCATTAGATAACATTGGGGGATCTTTAATTACGGCTCTCCCTGTAACAAAGATCACATTGTTAACTGTCGGCTGTCTGTTATGTGGATCGCATCCAACTTATTAGCTGCTGCATTAGCGAGTCTAAACTCACATGCATCTAATTTCATTGCCAGATTAATCAAACCGGCTGGACACAAACAATAGTTATTTCCATATACTGACTTAGATTCCGACGTCGCAGTTCGGCCGCGTCTGTGGTGATTCAGCTTGAACGTGTGATTATTGTGTCTCTGGATTCTAATCATAGTTCTGAGGGAGAGGGAGAAATCCCCTTTGTTCCCTTCTAGTCTGTGTGTGTGGGTCTGCGTGGGCGTTGGGAGGGGTTGAAGTGTGTGTGCGCATGAGGGAGGGCGACGTGTGCGCTAGGGAGGGGTTGCCGTGGCGATGACATCCCGAGCCTTTAAAAAAAAATTTTAAAGCCCGGGGACACTTTCAAACCTGCCGATCTGAGTATGTCTCAATAGTACAGGTTGTAAGTGGGCTGGAGGTGGGGGTGTGCGGAGAGGAATGCCAGGCTTTAGGTGGGGAGGGGTTTGCCTTGCCCCTCAGCAGTGTTCCCACAGTTCGTTCCCAGGACAGGGAGAGATGGAGTGTCTTAGTCCCAGCAGTCACACCTCACGCTGCCTCTCAGTTAATTCCCACTTTGAAATGGTGAGGTAACAGATAATTACTGCGACTGGCCAAAACGATACTTTCAAATGTAGACGGTTTTTGCACAATAGGGAATTCGGCTGTGCACAAATGTCGCGTTCTGCTAATGAGTGTAAGACACACTCGCAGTGGAATGTGCATATGTGGTAGGCAGAGATTATGTCTCTCTCTTCAGCAAACTGGTCAAACCATGATGCTAAATTATGTGCGATAGAAGCAGAGAGACATAATTAGACAAGAGTGCGGGAATCGGTTATCCCTAACCCCAATATTGTCCCAGTAAATATCTAGCATTATCATAATAAGCCGAATTTCACATGTAATATAATATTTAAGGTTGTCTTCTCATTTAGTTGTCACGGATATCATTTCAAGTAATTTCTTTAATCTGTAACTACTGAAGACTTTTTAAAATTTAAATGAAAACAAAAAAGCCAAATAGTGGGATAAAAAAATTGGCGGATACTTTATTTTCATGTCAATAAAAATAATTTAAAGAAGTACCAGTACCAGTGAAAGGACCAGTGGTACATGTGGTTTGAGTGTCAATATTAACATCTGCAGAGGCATTCAAGGTAGAATGTGGGTCACGATGACCAGTGGGCCTTCTTGAGTTCTGTGGGCGACCCTTTTCGCTTTATGGGTCGATTGATGGAGTTATGGATTTGGCTCACCTTTAACTGGTTGCTAAATAGAGTCTCAGTTCTGTGGCCTGCAAAGCTGAGCGATTTCAGCGAAGGGTGGACACTAATGAGCGCGCTGATGCAGAATGCTTAAGGATAATGTGATCGGAAATAGCAAACCAGCTTTTAAGGAGTCAGTCCGGGAGACACAAGCCTTCAGTGTTTTATTATTAGTTGGTGTACTTAAAAATAGCCTTGTTTGCTAGTTTCTGCCTTGAAGTTGCCGGATATTTGGCCGTGGTGAAACTTAAGTAGTGTAATTATGATGTGATTATGATGGTAGTTGAATTATTTTGGCTATGTTTCAGGAGGACTACGTCTCTTTGAATTAAATTTAATCAGATAGATGTCTTACTAGGCTCCATATATGATAGCACATGATACTGCCATCTTACGTCTCTTATACAGCCTATATGAAAATACCCTTGATAATCTCTCATGCTTTATACTTTGGTATTCTGGTAAAATTGACCAGTTGCAATATTGCTTATGATATTATTTGAAAATTAAATTAAAATGTAACACAAGTCTAGGGCAGCCCTGTAAAGGAATTTTGGTAAATGCATGGTTTTCAAAGACATCCGAGAAGTCCCATGGTTCTCCGAACGAGGAGTCCTGTGTAGATTTAACAGCCCGAATGGGAAATTCCGTCGCCTTCGACAACATGAATGACTCATACGCGATGCCAGCCGAGAGCATCACATTTGATATTAATGTTTTGGATGTGCGTGGCTGCATGTAACCTCTGTGAGACCAGAAAGCACTCGAATCGCTGGTTACTGTGACCACGTGTTACGGTAAACCCAGCTTTGCAGTTTAACTTTGCAGCAAGATTAGGAGTCTTAAAGTGGGCGAATCAGTTTAACTCATTATATTACAAATTTGGAAGAGGCGGGCAAAACCAACCATCATATTTTGGTGAATATTTGTAACATGTTTGTGTGTTTTTAAAGGCAAAATTTGCACAAACATCAATGACATGAAATTCATTCAATTTGCAGGGCAGGCAAACCACAATATGAGAATGTAATTTCAACAACGTGTATTTACTGGGTTGGTTCTGCAAGAGAGAGACTCTCAGCTATAAGTTTGGTGCTGCTGTGCCGTCCACCAAGAACTGCAAGAGAAGGCTTTGAAATGATGATAAGGGATCTCGGGGTAGCTTGGAGGAGGACATTGTCAAAATATTCTGGTAGCATTTTTATGAATGGTAGCTGTATAAAAGTAAATGATTACCAATTACACATAAATGTGAATGTGGATTATGCGTGGAACTGATTTTTGAAATCCATTAGATTCAGCCCCATGGAAAGATCAAATGAAGAGGGTTGAGTAATTATGGTAAGATTTAAAGCAATGATATGCCAAGGCATTGCTGGATATTCAAAAGTACCTTTTGCTAATATGTTTTTAATGTCAGATGACCAAAGCAGATGGCTTCAAATTACTTCAGTCAAATAGCTGGTGACTGAATGAGATGCGGAAGGTGAGGTTTTGTCTTCCAACAGGAAAACAGTTTTGACAGTTTGCTTCATTTATATATTCATATATATGTGTGTGTATATATGTATATATATAATATACACACACAAATCAATGCTGTTTGAGTTAACCTTTGGTCAAAATGTTGAAGCTTTGTTGTTTTATGGAAAGTACACAGGAGCATCTGAATTAAATTGTCATATTTCTCTCACATGTAGCCAAATCTCACTGCCAAGAGCTTTTCTGGCGGCGTATTACAGCACAACTCGTCTTTGGTAACATTGATAGCAGCTGCTCCCCAGCCTAATAGTCGACCCGCCCCCTCTTTACGAGGGACATAGTCAGATTGGGATTGGGTCCTCCGACCTAGAGCACGTCCCAGAGAAACGACAGTCGAGCTCATTTGCACCTCCACCACAGATCAAAAGTCAACACGAAAATGATCTGGAAAACAAAGGCGACCTTTGCCTGGTTCAGGTGCCAGTGGAAGAGCACCTGCCTGCGTTGTAGTTCTGTTCAATAAAACCTCGACTGTTCAAATGCCTTCCTCCCAGCAGAATCCCAGCCCAAATCCCGACTGAATCCTTTGTGCGGCCCGTGGCTTAAAATGGCTAAATATCATTGCAAGGCTAAAAAAAAAAAGCAGCCATCTTGTTCTGCTTGCATGGCATTAGAAGAAGTCTTTTCCGACTCTGTATCGGGGACACCTTTCTGGCAGGTTGGATCCAGCTGGAATGTTGCCATTTCTGCCGCAGTGGGATTTAACAGTGAAGACAAGGCCAGCCAAAACATAGATCGGTGGCCTGCACAGACGTGGCATGCTCCGATCCTACGGCGCCGTCCCGGCCAGCCTGCAAGTGCCTGAGCGATAGCCACGGAAACAATCTTTTGGCAGGGTAACGGTCGGCATGTACTGGAGCTGCTAAACTCGGAGCGTTTCGATAACCTTGAGTGCTGTGCTGAATTTCCAAATACAAGAATAAACACATTTCTAGGTTTGAGCAGACGGAGGGGAGAGCGTCATGTGGAAGGCTTCCAAAGGACGATGCGTACAGAAGTCAAAGCCTCCACAGTACTGCGATGAGAACAGCGCTTTATTCTTTGGGTATCTGGTGGACCCCGGCACAGCAAACCATCAAAAACACGTACAGATAGATACACGCTTGACTCTGAAAGCAAGGCCTATCTTATAAAACAAGGCTTACCTTTCTGTGCTCTGTAGTCGTGGGGCGGACTGCATGCAGTCACTCGCAATCCATTTCCACCATCGTCACCTCAGGTCCTCAGGGCTTCCCCCAAGGCCCTCCCAACTGCCCTGTGCTAGTGTACTCAGGGCTTCCCCCAAGGCCCTCCCAACTGCCCTGTGCTAGTGTCCTCAGGGCTTTCCCCAAGACCCTCCCAACTGCCCTGTGCTAGTGTCCTCAGGGCTTCCCCCAAAGCCCTCCCAACTGCCC
>JAODKM010000037.1:8902166-8921160 GCA_026780845.1 Petrocephalus sullivani | reverse complement strand
CCTCAGGGCTTCCCCCAAGGCCCTCCCAACTGCCCTGTGCTAGTGTCCTCAGGGCTTCCCCCAAGGCCCTCCCAACTGCCCTCAGGGCTTCCCCCAAGGCCCTCCCAACTGCCCTGTGCTAGTGTCCTCAGGGCTTCCCCCAAAGCCCTCCCAACTGCCCTGTGCTAGTGTCCTCAGGGCTTCCCCCAAGGCCCTCCCAACTGCCCTGTGCTAGTGTCCTCAGGGCTTCCCCCAAGGCCCTCCCAACTACCCTGTGCTATCATGGCTTCTTTTTGCTGTTTCAGTTCAAGTGTCTTATTAAATAGTCATGTTGGACTCTGAAGTATATCTTCATTTACATGCAAATGCTAATTCATCTGTTCCCCGACTACTGCGTTTCAGTCGTGAAAATGGCCTGATAAAGTGTGATGGAGATCCATCCATCCATCATCCCTTCATCCGAGGGGAAATGTATTATGTTTTACCTTCTAGTGTTTTATACTCATCCCAGATCATTTTCAGGTTCTACGTAAACCAAGACACCATTCCGAAGGGTCTTCAGAGGCTGCCTTTCGTCCTGAATTCCATTTGTTTAAAAGACAGAGGTTTTCTCACCTCTTGTTAAAACTGCTGTCCTAATAATTCAGTGGGGATGTGATTGATTAACTGGCTGTTGCCGACTGATGAGCACTTGAGCTAAGTGAGCTTGTGGTGCATCTATACATAAAGGTGTCACTGGGTCTTTTCGCCAGGGTCGTGGCCGTCAGCACGAAGGGCGTATGTACATAAAGATTAAGCTACATTTTCAAGGACGGCTCCAAGCAGCAGCATGCGTGCATCCATAAGGAAAGAATCTGTGTACATTGTCAATAAATGTGGCTGAAGTCATTTAGCGAGAAGTTGTTTCTTTGTATTGTAGACTATTGAAATTTCTTGATGCGGCTGACCTACTTTTATGCTGAATATTTGTAATTAATAAAATCAGCGTGAATACTGTAAGAATCAGAGACTCTTTCATGTCCATATATCAAAAAGGTGAATCGTTGGACCCTTACAGTGACAAAGATGTCAATGGAATTCCTTTTGCCTCGAGAATGTGTCGTTTAAACAAACAAATGTGCGCGTCACCTGCTGAATTTTTCCCTGGAATAAGAGGAAATGTGAAGAGTCTGACCTTGAGCTGCCCAGAATGCAAACTGTAGGATGTGTACGACGGCTGAGCAGCGGCGTCTTGCGTGGCATTTACGGCCCGGTGTGAAGGAACGTGAAAACGAGTGGAGATCTCACCTCGGCGACAGACAGCGCAGCAGCTGCTCGCGACCTGCAGGCTCTGCCGTCACGTGTCGTAGGCCTCGTCGCATTTTTTGCTGCTGACAGCATCGCCGCACCGTTGATTCCATTGAAATAACACGAAATACCGGGGGGGGGGGAATACTGGAACACCCCCAGCCTGCCGAGTCCCCGCCCCTTCCTGCGGATGTCGGGACCGGTGAGTTCTGGAGCAGGCTGCTGCAAATGAAGGCAGCCGGCCCCCCTGGCGGCCCGGTCCCCCCGGAGCGCTTGTATCCTAATAGCGTTCGGGCCTGGCGGCCCAGCTCGCACCGTCTGACACAGTTAGTGCCACCTTAGTCTGAATCGGGGCTGCGCACACCGGCGCGGGGGCGGAGCGTCGGCGGGAGATGCCAGATGAACCCCCCCAGTATGGCCGCCACCTCGCCTCCACCGCAGATGTGGCCGAGGGAGCGCTCCACCTCCACGCACGCCTGCCCTGACCCATCACCGCGTGCTCTTTGGCCGGGCTATCCTGGGCTGGTAAATTACTTCCAGGAGTAATCCCTTAATCACCCTGGTCCTGGGATTAGTGTGCAGGGGCTCCCCTGACCGTCACCAAGCCAGCTATCCGCTTAACCCCTTCTTGGCTGTGTGGTGGTCAACACAGCGCCTCCATCTGGCCTCTCTGCAGCATGGATCCACGCCCCCCCAGAACTGCTGTTTCCTCTTCCGGGACTTAATTAAATGCAGAGCATGTTTACTCTGCTCAGGGAGGAGTTATTCCTGCAGATCGACCACTAAGGTTATACCTGTGTCACATGTTTACACGTCCTGCTGGATGCGGAGCCTATAGCGTCACTTTCTGTAAAATATGTAGAAGGTGGGTCGACGCCCCATCCTGGGTTATTCTGTGACAGGCTCTGGACCCCTCGCAACCCTGCTTAGGACAGAAAGTGGATGCAGGAGTGTAGAAGTTCAGGCTTCATGCTTCCTTTCTGCATCTCAGCTTTGTCGCATTTTGAGCATCTGAGGATTTTGCAGCATATCTGCATACAGCCCGCCGCACTTTCTCCAACTCTGTTAAATGTCAGGATCGCACGGATGAATGCCAAAAGGAGTGAGTGCAGCTAATCTCTGCTAAGATCCAAACTTGGCACTAACCATCCGCATGTACAAATTGAGTTGTTCTTTATTTTTTCCTCTGAAGTTTCTCGCAAGCAGAACGGCCAAGAAGAGGCGAATGCCCAGTCGAGTCCGAGGAGGCAGAAAGTTTCACGGCTGAGAAATGTTCATGTTTGTTCATGTTCGGCGATGCTGTCAGCGCTGCCAGCCACGGCTTTGCAGTTGGCCGCCAGTGCCAGTGTGACCCCGCCTCCTCAATTCACGTCTCCCTTCCGCTCCTCCAGTCAGAGTCTTGGCCTCACTTCTCAAAGAGACCCTCTTAAAACAGCCTGGGGGGGCTCATCAGTTTTCCCAAACGCATCACAAGCTTGAAGCCCCGAATGAATCTGAACAAGCCTCAAATAACTTGTTTGGCTCAGATGTAACTAGCGTGCTCTTATTCTGAGAAGCCTTGGACTGACTCAGCCTCTGGGCTGCGCTCCGGGTGCTTTCAGCCCCTAGCAGCTCCTCTGGGTTTTCCCGACGCTGTTCCCTTCAGGTCCCTCTTTGCACTCTGGAGTCAGACAGACCCCGTCTCCCTATTGCTGTCTTGGTTCTGTGTCATAAAACCTCCTACACTTGGGTCCTGTAAAGATTCTCCCTCTCTTCGGATCAATAAGCAGCGAGCATACAAGTAATGACCTGATTCGAGTCTAATGGTCAGGGCCAAAGCTATTTATTCAGGGCTAAATCATTCAATGTCTGAATTTGTCGAATTGCGGTACTTCGATTTGCTCATTACTCCTGGGTACGTTTCAAGAACCTGACGTTTGTACAATGTCACTTGTGTCTTAGTAATATTAAAAAATGTAAAAGTTACCAGGAAATGGCTCCCACACAAACTCAGCTCATGCTAAAGGCAAAGTAGGATTTTGCCTAGGGGCCCTGAATTACCTGTGTTGTGGAGGAATGAAATTATCATCAGTTTTCTTGATGGGGGGGGGGGGCTCTGTAGTAATGGCAGAACCGGTCCAGCTACCACAGAACCATGAATTTGCAGTGGTTCTGAAACAAATGGGCCCAGATGGGGCCACGTATCCCTTTTTAAAATGTATTCATGAACAGAACGGTAGTGGACTAGGCCGTCCCATAAGGGGCCCGTCACCCGGGCTTCCAGTATTCCGGCCATTAACCTGTAGGAGTGCACTTCTCAAGGACGCAGGAGGCAGCCGTGGTCGGAGCGAGCGGGGCGACCTGCTCTCATATGCAAATGCTCGTCCCGGCCTACAGTACAGCACCTCCATCCTGCAGGCTGTGAAACTGGGGCTGAATGGAGGAGCAGATGACTGGCCTATATTCTAAAGCAGCTATTGCATCCTGGGGGCTGCTGCTCCTGGCCGCTCCAGCTTTAACAGGCTCTGAGCTTAAAAAGACTTTCTTTTTTTAGTGCAGACCATTGAAAAGCCTGACAGGGAGACTTGTGTTGCTCCCCTCACAAAACAGAAACTAACGCTCTCCTCATGACGGCTTTGGAGTGGCTGCCGTCCCTGGCAGGGCCTAAAAGCGGGAGCTCACCACCCCTGACAGGGCACCGAAACGTCATCTTTGGGACCCGCTGGGTGCTAGGGTGGGTTGGTGCACCCTGGGAAATTCACTGTTGCCTTGAGATAGGGCTGAGGGAGGTGCTGGGCTTTTTAATGTGTTAATGATGTTGGGCTATCTGGGCTATAAACTGGGACCGGGCCAGTTCCTTAGTGCATTGACAGGTGTTTCCGCAGGACTACGCGATGGTTAATCTTGTTTTTTGTTTGACTATTAAGGCAACCTGTTCTGGCAGGTTTGCTAACGCCCCAGAACACTCATGTAACAGGGGAAAAGTAAAGCTCTGTAGCAGTGCCATAATATGGACTTTGTGAAGACCACAGTAGCAGCAATCTAATAGATATGCCTTAGAACATGATACCAGCGTTATGGATATGCCTTAGAACATTACAACAACCTCATGGATATGCCTTAGAACATCACAACAACCTTATGGATATGCCTTAGAACATTACAACAACCTCATGGATATGCCTTAGAACATTACAACAACCTCATGGATATGCCTTAGAGCATTACAACAACCTTATGGATATGCCTTAGAACATGATACCAGCGTTATGGATATGCCGTAGAGCATTACAACAACCTCATGGATATGCCTTAGAACATTACAACAACCTCATGGATATGCCTTAGAGCATTACAACAACCTTATGGATATGCCTTAGAACATTACACCAGCCTTTTGGATATGCCTTAGAACATTACACCAGCCTTCTGGATATGCCTTAGAACAGAACACCAGCCTTATGGATATGGTTTAGAACAGAACACCAGCCCTATGGATATGCTTTAGAACAGAACACCAACCCTATGGATATGCCTTAGAACATTACAACAGCCTTATGTATGTGCTTTACAGTATCTGTTATTTGTGAGCGTCAGATCCGATTCTCCCAGGCCGTCGATGTTACCTGTGCGGTATGGTCCACTGACTCTGGTCACCCCAGCAGTGACCTCCGTGCTCTGGACCGCTCCGGTGACGCGGAGCACACTGGAGGGCCCGTGGCCTGAGTTCCGCCCGGTGTGCCAGCCTGACCTTGTGCCTGGCTCCCGGCGTCCGGTTCTCAGCGTTCCTTTGGGGACTTATGACTCATCTGCAGCTCGTAAGCCGCTGGTGCTGAGCGCAGAGAGCAGAGCGGGAGCGGACGGGCCGCGGGGAGGGTTACTCATGCCGTGGCGCCTTTGCTGCTATGTGTGGCTCTTCAAAGCGTTGGTCTTACATATTCATGGACAGTCATCTGATTACTAATCGGTATGGTGATGCAGAGGGGTGACACTGTGACTTCCATCTCCTGGGGTATGTTTTGATTCCAGTCCTGAGATTATGGAGATTGTATGTTCTGCTCACACTGGCTACCTTTCATCTGGGGACTCCGGAACCCCCCCTCCCCAAAAAAAACATGCAATTAGGTGAATCAGGGTCTTAGAATTGCCCATAGTCTGTGATTTTGTGCGCAAGATAGTAGACCTAACCTCTGATGTACCTTTTGTGCTTCCTGTGATGGTCTCCAGGCTCATCACTGGATAGGATGTTATGGAACACGGGTGCTGCGCTGGTCCCTCAGGCCCCGTCGTATGATTCGCTCACTTAAAAACATTTGAACAGCCAATAGGTGTGTAGCAGTGACCAGCCACAGCAGCACAGCAGCCTTCTGGGAATCTGTGAAAAAAGCCACACTGTGGCAAAGAGGAAATGGCTCCTTTCTGTCGCTGCCCGTCTGCGATGGCCCCCGAGATCCCCCGTGCCACCTCTGGCGATCCGGTCCGCAGCGAGGGGCTGTTTGTTTATCAGCAGCTTGTAAGCAAATGTGGCCGGTCCGCCACAGCCGGGGCGATGCAAAGCAGCCACCCCGAGTGCATAGGCTCCACCCCCTTGTTTTCTCACACTGCGGACAGTCAGCCGTAGGGAAACGCAAATGAGGCCCATTGAAGGAATACGTGTCTGCCGCATGATTCCAGGCAGGAATTAAAGGGAGGCAAACCCTTCGGGCGCGCTGTACATGTTTAGCATGTTTTTTGGTTTAAGATCAAAGCCTGCAGTACCTCGGGGAGACACGGGGGGCCCCACCCTTGGCACCCTACCCGCTGCCGGCCCTACTTCCTATTGCTGCAGCCGTAGAAAGCCAGTCGGTTGGGCTTTGTTACCAGTTTTGTGCGAGGACTAGCTGTCACATAAGCCATGTGTAGGTTAATCTCACTCAGGTGATTCATTTTCACGAAACAAGCCTCAGGCTACACTGGAATTTAATGAGAGGATATTCCATTCTCCTTTTGTTTACCCCATGTATTCCTGAGCTCCTCGCCGGACGGCGATCCGCATAATTCCTCCCGGATCGAGTGCTGTGCCCGGGTTCATTAAGAAAATGGGAAGGAGTGGGCTTGATCAGGCCGAGCTTTGTAAGCGGCTTTTAATCCTGCCCCCCCCCCCCCGCCCCCCACCAGACTAGACCGGCTCTGCCTTTGTGTGGTGTTGCATTACACCATAGTTCTGTGGAGAAAGTTTGCATTATTGAACCGCAGTCTGCCGTCTACATATTTAATACTGTAACGGCTACTCATTTAGTTACCGTCCCGCCAGCAAAAGGTCGAATCTCTCCCACTGGCCCCTCTCACTGGGCGTCTGCCTCATGAAGGCACCTTTTATGAGCCGCCTTGGTTTGGCCAGGTCACCAAAGACCCTGAAGTACCCCCGGCGATTAGCACCACTAAACAGTCTCTAATGGGACCCACCCAATTCAGTTCAGTTCAATTTTATCTGTGTAGCACATTTTCACAACATTACATTGTGTCAAAGTGCTTTACATAATCTCTGCTCACAAAAGCCCCCAATGAGCAAGCCAGAGGCAACAGTGGCGAAGAAAAACTCCCTAGAAGGAAGAAACCTTGGGAGCCCATCCTCCAGGGGCCGGCAGAAACAAAATGAATATATATCAATCCATCCATCTTCTGAAACCACTTGTCCTCTTCAGGGTCACAGGGGAGAACATGCAGACTCCCCTCACACAGAGCCAAGGCAGAGATGTGAACCCTCGTCTCAGAAGTGTGAGGCAACAGTGCCACCCCCACAAAATGAACAAAAATTTTTACAGTCCAAACTTTAAGATTCAGATGTAAAACCGGTACCATTAGAAATCTGCTACTCTGGTCCCAACACTCTAAGGGTCCTGCAAGCTCGCTGGTGAATCTAGTTGATTTCCTCTCAAAGGGCTTTCAAGTGCCCGGCATTGGTTCCCTAAATGTGATTGATTCCGCCAATCTGTTGGTGCCGGGAGAAAGAGCAGCTTCTGGCTCCGCCCACTACTGTGCCGATGCTGGCGGTCACACTTTCTCTGTGAGACCCGCTCCCATCTCTGCACCCTCCTTGCTGGGAGAAGCATGGCTGATGTGGTTAACTGGCCTTAAAAAGGAGAAGGGTCCACCCAGGGGTCTCCTTAGCTACCCCCTAATAAAATAATCCCCCCATGGTTTTTCTATGGGTTCTGAACAGCAGAGAAAACCAAATAAGAGTGTTGCTGTTAATTTTAATGACATCTTTACCCAGTTTATCATGTGAGTGTTTAACTTTTTTTCATATTGGATCCCCAACCCAGAATAATCCAGTTATGTTCCAATAATTGAAGTGCAGGGGTTGCCTCACCAAAATGACAGTCTAAAGACTAAAACATTGGCTTATTGGCTCCCAAAACCAGCTGAGGTGGACCTGGGGCTAACATTCTAAGCTGAGCACCCATCACCACCCACACCCCGGGCTGGCATTACCACAGGTTACCGTGGACCTCCTGTTCGTGTCTCCTTCTCACTGACCTGGGCTTCTCTTGGGCCAAGCGCTGGGGGCGTGTCAAGATGGTCACATGACCTTACGGTACAGCTACGCCCTAACAACACACACTAAAACGGCCTAGGCTGGCCATAAGCGTCTCCAGAACCTCCGTCAATTGCATGCTGCTCATGCATCGCGTGGCCCGGCCCAGTCCGGTCAGGTCCGGAGAAGGGGGGTGGACTGAACCCAGCCTAGCAGCTCCAGGACTAACCTTGTTGGCCGCCCGCCACATGTACCAGACCTTTATGTGCTGAGACCAGATGTTGACTGATGGGTGGACCTGCACATGTTTGAACAATCTCATTAGCCGTTACTGCCTTCGAGAACCCCCCCCCCCCCATTATAATAATGCATTATTATGAGATGTAAACAACACCATAAATGGGCCGTCATAATGTGGAAGAGTTGGGGGCAGGCTCTTTCTAGGATGCGGCGATCTGCTCTCCAGCTCCTGTGTAGGAGCCCCTAGTCGGAGGGGCTTTTCCCGGCTTCTGGGGTGAGCCAAGACGAGTATAACACGATTCGCTGCCCGGGGAGCGGACTTACGTCAGCGTGGCGCACATGGGCTCATGTCGGGGGGGAGCACTGCTAGGCTAACTTAATCATAAGCCGTGCATTCCCACATAAAAAGAATCGCATTTAAATTTCAAGCACCGAGTTTGTGTTTATTACACTTGGTCTGGTGAATGGGACTGAGGGCGTCGGTACCGATCGGCCACTTTCTTGGACATTTGCACAGGCGGCGTCAAGTAATTACCCAGAGGCTCGGCTCGCTCATTTCGCAGCACTTCAAGCGAATCGAGGAGCGGCGTGTTCTGCGGGATGCATGAGGCTTTCCGGCCCGCTCTCCCCGCGAACCCCCCGCTGCTCGGCCTCCCCGCCCGGTGCTAATGAGAAACGCCGGCGGTCTAAATCCGCGTGACCCCGCAGCCTGGATTCCAGCGCAGCCCCCCGCGTTCTCCTCACAAGCTGCTACCGTCCCACCTGCCCTGTCCCCATGTTTTCACTTTGCCAATAATTGGTTTCAGAAAAAGTGGCTGAAATTAACATTGTTTTAGAATTATTCCTGAACTATTTTCTAATTCAAAATCTGCCCAGCTATAATAAAATTAGAGGGGGAAAATGGAAATGCTTTAACGTTTAATGTAGGATTATGTTAATGGTGCAAGCACACCACACTAATTGACTAAATGTTAATGCCAGCTTAATGTGTATGACCTGTAAATTAACTTTATGAAGATCAGACGGTGACAAGTCAGCTTTCAGCGAATGGACTAATTAGCATTCACTCTTTGTCGTAGCTGACATGCTGTTTATTTAACCATTACATTGCATGTGATGTTATGTTTATTGTGCCAAGACCGCATATTTAACTCATGTGACCCCTTACCTAAGGTGGGATTGGTCACGTGCATTGCGGTCACTATTACATCTTTCTCATAAAATTGCTACTAGGTGGCGGTGGTCCTATATTGTTGTACTATCTCATCAAGTGAATTAAATTGTGGATGCTGTAAGCTGATTATGACAAGGAGACCTACACTGCATGTTTCTGAAAGGTTTTCATTTCTCAGGTCACAACAGTGGTTAGGCAACAAACCATTAAGAGTGGCTTTCTGGTTTCTGACCCAATATCCCAATCAGCGTTCCTGTAACCAACAAACGGATCCTGCCTTTGGACAAATTAGTGGAGTCTCTTACATGGTATTAAGAGAACAGGAGTGGAAGTTTGGCAGGAAACTGTGGCATGCTGATTATCGGTGGGGAATGTGCAGGGTGGAGAGATTCCCCGTCACGTGAGCGTGCTGGGTGGCCGTGCACATGGAGGATACTCACACAGCTGTTTGTGAGCTTCCTCTTTGGCTCTTTCTGCAAGTCACAGCATTAGCAGGCAGCTTGATGGCATTAGCTAGTTGACCACGTCAACTGCTGCAAGGCCACAGATATCTGAGGTGTGCCACCCCAAAAGGATTAGAGGCCATTCCAGGAGCTCAAGAAGAACAACACCTGCTGTTTGTCGATCCCAATCAGATGCCAAAATGACGTTAGCTGCCGATAGCTGCCCCTGCTGTACGACCCCATCAGCAAACGCCTCCGTAACCCAGCCGGTCCCTCATACCGGATCCAGACATCTTACGTAACTCGCAGGTAGCTCGCCAGAATATGAACGCATTGTCACCGTTGCGGGTCGCTCTCTGCTCATATGGGGCCGGATCACGATGGCAAGCAGCAGGGTTTCCCGGGCACACCGAGCCTTGGCCTGCATCGCTGAGCAACACGGTGGTGGAAAATGGTGGCTACGGTAATCTTGGGATTAGGATCATGATCCTGGGCGACGGAGGAAGATATGGGCCCCCTTTGTTTGTCTGGCTCGCTCCTCAGAAGTTGGCCTGCATCTGAGAAAAGTCATTGAGGCGGAATTCATAAACGCAGCACCGTGTTTTAAGTGGCTGTACCGTGATCAAACCTCAGTCAAAGCAGTGACCATATTGGAATGTGCATATAGTGGCAGGTCAATGGAGTGTTCCTTGTGATCCACATCAGAGAACCGATATCTCGCCCTAGACATGGCATTATGGTGCTTAGGACTGGCTCAGAATTCACCCTGAAGAAGGCATGTGGAAATATTATTCTTTTTAGATGTTTATGGTCCCCCAGTTAAATTTAGTCACTAGCTACATCAATGTGTTGATAAGAATCCATAGTAATTCCACATAATCAGATTCAGTACATTTGTGCTGCATTTGGAAGTAATTCCTGCGATCTCTAATGTAAAGGAGCCGTATCACTGCCATGCGCTCCCCGGATTCCAGCGTTAAAGTAGCTTTTAGCTTAATGTCAGTGCCTTTAACATAGACATATAGGGACATATTGAGAGTCCAGATGCCATGGGCAAGGCTTTACATTCCTAGATGT
Source organism: Petrocephalus sullivani (assembly GCA_026780845.1). Lineage (NCBI taxonomy): Eukaryota > Metazoa > Chordata > Actinopteri > Osteoglossiformes > Mormyridae > Petrocephalus > Petrocephalus sullivani. The sequence continues at coordinate 8,910,464 of JAODKM010000037.1, read as the reverse complement.
CATCTAGATGTGTTTTCATCAGGTAGCTGAAATAGTTTATTTGAAACGATTTGGATTATTAATAAAATGGTGTGGAAAGGTTAAACTACGCATCATCACGCTATTCATCAGTTTAATTATATTTCAAAAATTACTTCAGTAGTATGTAGTAATATTAGTAGTATGTAGTAACATTTGTAGTATGTAGTGCATACTACTATGTATGCAATGAAGGCAAAAGGCCTTTATTTTTCAGGTTAAAATTGACAATTTACATTAGCTATCCAGCAATCCTACAAAAAAATATAAATGAAATGACTATCCATTATATGCAGCAACATCTCTGACAGTCTGAGCCAGCGTCTGACCAGCTATGGGTCACGTTCTCCAGGCCACTTTCTACGATCTTTTTATACTGAACAAAAAGTCGGAATTGCAGTTCTCTCCTGATGTCGCAAGGCGTGTCATTTCTAAGAAGCGTAGCTCTCTGAGGTAGATTTATGCTCATAGATTGTTCCACTGTCTGCTCATATAAATAACATTCGATAACCATTAATAAATATCCTTTCCAAAGCAGTGCATTCACTGCAAGGTTTATTTTAAGGGAATTCATCATGACAAAATCAATATTTATAAGGTTTTGTTGCATTATTAATAAATCAATATTGAGTTTGTATTTATTATAATGATATAACTGCTTTTGCAGCACAGGGTTCTGGGTAGCCTGGAGCTTATCGCAGGCGGCATAGGGCACAAGGCAGGGCATGGACTGGGTGGCATGCTGGGTGCAGAATGAGGCTATAGTGACACGCACTGAGCCCCTGTACTGCCCTGTCTATTATAAGTGTATGTATTCTGTGTACGCCCTGAGGAGTCCCATGTGTGTCCTGCATGGGGGTGTAATGATTCTCCAAATCCACGGTTCGGTTCAGACTTCGGTTTTTGCGCCTAATTATTTTAAGCCTAATAAACAGAAGAACACATTAGATCAACTTAACTTCACATAAAATAGCCAAGTAAACTAAAATAATTAAATACGATGTTATACTCTACTGGGTAACGGAAATGCTCCCACACCGCTGCCTTGAAGGGAAGGAAAAGGGAAAGGGAACGGAAAAGGGAAAGGAAAGAGAAAGGGATTGGAAAAGGAAAAGGGAACGGGAAAGGAAAGGGAAGGGAAGGCAAAAGGGAAGGAGAAGGGAAGGAAAGGGGAATGGAAAAGGGAAAGGAAAGGGAACTGAAAAGGGAAGGGAAGGAAAGGGGAACGATAAAAGGGAACGGGAAAGGGAAGGAAAGGGGAACGGAAAAGGGAAAGGGAAGGGGAACGGAAAAGGGAAGGGAAAGGGAATGGAAAAGGGAAAGGTTATGGAAAAGGGAAGACTCAGGGTTATTATCCACCTTGAGTAATGAAATTAGCCTAGCTTTTACCGCAGGTGCGATCACTCGATCATGATTGGACCAAAACAGTCACATGACGCACCAGCTGGAAGACAACAAACTAGGTGCAATGTGTAAAATTTACAAAATCTACAACTTGCCCTAACTTTTAATAGAATTATAATTTCGTGATTAAACTGCATTTAGTGTTTTAGTAATAATTTTTAGTTTTAGTAATAATTGTGAAATGAGTTCTGTAACACCAGGCTGCACCTCCCTTCCAGAACCGTGACACAAGATTGTGAACATTTGTATCACAGTTTTGGTCTGATTCAGAACCGTACACCACTAGTCCGACAGTGGACTGGCACACCTTCTGCTCAGACTGCACAGGCCTTCCATGGATAAGCAGTTTAAGAAAAATGAATGTAGCTTGATCTATATGTATGTAGTCTGAGCTTCATAGAATGTATAATGAGCTTTGATGAGGGATTTGCATCAGGAGATTTAGTTTGTGCTTAACTTACCAGTGGCCAGAATAATAATTGTATTCATTCCACTGCTATTGCCTCAAAGACTCTCTGCATTGTTTGTGAATTACAAGTGTATTGTGGGCAGAAATTACTAACAGTCAACTGCATATGTGTAACCACACGCTAGTCTAAATCAATTCCATATAGTATTCAGAGATGACAGGCAGGTCTATTTTTATCAAACCTTACTTCAACTGCTGAGATTCAGATGTAACCTCACCGAGTTAAAAGTCAGTCTCACTGCCTTGGTTGTGGTCTGATTTAACACACACAAAGGATAATCCCAAGAGATCTTGGTTATGCTCAGAGTTTTGTGCTCCCATTGAGAATTCTCACATTGAGCAGCACAAGTGCATCCCTCCAGTGTTCCCATTTCATTCCGGAACGTTCCCCGGAAGCTTCTGTGACACCGAGCTGCTACCGGTGCTGTCATTTTACAGCCTTGATGCGGGTGCCACTTTGACAGTGTTGTAACAATCGTTATGTACTAGTTATGTACTCTTGCTTCTAGATCTAATAATTAAAGCTGTATTTACGGCACCTCTGACTGAGTCACTGGCAGATTAACTGTCATCCTGTGGGAATAGAGGGGATTCAGACTTCCGCATTTTGTCAGTGGCATAATGCAGTGTCTTTTGTGTAGGCTCCAGTGCTCTGAAGTCAGGATGAAGGAATTCCAGGAGCCATCTTTTATAAATGAGAATCTCAAATCTACTGACTTACATCCTTCCCGGTCTCTTTGATCAGAAATCAGTGGTTTGCGCTGTTTTTCTCTTCGGTTGCTTCTGATTAGAGGTGGCATTGGGATTTATTTATTTTTTTTAAAGAAGTGCAGTTGTTCGAAAGTACCTTTGCCCCCGAATTGAGGTTGAAACGTTCAAGTCATTATACACAAGTTTGTATGTATGTCAGTGATTTGTAGGTGAGTCAGAACCAGCATTTTTGTGAATGATCTATCATAGATGGAACGGAATATCCAGCTGTCCTACTGTTTTTGTGTGTGTGTGTGTGTGTGTGTGTGTGTGTGTGTGTGTGACACAGTCAACGAGCTAACGACAAAAATAGACCCTGAGCATCGATGTTGCTGTGGAAATAACATGTGTACCTTATAAGTACAGTACTACTGCTTAACGGGAAGATGGTGACCTAACCAGGTATCAGCCCGAAAGCTGACAGTGACCGCCATCAATGACGTCGCCCGGGCCTCGAAAGCAAGCACTCTTTCCGAGAACTTGTGCTTTGCTGGAGGGATTTCTTCTAATTGCATCTGTATAAACAATCGCTAAAAGCTTTCGGGGCTTTTCTGTTCTCTATACAGCGAGAGGTGGCAGTAATTTATGAGGGGTATGTATTCAACTACAGCTGCGGGACAGCGACAGGTCAACTAAATAAACGAAGTCTGACCTCCGAGAACTGTTTGGCAACTGGCGGAATAAAATCTGTCAGGTAGCCTTTAAATATCGTTAAGAGATATTAAAGAAATTATGGGTGTGCTCTGATTCTGGAGCCACCGCCCGGTCATTGATGACAGGCTGTCCTTCACATGCTCCGCTGTTGCGTTTCGTGTTTGGCAGTCCATCATGTTACCTTGAACGAGGCTCCCGACAGCCATCCCATCCCAAGGCGGCCATTTTGGATAGATCGGCAGTTTTATCAAGGACACCGAAGCCTTGAAAGTTTGGAAGCCCCAATGGATGCACCTGGCCTTCCAATTGGACAGAAGCGAGGCTCCTTAGCCGGCAGAGAACATCTGGTCAGGAACAGAACATGTGGATGAGAGGCCTTAGTGGTGTAAAGTTCCAGTGAGTTACACCTGTTTCCAGTGCAAACCATTCTCAGAAAATTGCTGTAATGTAGCTGCTTAGCCTACTTTATCCAAGGCCACTTACTGTTCCCAAGCAGAATATTTTTCATGCACTTCAGTTTAAATGCCGAAACAGGGTGATATTTGGACCATGAACTGACCACATCCATGGAACCAGTTGATGACCTTAACATCAAGTATACCCACTTACTCTGTATGACATCACACACAAGACTGTAATCTTAAAATATTGCAGGCACTTGAAACTGCTAACTGCTACGAGTGTTATTCCAAGCATCGCGGAGTCTGTTTATGACGTATGAGGCGGACTGACGCCTGGACCTCAGAGCCAGCCAGCAGTGCTGGAAATACCATTCTGACGCTTATAAACCAAATGCATAAACACACTTTGTTCATTCAAACACCAGTGCTCTGTTGTGTCTTTTCTTCGGCTTTTCAGTACAATCGTGCTCTCTGCCGTCGTTTGTAAATAGTCAGACGGGAGCAGTCGATAGCTTGGTCGATAGCTTTTCCGTGACAATGGGTCACGCTGCGACTGAATGGGAATGCTGACTTACAGCCAGCAGCAGCGCGCCAGCCGGGGGCCGTCACTAATCCACCTGCTGCCCCACCACTGGCATTAAGCATAACAGCAGAGCACAGGACACCTCACACTGCTCGCTTCCTATAGGCACTGATAAGGGGCCACAGGGGGGAAGCGCTCTTCTCTTCTTTTTTCTCTTTCCTTCCTTCCTCTGTTCCCTTTCTCCTCCCCGTCCCTTTCCTTCCTCATCCTTTCCCTATTCCTTTTCCATCCCTTTTCCTTTCTCTTCCGTTTCCCTTCCTTTCCTTTCCCTTTTCCGTTCCCTTCGCCTTCCCTTTCTTTTCCATTTTCCTTCCCTTTCTTTTCCCTTTTCCTTCCCTTTTCCTTCCCCTTTGCCTTCCCTTTCTTTTCCCTTTTCCTTCCCCTTTGCCTTCCCTTTCTTTTCCCTTTTCCTTCCCTTTCTTTTCCCTTTTCCTTCCCCTTTGCCTTCCCTTTCTTTTCCCTTTTCCATTCCCTTTCTCTCTCGTGTTCCCTTTCTAATCTCTTTTGCGTTCCCTTCCCCCTTCCTTCCTTTGTCCCTGTATTGTTCTGTCTGCCATAATGATGTCGTAATGAACCATAACACACAATAAGGTGCTATATAAAAATAAATTGAATTCTATATGGAACCTTATGCCCACTATAACTTGTAAAATATGAAAGAAAACTGGGTACTAAACAAAGAAATGCATTATTTTTCATTCCTGACCACTTATAGAATGAAATCAGAGCGTGTTGGTAGGCTTGAGTGGCGCCATGTACCCGTTGGCCTTCCCCAAGACTTCCCTGCAGTCACTGGCCCCAAGTGCCGAATTCAATCGAAAAGTCGTCATTTTCTAGGCAGCTTTACTCCCGTTTTCTACAGCAGACAGACGTGTGCACGGCTGAGGGAGGGCTGTGATATTACGTGTAACTCTTACCCGTCTGTGATTTTCGTGGCAGAAGATGCCCTTCGCTCTACTCGCCTCAAGTAGGTCACCCACAACTAACTGGCTACGTTTGCCCTGCATAGTGAGTCAGGCACCTGCAATTTCCACAGCGAGACACCCCCCCCACCCCAAATGCCACACTCTGCCACATACACAGCAGACTCCCACACACTTGCGAACATATAAATAGATAATTTGCGACATGATATGGAACCAACGAAAGAGTCTTATAAAATGCCACAGAGAGCCTTGAAAAATTAGAGGCTACGAAAGCGTGGACGTCGCCGGGGTTTGCCAGAGAGCTAGGGCCATGCTTCAGTCGTCCCAAATGAATGATGAACGTCCCACTCGGGCTGCAATGTGGCTAGATCCCCAACTGAATGTACACCCTTCGGGGGCCAGCTCTCTGTGTCTGCCGTACACCTAAGCCGCTAGTCTCTGAGCGCAGCACACCGGTTCGCCCTGGGTTACCCGGCATCTCCTTGACACTAAATGGTCCTTTTAACAACTGGAACAGGATTTGTTTGGCAAATTTGCTGCTGGGTCAAACAAATGCACAGGGGATGGTCGGATGTGAAATCGGTATGGCCTCTGCCCACGCTTCCTCTGGTGGGACAAACAGTGCCACAATGTCGCCGGCGGCCATGTTTACGGCACGCTTTCCCTACGGCCACGAGCCTCTCCGCCATGCTAGGAACGGCTGACCCGTCTCGCTTCCTGCACCCTGTCTTTTAACTATATTTTTATCAGTGGGCTCCCTAATCTTTCAGTAGGAATGGAGAGAGAGAGGGAGAGAGGGAGAGAGAGGGAGGGGGAGCGAGAGAGGGAGAGAGGGAGAGGGAGAGAGAGGTGGAGAGGGAGAGAGAGAGGGAGAGGTGGAGAGGGAGGGAGAGAGAGGGAGAGAGAGCGAGAGGGAGAGAGAGGGAGGGGGAGCGAGAGAGAGAGAGGGAGAGGGGGAGAGGGAGGGAGAGAGAGAGGGAGAGAGAGAGCGAGAGGGAGAGAGGGAGAGAGAGGGAGGGAGAGCGAGAGATGGAGAGGGAGAGAGAGAGAGGGAGTGTTTTTCACACATTTTCCTTCTGAGCCAGATGTCTTCATTCTCACCGATGGGGAGGCTGGCTTTTCAGAGCCGGGCGGTGGTACTGGGCTCGCCGCAGTGGGCCGGCCATTCGCAGTGCCCCGCAGAACTCTCCATCATGAAATGCGGGCTCCAGTAAAATGGGACATACCTGTAAGTGTGAGTGATGCCCCCAGGAGCTCCATGCCTCGTACACTTGGGCAGTCCAGCCCTCTCAGGCACGCTCTTCTGCACCTGCGGTCCCCTGTGCATGTTTTGGGCATGGGGGTGGGGGGAATTGGTGACATGGTTTTTCAAAAAGAGCTCTTTTTGTAGGCCTACTTACTGCCTTCCCCGCTTATGAGTATCAGTGGAGCAGCCAAACCTCACACAGCCGGCGTTCCGAGAGCCACCACGGACAGCCCACGTAGCATCCAGCCGGGTGGAGTCTTCCACAGTGTTCGGCGTCCGATGGTGGGAAGTGCCTGGCCTCAGCAGAAGAGCTTGGTGTCGCCGCAAAGCATCAGTGGAGGAAGAGGGAAAAAAAAGAGAGAATGAGAAAGGGAAAGCCGCAGCGTGTAAAAATAGCTCCCTGCCTTGAAGAGTAATTAGTTCTGGTGATGGTTCATTTACACGTGGCTGGGGAGCGACGCGCCACTGCTGTGGAACATTCACAGATGATTCCACGGGCTGCCCGTGGGGGCGCCTTTCTTCAAGGCGGAGGAAGACTAGGAGGAGGAAGACTAGGAGAGTCCGGCGGTTGATAGGCCACTGCTGTGGAACATTCACAGATGATGCCACGGGCTGCCCGCGGGGGCGCCTTCGTCAAGGAGGAGGAAGACTAGGAGAGTCTGGCAGTCGATGGGCCAAGGTGACTTTGTAAGCGGCGCCGGTGGAGGTGGTCATGATTAACAGAACCAGTCATGAAACGGAAAAAGAAACCAGTTGTTGTATACGGGGCACATCATGCCTGTTTAAGCGTAGGAGACCTATGGCACTCCATTAACGGCCCTACTACTTTCATTTTTTGTCGTCTGAGCCAAGACAACTGTCATAAGAACATAAGATGGGCATGGGCATTTCGCTGACATTGTGGCATTAGAGAGCAGTAAGGGAACGTGCAAAAATACAGTATATATATATATATCAGGTCAGGCAGGCACTTTTATATATACAGAATTTTGTTGCTCTTGGTTTTCATATGTGAATTCTGACACAGAACACTGAGCTCTTTCCTGTGTGTGAAAGAAGCCAACGCTCTTAGGAAACACAGTGACAGCTTTGTGGCGGATTCATTTCAAAATGGTTCCCTCTTCCAGACCATCTGAACTTGGATCAGTGAATTTTTATCATCATTCGGATGATACAAGGGTCTGTAGTTAAGGAGACAGATTCTCAGATTGAAGTAGGTCAAACAAGGTCAAGATCCTAAGGCCAGATTTTTCTATAAAATCTGCAGTCCTAGACCATGGATTTCCTATTGGCTGTACTAATGGTTTCTCAATCATAGGGCATTTTGATCTTTATCAATGCTGAATGCTACACTTGCAAAGGCTATGGCACCTTAATTTCAACAGCTCTTGAAATGGACAAATGTCTTTATGCGATCCTGTTTGCCAAAAAATTAAGTGGTGGGTTAAGAAGTTAATCTGAACGTGGAGAATCGGATAAATGGGTGCAAAAAGAGTGTTCTGAAATCTGGAACTCAGAATCTGTAGTACCCTGTAGGCCGGGGCTGGGGGGAGAGAGCGAGAGGGACAGCTGGCGCAGCCCCCCCACCCCAGAGAACATGGCAGTGCTTTTGCACAGCTGGCCCACACTCACTGTCTTCCGGAAAAGCAGCGGTCGCAGGTGATTGGTGGCCCGTAATCCATGCACGCCTAGCGTGGGATTGCACGGCAGAGCTACACCTGCAGTCGCTGAAGCCCCCACAGTTACGGCATACGTGTGTCAGAGAGAGGGTGCCATTTCAGGAAAAGGTCTCAGTGAGGCCGAGACCTGAGGACCACCTTCGTCTCTGAGTGACTGACCTACAGACT
>JAODKM010000037.1:8886923-8902066 GCA_026780845.1 Petrocephalus sullivani | reverse complement strand
AGGGGGGGGAGAGAGAGGGGGAAGAGCATGAGGGGGGGGGGAGAGAGAGAGAGATGGGGAGGGAGGGAAAGAGATGAGAGAGAGAGAGGAAGAGAGTGAGGGAGAGTGGGAGGGAGAGAGAGAGAGAGACTCCAGATGCTGCATCTGGAGCTCGGCTCTTTGAAGCTCAAGATAGCCCGGCACACCGGCACGGCATGATAGCCCGGTATGACAGGCCAGCACACTGGGACAAAATGAGCACTTTCTCCGGTCAATCCAAAGGGCAAATAAAGCACACTGAGATTTCTCTGGGGTCTGTTAGCGGAGATGGCCACCGTGGAAGGCTCCATCTGTCCACAGGGCTGCCTCGCGGCCTGCAGCAGTCTGGACCGGCGCCCTGCACTCTCACTTCTGAGTCAGAATTTAGCGCAGCCCACCCTGTCCAGGTTTTCGGGAACACTGGAGTGGTGCCTCGAGTCTCTTGGAAGCCACGCCTTCGGTTCTGTGAGCTCCCATTGGATGTTAATGAACGAAGCCATGTGTCTGTGAAGTCCCCATCAACGCAGGATAAAGTCAGCTTACTTAACTCGGAGGTTGTCCTAGCTGAGAGCCAAAGGCCGATTTGTAGCGATTGCCCACTCCTGATGCACACGACGGTGCTTGTCTGTGCCTGCTGACAGCTCCAACGTGAGCACATTAATTACTTATATAAGGAACAATGATGTAAGAAATTGAATAGCCTTCTTACAACAATATGGCACAGACTTCCAGAAAAGTGATCAGTTGGTATTGTCATTGTGTGAAGTACATTCTAGCTTTGGAGTATCCTGTAACTCCATGTGTAGACTATCGGCTTAATTTCCGTGCTTTCTAATCGTTCTCCGGAAACCGGAGACTCCATTGTTAATAAAGCTTCTCAAGTGCGTACTATGGATGTCACCCTACCACCAGTGGGTGATGTTTCTTTTCATTTAGTTATACAAATTAATTCAGGCAGCTGAAATGTTTTTTAATATTACTTTCGCACATATGTGTTCCTGTGTGCTGTGTATATTATCACTTGGGTTCAGTACAGTGTGTGAGTCTCGGTAAACCCTTGCTGTAGCTGCCAGAATGAGCAATTGAACTAAATAAAATTATGCATGGTTCCACCTAAAAGCGATATTAAGCATGAGATGATTTTTGAATTATAATGAACGGAAACTGTATCATATGCACCACGAGTTGTTCTATAAGGAATTCCACAGTCTTATATCATTATCGTTTGGAAATGTATGGACACATATGTAAAAATTCCCCATACATATCCCAAATTCTGTTCTCTGTGATAAAAGACAGGATCCCTTTGCTAGTCCAGTTTTCATTTTCCATGACTCTTTGGTTATTAGAAAATGTAAAAAAAAAAATGTAACTGTAACTGTGATCCACAGAAATGCCAAATTACTACTTTTAAAAACTGGATTATGTTTTGATCACTAGAATGTGTTCTGCATGTTCAGACTGCGGTAAATGAGTTATATATATGGGATGCTCGGACTGGGGGAATTCCCTTTAAGCTGTGTGATCAGATTCATTTCCGGTCGTACGAAAGCCCTGTCAGTCCCCGTTTGACCGATCCGAGGCAGCCGGCAAAGCGGGGAACCCCTCTTAGAGCTGGGGGGGGGGGGCTTTCCGCATTCCTGTGACACGGACAGGAATGAATAATTAAAAGGGGATGAGAAACACAAGGACAGAGAGGCGTGGGCGTCGTGGTGCTCTGACGTGCGAGCTCGGCTGGGAAACGGGGCGTGGGATGCCGCAGCCGAAAAGCGCTGCATGGAGAGAGAGAGAGAGAGAGAGAGAGAGAGACACCCCAAGGAAGACCTTATATTTAGTCCCCTTCACATCTAATTACCGAGGGTAAAAAAATAGACAGATTGATGGACACTGAGGGGGTTTACAGACGCACATTAATCCAGTGTTCGGCTATTAATAACCCCTGAGTCATTCAAAGCAGAGATTACCTGTATTCCTGACGGTCACCCCTGTACGGCCCCCACACATATGGATGGGAGCGACACCCACCACTTTTACACTTGTGTTCCGTCGATGACAATGTCATGTCCTGCGGTGTATGGGGGGGAGGCCTTGGAGTGGCGCGTGCGAGCCGGAGAGCGGGGGACACACGGGCAGACATCTGCTCCCCGATGACGGAGCCGCTCTCCTGAGACTCGCGTGTCATACGCGCATATTCTCAGCGCGGTACACACGTCTCAAACGCCAGCGTGCAGGATCTTAGCCAAGGACGCTTGAAAGTTAATGTGGCTGTGAGATCCCCCCCCAGAAGGCGGGTGTGTGTGTGCATGCGTGCGTGACGCACTGCTTCTGCGGCTGGCACACGACAGTGTGATGTCAGCGGCTGTCACTGTGTGCCTGAAGCAGTAGTGCACGCGCACGCACGCAAACACATACACACACACTTGCAGGTGCAGGGAGCTGCAGCACACAATCAGAGCCTCAAGCCCTGATTGGATCATGACTTTACATGACAGAAGTTAAGCAGCACACTCCTCTAATTAAAAAGAAAATCAAATGCCAGTGCCATCTCAGTGAGGGGGGGCAAGCCAGTGCGATCGACAGCAGCCCTGAAGTCGGCGTCCCCTGAAAGGAGGGGGTGGCAGAGACGGGGGCGTGACTCGTCATTCATCCTGCGTCTCTGCCCGCTCGCTGTGACGTGGAGGAGAGACTCCCTAACCCCCCCTGCGCTCGGAAGGGGGCGGGGAGCTCCGCGACATGCGTGTGACTCACTCCGGTACTTGCGGCAGCGCGGTGAGGGAGAGGAGGAATGAGGAAGATAGCAGGCTGCAGAGGATCTCAGAGGAGGAGCTGGCGGAGCGTCGCAGGCCTGCAGCACCTCCCTGCGCCTCCCTATAAAAAAGCCGCACGTAAGCAAGACGCGGGGCCTTTAAATAGAATCCATACATTTTCTGTTTTTCTACCAAAAAAAAAAAACAAAAGCTACGCATCTTCAGCCCAGACCGTCGCATTGCTAACGTAGCCTGCTCTGACTCGGCTGTGTCGCAGACGCAATGGGGAGCCGTGATTGGGCTGGAGCGGGTGTGCAGGAGCACCTCCAGCCAATCAGGCGCTTACCGGCTTCCCCGCCCACCGCACGCGGGGTCTGACGGCACAGAGCTCAGCGAGTGAGAGAGCTGGATTTCTATGAATGGAAATGCGGAGGCGTGTCAGCGGGGGATGTTGGGGGCTCTCTTTCAGACTCCGCACCCCCCCCCCCGCGCACGTTTCGCGGATCTCGCCGTTTGTGAGGTCCCCCCTTTCCTAAACCCTGCGTCACCTCCCGCTCTGTCTGTCCGCCCCCATGTCCTCCTCCTCAGCCACACACGGCGCACTTCGTCGCCCTTATTTCCCAGAGACCTGCGCTTGGCACCCAGCATCTCCGTCTCATGCCTGCTCATTACTCCACTTGAATTACTGCGATTAAATTCACTTCCCCGCACCGCTGCTTCTCCCACGGAAAAATTACGTCGGCTGCTGAAACAGCCCAATTCGATATTCTCCATACATCTCCGAAGGTGGTCCTTCAATGGCTTCTTGCTAATCAGTCGACTATAAATAACCCTCACAACCCCCCAAATTGCGTGTTAGCTCACCACCGCATCCCCCCCTGGCTCCAACGCCTCCTCCTTTGCCCATTAGGAAGTGTAAAGGACGAGGGCAATTCTAAATGTCCTTTTTGGGGGGGGTAGCCCTCTGACTGGTGCAATCTGTGCACAGACTTTCAGCCCAAGCACTAGCATAGCATAAAAAGTCCCAGATTTCCTCCTGACCACTGAAATCCATCCTGTCACTTTGCATTTCTCAGGCTTCCTTTGTCCTCCTTTGCTTCCTAACTGCCTTAAGATTTGTTTTGGTCCCCTGGTGGTTATCGATCGGACAGATCATTAGCAAACTAAGCACACTACAGAGAGGTGGAACACACACCCAAACGGGATGAAAGCATGGGTGTGTCTTCATGCAGTCAAATCAGCATGTATTTCAGTGTGACTCTCTTGACTGGCTGTTTGTGTCTGTGTGTGTTTGATCACTCCAACTCAGGATTGATGGGGCAGAGGAAGCTTTTGTATTCTTGGGAGCAGGTGCCGATCTGTGCTGTGCCCGAGGCGTGAGCTTCAGGTGATCATTGCCAGGATGGAGGGATGCAAGGGGGTGCGCCTCATGACCACACCATTGTCAAATCATCCATGAAACCAAAAGGTCCAATCTTAGCCCGGAGGGGTCCTCTGGCGGACAGAGCGTGGACCGCAGTGAGCTCATCGATCATGATCGATTCTCAATGAACAAACCTGCAATGAAACAGGCCCAGCCAGAAGGCTTCATTAGTCACCTCGATTGTGCGCTCAGGGCCCCGGGGGACACATGGCAGTGTGGAACTGTCACGCTGGTGGAGGCGTGCCCCTTGGGCCTCAGGTATGACCACTCCTCATTTAGGATGAGCTGTCATTGGGGTGTCCTTGCAGGGGCCTGTTCCACTTTCCCTTCATGTCTGTGCACTGCTATTCCAGCTCTTCAGAAGCACAGCAAATGAAGGGGGAGATCTGCTCTAATTTTAATATCCCAGTCCCACACTGCCCGAGGAGCTTTAGTGGCTGTTTGCCTCCGACAGCCATCTCTCCGCGTGCGATCGGGCCACTTGCCGCGGTGTCCTGTGGTCACATCCAGGCTTTGCGGGTCGTCATACCTACAGCGCTCACCACGGAAGCCAGGTTGTATGTGTTGCCATGGTTACCCCATCGGCTGTCAACATGAGGCACCTCGTGTTACCATGGGTACGGTCTCTAGGATAAAGCATCACATTGCTTGAACAGCCCCACCCCCCCACCAGGCATTTGGCAGGAGACCTCGGTGATCAGGAAATATAATCCTGTCTGCATTAGGCTATTGAGGATGCATATCCCAGGTAAGAATACACAGTGCCACAATAGCATTCATCTGCCTTTGTGAACCCAGCCCAAACCTACTTCCATGACCCAACACCTGGAAGAGCAACACTAACATTATTGTGGTTGGGAAACTAGTGATCTCAAGGTTTCCTGCTTAAATCCCATGCAGAACTGTCATATCCTTGAGCAAGTTGCTTAACCTGAATTGTTCAACCTCAATTCTAAATGTGTAAAGTTTGAGCTAATTACCCTAGAGTCCCACACATAATAGGAGTAACAATAATAGGTGATGGATAAATAAATAAAAATGAGATTAAGTAAACCGGCAGAGCCGTGTCTGGCGGTCCATTCAAGCTGGGAGCGACCGGCGAGCCGCCCCTCGGTGTTCCGTGTCTGACCTCACCAACTGTGGCGGGAATCTCACTCGCAAGGGGAACGGAAACGGTCTGCTCAGTCTAATTGAAGATGAGACATCCACAGGTTGCTTTTGGTCCGATCTGCTCAGCTATTCTCAAAACGTCCTTTGTGCGTTGCCTTTCAGAGTGCCCTGTTAATGCGTAGCACTGGCTCTTGCTTTTAGTCCCTATGCGCTCTACAATGGCGTGTGTGTGCGCCCGCGCGTGTGCACCGTCTGTGAAATAGGAAAGATGGGACTCTGCACCAGAAGTGGGGATATAGACAGCCTGCATTTCCTGCGTCTGCCACGACTCCCCAGGAGTCGCAGGATAGGAGGATGCAGCAACGTGCCTCTTGGCAAGAGTGGCTCTCCTAGATGCTGTTCCTCAGTGGGCTGCTGATGGATTGCTGGGCCGTCACACACACACACACACACAACGCATTAACAAACAATAAGTTTATCATGACAGCTTCTCTCCACAGCTGACCTGATTAATAAGAGAACACTGATAAGAAATCGTCCGTGAACAGCCGAGGATAATTACAGGAAAAAACGCGACCTTGACCGCAAGACTATCTTATCCTGTGGTTTGTCTGGAGGCTAATTATTTAAAGGTGTTTGACACGATTACTCACACTGCAGTCTATGCTAGGCTGCTCATTGGCCCTTAAGTCAACTAATCATGGCCACCAGTTGGCTTTGTATCCCCAAATTGCCTGTTAAGGTCTGGATTGTTAGCCAGTGATTTTTATAGTTACGTTGGGGGGGCAGTGAAGGGATGACTTATTGGGTGCAGCAGGTAGCGAGCAGTGACTTACAGAATAAAGTCCAGGCAGGAGGGCGTTGCAAACCCTGCTGATTGCCCGTTGGATGTAAACACCCGTAAGACGGATATCGTTAAACTGGGACCCCTTTCCTCTTCTGGTCTGCAGTAACTGCCCTTTCACACTGGCGGCAGCCCTTGCACGAGCCACGGCTGACGACGTCCTCCAGAGCGACCTCTCCGTTTACCACCAAACCAAGGCGGTGGAGGACAACACAGAGACCCTCCCCCGTGAGTACCCCCCCTCCTCGCTGGCAGGCTGTCGCTTTCCCGACCGGACCTGCTGCCAGCGAGATGACGTCCATGTGGTACAGTGTTGAGAAACGCCGGGTATCAGACGGTAGTTTCATTGCACGATACCTTGTGGATTGTAGTCCAGTGACCGCGGGGATGCAGTTCTCAGCACTGGGTAGTGAGGCCATCTTCCATTGGCTGATATGTGGCAGCAATTAGCGATGCAAGACCCTCTCCAGAAAGGTACAGGGTACATCCGAAGTGGCTCATTTATGTGGCATCACACGTTCGGGGGCCTCTTCGGGTCAGGAGCCGTCACCCTTAAATGTTACAGCACCTGATGAGCGTGATTAGTGTAAAATTTATGCTGCATACTTGTAATCACTGTAGTACGGATCCACATTCATGAATCAGTCTGCGGTCTGTGCATGTGATACTCACTAACCACACGCTGTAATTAGCACATGACAAATCAAAATATTTAAGTATAAGGCAAGGTATGAGCAGAGAATATCACAAGATGTGAAAAACGTTGACTAGCGATAAAAGGATACTGAATCTTGTATCTGAATAGACTCGGAAGTAGGACATTGTGTAGTGTTTTGAAGTATTGACTCAAAAATCAGGTCAATTGGTGACCTAACTATGTACCGAGTGGCCTTATAAATACATTGAAGTGTGAAATCTCACGAAGGAACATTACAGGAACGAGGAGTCTGAGTCAGGGTGTCTGGGACATTTCTACGTACTTTTTTCCCACAAAATCATCCTTTGATTTGTGTTCTTTTGTGCCCTAAAGGATGACTGGGATTTTGAATAGCTTCTCTGTCGTGGTGGGGATACAGATAGGACCAGGAGGGACCAATGTCTGGCAAGGCTGCTGCAGAATCTGGTTCTGGCCAGATTTCCCGGTACCATCTTTTAGGGAATGCTGCACGGTGAAGCCATGACAGCTGCTGGTACAGACACTGTGTACAGATCACCCTTCCTTCGTGGAGACTTATAAGACCGAAGTGCTGGTTGATTGCCTTATTTCGAAGGGTCAACCTGTTGCTGGATTGCCACATTCAGCCTACAGAACTAGAGCTTTGCAGCTTGTGGAAATGCATGGTGCTCAGAGGGGGGGGGGCACCCATTTGTATAACCACTGTCTGGGGGCTCTCCCATTTACACAGCCACAGACGAGAGGGTTAGTCTCATTTACACAGCCACTGTCGGAGGGGGGTTAGTCTCAATTACACAGCCACCTTTGGGGCGGGTTAGTCTCATTTACACAGCCACCGTTGGGGGGGGGGGGGTTAGTCTAATAACCCCCCCGACAGTGGCTGTGTAAATGAGACTACACAGCCACTACACAGTTACACAGCCACTGTCGGGGGGGTTAGTCTCATTTACAGAGCCACCGTCGGAGGGGGGGTTAGTCTCATTTACACAGCCACTGTCGGGGGGGGGGGGTTAGTCTCATTTACACAGCCACCGTTGGGGGGGTTAGTCTCATTTACACAGCCACTGTCGGGGGGGTTAGTCTCATTTACACAGTCACTGTCAGGGGGGTTAGTCTTATTTACACAGCCACAGTCAGAGGGGGGTTAGTCTCATTTACACTGCCACTGTCGGGGGGTTAGTCTCATTTACACGGCCACTGTCGGGGGGTTAGTCTCATTTACAAAGCCACCGTGGGGGGGTTAGTCTCATTTACACAGCCACTGTCGGGGGGTTAGTCTGATTTACACAGCCACTTTCGGGGGCGGGGTTATTCTGATTTACACCGCCACTATTGGAGGGGGAGTTAGTCTCATTTACACAGCCACTGCCTGGGGGGCGGGGGAGGGCTCCCATTTACACACACAGCACAGGGGAGTCCTACACAGAAGCTGGTGAACCTTAAACCGATGCATTTTACTCACAAACATTTCATCCTGTAGCTCAAGCCGAGCACTGTGCTACTGACACACAGACCGCGGGTTCGAATCCCAGGGAGAGTCACAAACTGTGACCCTTCCCCTTACTGCAAGTCACTTAGAGTGAAAGCATGAGGTAAACGTAAAGGTGCTGTGTCTGGGGACGCACTGTGCACACAGCTCTGCTATGCAATGATACATAGGGACATGTGACAGCCAGAATGACGACAGAGCGGGGCAGGGACCCTGTAAAGGCGCCATCTAGCGAGCCTCCCGAAAGGGAAGGGGGTGCCTCGCATACCCCTGCTGTCCGCTAGCGGGTCCCGGAATGAGGAAGGGTCACGGTGCCTTAAAACAGGCCGAGTCTGTGGGCCTCCTGGTGTCGGGGACTCTGAGCGCCATGCGTCTCCCGCTACGTAATGTTACGCCTCATGCAAGTTAAAATGCTTAGAAGGCCAAAAACAATTACCCCCCCCCGCCTCAGTTGTTAATCATAGATTAATAATCCATATTTAATTATTACTAATTAATTTCAAATGGTGTGTCCATAGGGGTGTCGTTAGCCATGCACGCACCCGTCGCGCCGATTGCTGGCAGAATGAGATCACTGTGACTGTCAGCCTGTGAGGATGCCATCCTGGGGGGGTCGGGAAGTTACTGCCTCTCCTGCTATTAAAAAAAGCACCCAGATATTGAGAATCGGCAAGGAAGTGATTACTGCCACGTCTCGTGTGTCTGTCCAGGAACACTCACCAGCCCACTGTCCCCTGTTCCCCACCGAGGAGAGTTCGGTTATTATGGTCTGCCTCTGCCCCCTGCTATGCCCAGGCTCCCCCGAGTGAGAAAGGAGTGTAAAACTGTCACGGGCCGGGGAGTGACGGAGCCTGGCACACGTGTGTGTGCTTCCCCATGCAGAACTCGACTCGGTGAAGCTGGCCCGGCTTGCCCTCAACAAGCTGTGTGAGACCTCCTGCCTCTGGCTGAAGGACTTCCCCCAGCGACGGCGCTCTCAGGCCTACTACGAGACGTCCATCCACGCCATCAAGAACATGCGGCGCAAAATGGAGGACAAGCACGTCGTCATCCCCGAGTTCAACGCGCTTTTCAACCTGCAGGTGACTGCCGGGATGCCCCTCTCAGCAGTGCGAACGGCCATCTTTAATCAGCTGATATGTTGCAGCGATTAGCTTGTGAATATGATCATTTATGTACAACCCATTATTCCATCCAAAGTGATTTTCTCTACCAGCGTAGATGGACTGTAGTATAGAGCAGTGTTTCCCAACTCGGTCCTCAGGGACCCACAATCGGTCCATCCTACTGGGACCTGGGAGGGAGCAAAAATGTGGGCTGTCTGGCAGGTAGCTGGGAGGGAGCAAAAATGTGAACTATCTGGCAGGGAGCAAAAATGTGGGCTGTCTAGCAGGGAGCTGGGAGGGAGCAAAAACATGGACCGATTGTGGGTCCCCGAGGACCGAGTTGGGAAACACTGCTCTATACTACAGTCCATCTATCCACCATCCACTTAACAGGCTTGTGAGATCATATCTGGATCCTGCAGAATAAAGCATACGGCAGGGATTCACCCTGAAAGCGAGTAAGAGAGACACCAATTAGTCTAACTGCATGCCTTTGGAGGAAACCAGTGTATCCGAAGGAAACCCACAAAAGATAGCGAACGTGCAACCCCCACACTCTCTCACACACACAGGTTTCTATCCATATCTTTGTCGGGACTGTCCATTCATTTCATTGGACATAACCTTAACCCCTACCATGACAACCTTAACCCCTACCCAGCCCTAACCTCAGCCATAAGTAACCAAACAAAATACAAGGATTTTTATAAAATCGAGTTTTTCCCATTATTGAAACAAAAAAAATATTAATTGGCCCCCACAATGTCAAAATAACAGGTTATCATCATATTGTGCAGACACTTGGTACCCACAGTGTAATCTACACATGACCCACAGAGACAGTGCAGTGGCATGAGGCAGCAGTGCTGCCCGCCGTGCCCGCCGCTACTGTACGGCGTTTGTACAAACGGCACCTTTCAGCAAATCGACACACGCACACACACGGAAATTCCATCCCACCCAAGACAAGTCAAATCACATTCGATCACCTCTGCGGCTGCTCAGGGTCAGAGTTAGCTCAGAGAGAAGTCCGTCAGTTCCAAATGCAACAAGACAATCCATTAAAGACACAAGTAAATAAAGACAGAATTTACAAACGTAGTCCGGACTGAGCGCCCGTTCAGATATGTACGTGTGTTCTCCAGATCTCAGCTAGGCATCACCAATCCCGGGTAATTAAGGGCACTTTATTCAGCCCTCAGCGCTGGCTAATTAATTGCTCTCCCCACCCCCCCACCCACAAGGTGCAAATCCAGAACCACAGCAGGAAACCTACCGACTGACGTAATGAAAGCAGCTGGCAAGCCGATAGGGTTTCTCCCACTCTGCCTTTTGACTGGCTGAAGTGCAAGAGCTTCAGTTGCAGCCTATGTCATAATTAATAGCATCAGTGGAAAGCGTTATTCCAGGAAGGAAACCCTGCATCTCAGCCCCACCCCCCCGCCTTCATGGCGTACACAAAGGGCCACATGCAGCTAAGTTTGCTGATGGCATGCCGGAGCACAGGCCGCATGGAGGCGTCTCCCTGACGTTTCTCCTCCTCCACCGGGACAGGACCAGGAGGACCAGGCCTACTTCGCGGTGTTTGACGGCCACGGGGGAGTGGATGCCGCCACATATGCGTCCAACCACCTGCACGTGAACCTGGTGCGGCAGGAGATGTTCAGCCAGGACCCCAGCGAGGCCCTGTGCCGCGCCTTCAAGCTGACAGATGAGCGCTTTGTGCAGAAGGCCTCGCGTGAGGTAAGGGCAGGCCTTCCCGACCTGTATGTGGGCCAGCGCCGCAAGTCGCCCCCTTGTGGTGGGGGTCAGTGGCTTGGCAATATGCCGGAAGGTCAGGAAGGCCTAGGAGAGGAGTTGCTAGTATCTGGCAGTGGATGGCTGAGCCTTGTGAGCCCATCTCTGCTTTGCAGCATCTGCGGTGTGGCACCACCGGCGTGGTGACCTTTCTGAGGGGACGCACCCTGCATGTGGCCTGGCTTGGGGACTCCCAGGTGATGCTGGTCAGGCGGGGGCAGGCCGTGGAGTTGATGAAGCCACACAAGCCGGACAGAGAGGTGAGGCAGCTTGCTCAACCTCATCCACACCTCCCTTTGTCTTTCTGTATGTCCGCCCATCCATCCATCCATCCATAGGGTGCCTGTGGAATCTTACCCCATCTAAAGTAGTATTACATTTGCTGGTCATACTTGGAGGGCAGCATGGTGGTGCAATGGTTAGCACTGTCGCCTTGCACCTCTAGAGGCTGGTTTGAGTCTCTTCCCCGGAGTTTCCATGTTCCCTGTGCTGTCATTGGGTTTCCCCTGGGTCCTAAAGAATTCCAGGGACCTCGGTCACAGATAGACACTCCCACAAAAGCCACATTCACAGAGTTTTCTGCTGGCATTCTTCTTAAGGCAGCGTTCTTGGTAATCTATTAACCATCTATTTATAATTAGTTACTGTGTTAATGGAAGCTGTTTTATCTATAATTACGGGATACGTTTGTAAACTGTCAGCGTATGGTTAAGGGATGGGTGTGAATGTGGTGCTGCTTCACGACGAGCCGTGAATTAACGCGTTCATTCAGGTTTGTAGAGGCAAATGCCGCATCGTTTCATTTTTCGAAATGGCAGAAATGTTGTCGAAATTTTTATGTAAAACAATAGCTCAAGCAGACACACACACACACACTTCATATACTTAATATCAAACAACTGACAATGTTAAACAGCATGTTCTGTCCTGAGGCTCTGAGCATACAGTACAATGTGCTTATTTACTACTTTGCGTTTCAACAGCCGTAGATATTGCAAGAAAGAATTCAGCTCATACCTGGTATTGGTCATGACCTGCCTATAACCAGATTCTCTCCTTAACCCCCCCCCCCCCCCCCGCAGGATGAGAAACAGCGCATAGAAGCTCTGGGCGGCTGCGTCATTTGGTTCGGCACGTGGAGGGTGAACGGGAGCCTGTCGGTGTCCAGGGCCATCGGTATGGAGGGGATTAGGCCGGCGGGGCGGGGGGGCATAGGGGTCTGGGGATTGTGTGGGGGAAGAACAGAGGCTTCCAGAATGAAAGTGAACAGAGAGGGGGCTTCACTCATGAACAAACACACTGCGTACTGCCTGTCCTCTGGAAAGCAGAATGACTTTCACATCTGGGTCGTTTTCGCAGTGCCAGCGCTGAAGCTCTTAGAAACGGTATGTCTGGAGTGGGGCATCAGAAACGAAGGGTTGTATGAGTGGACTGCCGCCGTGGGGGGGGGGGGGGTCCAGCAGATCCAGAGGCACAGCAGATGCAAAGAAACTTTATGCTGCACTGGAGCGGACGGTTGAGAAAGTGGGGCGTTTCCTGTGACCTCAGCAAGGCCAGATCTACGCAATCAATTCCTGCGGGATGCGATTCTGGAAAGAAGGACAAACAGCGCGAGTGGTGACCTGCATCTCCACCTCCTCCCTATTTATAAACGGGCCTATTTTTCACTACCGTCGCCCCCAATCAGTGACATCTGCTGGATGTTCTGTGGCTCAGTATCGCGCCGCTACTGTTAAGTGCCTCCCAGTTTTAGTGCCTGACTTTAGATATCACCTGCCTCTCACAGCCGGCCTGACACTTGCTGTCCGGCTTAAGAACGCACTTTGTGTCACCAGGCACTGAGTCTAATTTGCCAAGCTTTACATGTCCCGTTTCGAGTGGTGCGGTACTTGGCACTCTCGCATCTCCATCAGGGTTCCACTTGTGTGGAGTTTGCATGTTTCCTCTAGCCATTCCGGTTTCTCCCCAAAAACAAACAGGTTATCTGGAATCACCAAACTGCAATGCTGGGTTGTTCCCTGCCTTATGCCCAACCCCCGCCCCCAACCCTAACGAGTACAAACAGTTACAGAAGATGGATGGATAGATCACACCCGATAATATGAGTATTTAGAATATGACACTTTATAATTATTACTTCTGAATACCACATTAGTAATCACGGCTCGCCAGGAGTAAAGACAACAACAGGTCTGAACGAGTTCCCACATCTGCACCTGGCGTCTCCGACAGACGAGGCATTCGGTGTGATTGTGACATTATTTGAAAGCCCCGGATTTATCCTGACCTTTGGTACAGTGCATTATAACAGGCATGGCGTGATTCAGCCGGTGAATGTGAAGGTGTGGAGTAAAAAATGCAATATGACATAACAGCTTCAGCTCCCAGCAGAGCATTAGTGACGGGCGGGCTTGCCGTTAGACGGACAGAGGTCTTGTGGTTTCCATTTGACTGATGGAGGCCGGCAGCTGGGTGGAAATATCAGCACCTAGCTGTTCAGCATAATCAAACTGGATCCCGACAGGCCCACGGAGAAAACTGTTTAGCCTTAAGAAGCCAGTAACAGTGATTCTTACAGTTTAATTAATTGACTCCAAACACTCCTTGTTTAGCAACCATTCAGCTACTTTCCCAACTAATATGCACATTTACACCCAAATTTCACAGCTTTAAAGAGATGTTTGAATTAGAATGTAAAACTGTTGCTAAAAATGGCCACATGTTGACATATACAGGAAAGCGAGCATGGAAGGCTGAAGTATAAATCGTAAGCACGCAGCTAGCAGCTAGGCTTGCGCGGTATTCACTTAGCGGCCACCCTGGGGGCGTTTCCCAAAAGTGTCGCTGCTAACTGTGTTAGCAACTTACATCACTGCAACCATGCGGATGAATTGTCCAGATATGCAAGTTGCTATTAGGAGCTTTTGGGAAACGCGCCGCTAAACGTGGCGTACTTGTCGGGTGAGGCTCTGCCACAGCCCTCACAGCCCACTCCCGTTCACAGGCGACTCGGAGCACAAACCATACATCTGCGGAGACGCCGACCACAGCACCTTCCAGCTGGACGGCTCTGAGGACTATCTGATCCTGGCCTGCGACGGCTTCTACGACACCGTGAGCCCGGATGAGGCGGTGCGCGTGGTCAGCGACCACCTCCAGGAGAATTCCGGCGACACCAGCATGGTGGCCCACAAGCTGGTGGCCTCGGCCCGCGACGCCGGCTCCAGCGACAACATCACCGTCATAGTCGTCTTTCTCAGGGACCCCCGCTGCCCGCCGCCCCCCGAGGTGGCCGAGGAAGAGGAAGAGGCGCCGGCGGGGGAGGAAGAGGAGCAGGAGGTTCTGCAGGGCGAGCTCGGGTGCCAGGACGGAGGCACAGAGGTCCGGGGGAAAAATATGGGCACCTGGCCGCTACAGCAGTGCTCGGCGCCGGCGGACCTCGGCTACGAAGACCGCATGGACTCCTTTACCGACAGAACTAGCCTGAGTCTGATCGGACCTGACCTCCCTTCTGAGGAGAGCCGACTCCTCTACCCGGGTGCTCTCTCTGCACCTCCCACCAGAACCGTCACCCTGGACCTCACGTCACCAGCAGGACCGGCCGCAGCCTGGCGCCCCTATAAGCTAGAGGGCCGCCTGGCCTACAGCCCGACCCCCGCCCCCTGCTGCCCGTCCTCTCGGCGGGCCAGACGATGGCTACAAATGGAGTCCCTCTTCCCCCGCAGGCCTAGGAGGTGGATGGAGAGCATCTGCCCCAGGCGGGTGCCCCGCGGAGGGGGGCTGCGAGAGGCCTATGGCCCGCTGCGCCCCTTACGGGCCGCCCCCTCCCCCCAGCGCTGCCTGAGAAGCCGGCCCGGGGTGGCCCTGCCCCGGGTGCCGCTGGGCGGCTGTTTCTGATGCGGTCGCACCCCCCCCCGCCCCAGGCTCTCTTTC
>JAODKM010000037.1:8856726-8875968 GCA_026780845.1 Petrocephalus sullivani | reverse complement strand
CCCCCCCCCCCAACCGCAAGTTCAAAACTCTGACAAAAGGGGGGGAAAAAAAAAAGGTTCAACAAAGAGAGCAAAGACATGCAGGCAGCCAAGCGGCACATTCCCATCCAGTACATTAAGTGCACAGCCTGCAGGCATCAGTCAGGGAGACTGAGCAGCAGCGAGTGTCCCAATCCCTCTGAAAGCAAGCAGAGGGAGCCTAGCAGCTGTCCCATTCCCTCTGAAAGGAAGCAGAGGGAGCCTAGCAGCAGGCCGTGCCCTTACGGCCAAACGCGGCAAACCGTCCTCTGACACCGGGCCACCATAATGAGCTGCCAGTCAGGGACTGGGGGTAAAGGCCCTCACTGCTCATTAGGACAAGCCTTAGGCATCTGGCTTTTTGGAAAATACTTCAACGACAGCCCTCCTGGTTTGCCTTCGAAGGTGCCGGAGAAGGGTATGCAGTGTACGACCACAAAGACGAGACTGTTCAGCTCCGACTTAAACAATGTGTCTGCATCATACAGCAGAGTACAGTATATCCAAGTGGGGGGCAGTGTAAATTGTCTCCCAAATATCTTGCATTGTTCTGCCCAAAACTCCAACAAACTTACAAAAATAAAATCGTAAAAAAAAAAAAAAAAAACACGACACACTAGAGAGAATATGCATAACTACGAGTGCAAGGTGAACTTTGGAGAGAATGTGGTTAGTTCTGTACAGTAGTGCACAAGGCCATCCGCACAAGTGCAGCCGCAGACCCTGGGAGATGAGTCACCTCTCGCTGGACTCCCCTGCGGTAAAACTCAGGTCCTCGGAGCTCAGCGTGTCACCTGCAAAGAGAGAATCCCAGCAGCCCTTTTAAAACGGTGGCTCGCCGGCGTCACACCCGCGTCGCGGAGAGCGTGCTCCGGTACCCACCCGGACAAGGCAACGCCCGGGCGTCGTAGCGGCAGTCGCCGGCTTCCAGGACCACGGCCTCATCCTCGTTCTCCGTGTCGCACTCGATCTCGCTGTCGCTGCTCATGCCGGGCAGCAGATGCAGCGGCTGTTTCTGGCAGGCCAGCCCTGCGGAGGTAGTCACAGGCCTGTCCGGAACTCCTCCTTGGTTGTGCCCTAGCAGTTTGCTTGAAGCAAGCTCCCATTGACCGCTAAACCAGAGTTTGTGTCACTCCAAGCCTAAATGGAATGAAACATTCCCACAAGGCACCCCTGCTTGGGTCTCTTTCACTGGCTCCCTCCAAGTGCACATCAAGCCAAAGGCTTTTCAGAGCAGTTAACGCAATGGCGGCAGCCCTGCAACGAGTCACTCATCAGGAACTAACGGTCTCTCTCCCCCGCTCCATCTACAATCAGTGACTGAACGTTGCTTGTGAATACTTCGTGAAAACACGTCTTGGGTGACATATTGCTTCCTCGTTTGGGGGAATGAGCTACCAAACTACAGCCCTTCTGCTGAGTTCTTCACAATCTTTGAGAATTGCCTTAGGACTTCTCCAGGGAACACCCCGATTCTCCAAAGCAGTCCCCAGTTACAGTCCCCAGTTACGGCGTCACTTGGCACTTCTAGATGCCCTACAGCAGGGGGGTGAAACTCCAGTCCTGGAGGGCCAGAGCCCTGCACATTTTTGGTTTTACCCTCATTTAACACACCTGATTTCAACTCTTTGCAGCTAATTACCACACAGCTCTTCAGCTCAATCATTTGTGGTGGAACAGGGAAAGAACTAAACTACACAGGACACGGCCCCCCAGGACTGGAGTCTGACCTGTACCCTACTGTATTTTGCACCAGATCTCCTAGCCTCTCCTGCAGTTACACCCACTTCTCTGACACCAAGTTCTAATGTCTTGTATAACTCCAGTATCCAGGTGCTTTTTACTGGTCCCTGACTGGACAACTAACCTGACAGAACAACCCAGGCTGGCTCTTTGACAGCAATGTACTTGTGATGCATTATTTCGGCTCACTTGCATGTCACTTGCACAGTAACAGAGGGTAAAAAGGAGCAAACCAAACGAAAGAGACATGTGGGCAGGAGTCACCTTCTTCAGGGTGAGAGGAGGCTCCCTCCGACCGCACCAGCAGGGACTCCCGGATCTCGCTGGGGGCCTCCAGGTCGCCGTCCAGGGAGCTGTCAGTCAGACCAGCCCTGCGTGGAAGTGGGGGTGCACTCAAATCACAGGATCCGCATAATCAGAATCGACAGAGTCAAGGCAAGTGCTAGAAGGGTTAGACGTAGCCTCGACATGGTACCGAATCTCTGCAGCATGAAAAGCTGGACAAAAATCACAGCTGCACAGAGAAGGCTTACTCATGACACCAGAGGTGGTGACTAAGTACAGAAAGTAGGAATCCAGGCCAAGATTTTGTTTCAACCAACCGGATTCCTACTTTCTGGACCTGAACTCCCCACCTCCGTATGGACAGAGTATGGACCCATCCTTCAGCACCTGGCTTTGGCGCTCATGCCTACCCCATGGCAGGGGGCCTGCGGGTCTTGGCGGCCGGCAGGACACCGTTGAGGCCGGTCATGCTGAAGAGGTCGGCACTGGTGGCCCCGTACTGCTCCTCGTGCTTGGAGCTCGACGGCTTGTCGCGGGACGCGCAGCCGGAACTGCTCACAGGGGACGTGGAGGCGTGGATCCCGCCACGCGCCTTTGGGGCCCCTGCAGCAGACAGGCGCCCTCTAGCGTTCTCATGGGGCATGACAGCAGCAAGGCATCCCATTGGCGTGGGAACCTTGCAAAGAGCCAAACTAAAAACCAAAACGTAGCCGCGAGACGCAATGGAGAAGCTAAAAAGCGAGGGCAGAAAACTGCGGCTGCATATTTATTATCCATTACCATCTTTATTTAGAGAGATGGTATTTTTATACTGAAATTGTATGTGGTACTGTGTAACGTGCAATCAAACTACAAACAATTACCCTCCAGGGTAATCAAAGTACTCAGACTCATTATTAATCTAAAATGGCTCATTTTTACAGCAAATGCCTGAGATACGGGCCTTTTCCTGGGGAGATACAGACCTTCTCCCGCAGAGGGCCCGTCCCCCCTCCCGCCTTCAGAAGCCGCATCCCCGGTTTGGCCCCTGGATTCCTTGTCGGCACCTTCCACCGACCTGCGCAGGGACAGGCTGCCGGCAGCCCCCCCGGCTTCCTGCTTGGGAGGGGGCACCTTCTTGGCGCCTGTGGCAGACACATAGGGGCCCGACGTCAGAGCGGCGTCACCAAGTAGCGCCCATGATCCCACCCCTTCCCACAGCTTCACTTTGGCACCACCCAATGCCCAATTCACAAGGGCATAGGATGGTAACACGGCGCCACCTCCAGAACCCACTCCCGGTACCTCTGAACCAATCACAGGACAGCGCTTGGCACCAAAGAGCAGCAGAATTCAAAGGTTGCGCGCCGATTTATGTAGTTAGACAATTTCATCCCTCGTTCCTCCCGCTCGTTGATTTATCCACTTTAAAGGCTTAAAACAAGCGAATGCTTCAGCAGCGCGAGTAAATGAGAAGTAACACAGAAGGTAGCTAAAGCGTAGCGGTTTGGCCGGAGCCTCGCGGCCTCACTCACCGGCCCGGCAGTGTCTGGCCGCTGCCGGCCCCTTGCTCAGGAGCTCCTGGCCGTTGGGTTTCCCTCGCCCGCCCTCGGCCTCCCCCGGCACCAGTGAGCAGGGGGCCCCGGATGGGCTGGCTCTGGACTCCCCGGCCCCCTGTGCTTCCAGGTGACACTTCACGTCCGACATTTTGCTGCGCACCTCCGCCATCTGGGCCTTCAGCCGGATCAGGACCCCGGAATCCGGGGCTGACCGCCGCACTGCCTGCGGACGCCTCTCTCGATCCTTCCTGGAGTTGGTTTGGACTGAAGGGGGGCGGTAGAGAAAGCGAAACGGGACAAACTGAGATGTGCAGGACGGCGGGGCGAAGGGCAATGGTAGAGGGCAAACACAGTAGGTGGCATGCCTGTGCTCTGCAGCAGGGAGGCCGGGGGCCGCGGCTGGAGACCCCACAGGGACTCCACGCTACTGCGATCCTTCAGGTCCAGCAGCTGGATGAGAATGACCGGGTCAATCTCCAGGAGGCTGCTGCTGGTGGCTGAGGCCAGGCTGGATGCCCCACGCCGCAGGCTGCGCGTGCCAGGGTTCGATCCCCCTGCAGACAGCACCAGGACCATGCGCTACTAATCATACTATATTGGGGGTGCAAGTATACAGCCATATAGTACCAAAAAAGCCAGCGGCCGGACAGATGTGCACGCCCATCATCTGAACCCCTGGTGATTATTGTGTATGTGCCATATCATGCCGATTATATCGTGATTTTATCAAAGCAGCTAGGGCTGCACGACATGACAAGCGTGGGGTGTCCCCGGATGACAGCGGTGGGGAGGCTGCAGCCTCTCCGCTGGACAGCAGTACCTGCCGCTCCGGCCACGTCCTCCGCCAACTCGCCTTCCTCCAGCTCCAGATTCCCGCCGTACTCCACATCATTCTCGCCAGACCTGGGGCACGGGGAATGGTGAGGCAAGTTACTAATTCCTGTCCATCAGGCAGAGACGGGCGGCGAGCCAAACTTTGGTAATTAAATGGCCGAACTTAAGACATTTGAATGGTGTGATATTCTAATTGGCAAGGTGCTGGGTGACCGATAACTCAACCCACACAACTTATCTACACACCACCAAACAGCCAGACTACGTCTTTGCTAAAGACCAAGAAAGAACAAGAAAGTTCAAATTCAGAAAGGCGAGCATTCCAGGAGAAGCGCACCGTGACCCCCCCCCACACCACCCTGCATTTCACAAGCCCTCCCCCACCCAAATAACCTGGACCCCAAAAGAGAGCCACCTGGTTTTCTGCATTACAGCCCACACAGCATAACCTTTCCAGCAGAGAGACTCATTACTAAGAGTTAGAGAGAATGCCCGTTTAGAATGCACTCAGCAACAGCCACTTTTAATGTCAGGCATGAGGCAAAAATAAACAGGGAGAATGCTTAGACAGTGCAGAGAGACTGAGGCATCAGGTCAGCAGAAAATGTCCAGTCCATACGCAGAGCACTTTTCAGGAGGGTTGCAACAGCTGCTTTGATTAAAAGGCCAACAGACCAACAGACCAGAGCAGCCAACAGAGAACCTCTAAAGCGTCTAATTAGGAGAAAGCGCTTCCTGGCTGCAGGGCCCCGGCTGCGAGTACCTGGGCAGGTTTTAACTCCCCATCCATCAGTGGTGACAGGGACAAACGTCTTGACAAGAAAACGGCAGGTCTCGGAAAGGACCAAGCAGCAAAGTTCTAAGGAGGCGACCGACTGCCCGCGTCCAGCACCTCAGGACGGAGACGACGTCTTTCCCCACTTCGCCAGAGGAAGACTGAGCCTCTGCCCAACAAATAGTTTTATTCCTCTGCAATATAACGAATAGGTACTTAAAACATCATGTCATGGCTAATTTCGATTCTGCTGAGATTTACAGGTCTCCACAAAACCGTTTTGTGCAACTGCCACTAAAAGTACAACCGCGGTGAGGCCAAGACAAGAGGGACCACGCCAAAGTTCAGGTGTACAGTCAAAGTCGTGCGATTTCTGATGTATGCCGAGCCCAAGAATTTCATTACCGGCAATGATGCGCCACTCTCATCTGTATATGACAAACCTGCAGTAACAAAATCACCATAACGCCACCAAACCAAGGTAATACACACCACTCCACAATAACCCTAAAATGGAAGCCAAATTGTGTGAAACGCCAAGAATTAAACAAACCAGAGACACACACTAGTGGGCCCAAACGCACACTGGATTCAGATCCACAGCTTGTAAGTGGTCCTACACAGGCCTCTCAAGCCACTCAACTCCAGAAATAACCAAAATACCCACAATGCCCTTTATTCTGGCCTGTCGGGTCATTAGTCCATAAAACGGGCGTTTACACTCATCAGCCCGGGGGCAGCATGTGCGGCAGACACTGAATAATGCATCAGCAAAGGGCAACCGGGGGGGGCGGGATCTGTGAGGGTAACAGAGATACTGCAGGGTGCAGCTATTTATAGAGCTCACAGAACAACACCTGGAAGGCTCCGGAAGAGGAGGGGCCGGCAGTAACCCCGCACAGAGCAGCTGACTGACAGCCAGCCGGCCCACACGGGATCTTGCCTCAAGGAGAGACAAAGACATGGCGGGAAGGCGAGAGAGGACGACGGAGATGTGCAGGGGTGCGGGGGGTGGGGGGTGCTGCACGACCATGTGTTTGCGGCGATGCGAGATGACTCACTGATGCCTCATTTGGTGAGACAGTAGGATGAGGGGGCGTTCTGCAGCCACACGAGTAGCAGTGACTCAGCTCTGATGTGTCGTTTTGCAGAGAGCCACAGACTAACGGGGTCCAGCAGTCTTCTGCCGAATTCAGGGGCATGGGGACCATCCGCCCCCAGTGGTTTCATTTGGCTAAAATTCATCCTCCCTATATATAGGCCTTTGCCATTATATTCCTGTGTCGCCCCCCCAATATCAAAGTATCCGCTACGCCATCGGCCCCGTTTCTACGCACAGCGGCTCACTGACGCACAGCGGCCCAGAGAGGGGATGGGGACAATCTAAAAAAGGAGGACGGCGACCCGGGGGGGGGGCTCACATGGTCTCCTCGTCGATGTCGTTCTCCTCCGTGTTGCTGGTGGCGGTGGAGCTGCCCGAGGTGCTGCTCCCGTCCAGGGGGTTGGCCTCCTCGTCGCCCGTCAGGCAGTCTGCCTCCAGGTCCCCGTCCGACAGATCCTGGGGGAGGAACGGAGCAGGGCGCAGAGCGCGGGCTTAAGCGGGTGGGGACCTAAGTGGGCACGCTCAGCACAACTTTACTGCTAGTTGGCATTAGAAAAAGGTCATAAAACTCTGCTGTAGGACGCGTCGCCAGCCATAGCGCTATTCCAGGCGCAAGGCATGCTGGGAGCACGTCATTGGCTGGCTTCTCTAAAGCCAGGAACTAATATCCCTTAAAATTTTTAAACGGAAGCCATTTGTTCCACCAAATCTACTATCTGAAGTATAATTAGGGAGAAAACCAGAGAAAACGCTTTAATTTGATGCTGCCAGCAGCAGGACAAATATAGCGGGCGCTTGATGACTCACATTGGAGTCGTCGTGCGGCGTCTTCTCCTCCTCTTCCTCGTCCTTGGCCTCGGCAGCTGAGGCTTGGCTCCCGCCTTCTGCCACGGACCCCTTCCCAGGTCGGGGGTCCCGCTCCGAGGCAGAGGAGCAGGACCGCCCGCCGGGAGGGGATGAGCTGCGAGACTTTTGCCTACGGAACAGCTCGATCGCCAGCCGCTGTCACCACGGCAACACCGACGAGGTGACATTACAATCACGCAAAAAAAGAGCACGGCGCACTCAAGGGCTCGTCGCGGCACAAACCTCCTTCAGGTTGTTAATCTGCTGGATGTAGCTGGTCTGCGCAGACTCCAGCTGGCTGATATACCAGCACTGGTCTCTGCACTTCTGGAAGAACGTTGGCGATCGTACCTGATACCTGCCCAGCAAAGTCACAAAAACCCCACCTCAAGCTATAATCGCCGTTATAATAATTTACCAATATCCTGCTCAAAATGCTTCTGTGAATGCAAACAAACACACAACATGAGCATTCACTTAGAGCAGTGTTTCCCATCCTGGTCCTTGGAGGACCCACAGAGTGTCCATATTTTTGCTCCCTTCCTGCTAGACAGTCCACATTTTTGCTCCCGCCCACTTCCGATGGGTCCCCATGGACTGGACTGAGAAACACTGATTTTGAGGGAAGAATACTTTTAATTAATTAAATCTTAAACCACTTTACAATATGACTCCATTTTACCACTTATAAGTAGTAACTTATAAGAAAACTTGTTTATAATTGTCATTAATGAATTACAAAGTGTTAGAACCTAATTAATAATCAGATAATGAATAACCAGCCATAAACCCTTTATAAGGATAGTCTTATTATAAGGTGGTACCATAAATTTTACTCTAACATCTTCCATCTGCAATGTGTGCAGCGACTCTCCATCTGCACAGGAGAAAAGGACCATTGCGCCCCAAACTCCTGCTGTAAAACAGCCCATTGATGCTGAAACACCAGGCATCCTAAAGGACATGATTGTAGCACTGATCGTAAGGCTCAAACAATCAAGGTCAACAAAGCCGCTGTGCAGCGTTCAAATCAGCCAACTCAATGTGCTTCAGACCTTTAAGTTCCCCCACATTTTACCAAAAAGTAAAGCCGCATACCGCAGCACGAGGGTGTCCGTCTGCATGTTCAGGTAGCCCTCGCTGGCCAGGAGATCAAGCCGGAAGAAGCGGTTGTACCCCCAGCACTCTCCGACCTCGAAGTCCGACGCAAACTCCCGGATGATGTTCTTTGTTGGGTCGCTGGAGGCCTGGTGGACCATCTCCACACGGTACTCGTACCTCCAGGGACAGAGGTGTCGGCGTTAGATCTCAACTCAAAAGCAGGGGTTCCTTTAGAGAAGCTGAACTTGCAGAGGTATAGCTCACACAGCCATGCACACTAGCTTCAGGAAGTCCTGCTTAATGCAGCCCGACATTCACACCAGCCAAGGTGTTAGAGATGCTCTTCAAACGACTACTGAGGTACGTACTTCGAAGTTTCCGGGAGACCAGCCGACAGCTCGAGGAAAACTGAGAGGTAATTCCCACGGACGACGCCGTTACCGTCCTGTCGGGGGGGGGATGCACATTTAATGAGCGTAATCTAGGCAATCTGAATCAGTCCTTAAAAATTCTGCCACCACATTCATCTTAATGGCACCTTACACGAAAAGATCCTTCACTAAACAAAGAACCACTAAGCATTCGACGACACGAGCATGCCATTAGAGACGCACTAAGCAGCCACTCACTGGATAAACTTTCAATCGCCAGCAGAGTCCCGAGATCTGCAGCGGGGGGCTATATATGGGGTCAGCTCTCTGTCTCAGGGTGCTGTGGGTTAGACAAGGGGAATGTGGGAAGATGGGTGAACCAGTGACTGATAAACAGATTAACCACAAAAGCAGCAGGTATGCTCTTCACTGACTTGATTTCTGCTTCAAGATAGAGAATAAAAAAAAAAAATTAAGATCCTTTACAGAGGCTACAAAGCAAAGCTCTTAAAGATCAAAGCTACAGGCAGCTTCCACGATTGGATAACCGCGCTGTGAAAGAACCCACGGCCGTACCTGAAGTTCGCCAAAACAAAGGTGCTGGAATCGTAGGCTGGTACTAGCTCACTGGAAAGAGAGAAGCACATTAGCTTGTGAGGAATACATCCCAAACGTCTAAGCAAACTTTTCAGAAAATGTATAATGCCTGGACTGATATTGATTTGTGAAATAAAGACCATTTACTGTAGATAAATTAACTGGGGAAACAGTCTGCAGTATTCAAACTGGCCAACACTGCTGCAGTCATATCAGACCAACTAGAAATTGATCCGTTTCTATGGGGTTCCAGCATTTCGCTAATTACACATTTATCCCAACATAATGCACTTCCAACCCTATTTCTCAATGCCTGTCACTTAATCGATAAATTGTGAAAATACATTAAGTACTGAGGGGGGACTGCATTCGTTCCATTCTGAAAAAAATTATATACTTGATTGAATTTTACATTCAAGACAAAAAACTACCATTGGACCAAAAGGTTATTTTTACAAAAACAAAATAAGCCACGGAACAGACATCCTGACTAAAACAGCACACTTCCAGAAATGAAACTGCACTACCCCATTTACTTGTTCCTTATGACACTGAATGGCTTTATGTACAGAAAAGTAAATCAGTGAGGCATTTACAAAGGTCAGTGAAGAGAAAGAAACTTGTTTAAATAAGGTTTGTTGAGTACACATAGATACATCACTTGTTCTGTGGTGAAGCAGAATACAGCCCATTTCAAATTAAGCTATGATCTTAATGAAATCTTTAGTCACACAGTACTAGCCTGTTTAGGTACCTACATCCAATAGATTAAAGGCACCATGACAAAGCCCAGTTCTCACTGGCTGTAGGGTATGCTAGCTTGGCAAGACTTGAACTTTCTGAATTTAAAAAAAATCAGCTGCTTAAACCAAGTTAGAGTCCCTTTAACAAATTGCCACAAAAATGCATCAAGTGCATATGCAAAATGTTAGTTTCAAACTAGATGGTGTTGGAATGACAATGTAAATTTGATTAGTTCCAGGTCTTCACCCACACAATGCTTGTGCAAAGTTCCAAAAAGATCCATCACACTCTCTGCGAGTTAGCGAGCTAAATGGAAGCGTCTGTGCCAGTGGCCTGGTCCCAAAACGATGAATTCAAGGAATGCAGTTATACAACTAACTCACCCAAGAGGTGCTGAGGATGCAGGCAGGCAGAAGGAGTTTGCAGTGAAGGGTCCACAGTTCAGCAAATAATTTCAGATGAATAAAATTAAAAATGGACATTCCAAGAAGAATTGGTTCTTTGTAGTTTGGATGAATCTTTATAGACGAGACA
Source organism: Petrocephalus sullivani (assembly GCA_026780845.1). Lineage (NCBI taxonomy): Eukaryota > Metazoa > Chordata > Actinopteri > Osteoglossiformes > Mormyridae > Petrocephalus > Petrocephalus sullivani. The sequence continues at coordinate 8,865,480 of JAODKM010000037.1, read as the reverse complement.
TACATAATTAACAGTTTTATGGAAAAGCGTTTTATTTAATTCCCCCCCCAGGCCAGTAAAAAGATATACAAGAGGCCAGTGAGACTGGCTCAGGAGGCCAATGGGGAGAATAAATGTTGCCCTAGACAAAGATCAGGGGTACCGTAAGTACCGTAACGCAGCCCAAATTAGAGTTAAAGAAGAACCACGTCAGCATTTCCTCTGGCGTCCTTCACAGCATGTATTTTTGAGTTTTAGATGCATGTAATGAGTTAACCGTGCACCCCATGGTCATTCGGGGACAGTGTGCCTCGGCCCACCCTTTAAACCTGAGCCGTGGGCCCCAGCACCATCGAGTCACTGGAATTACACATCACTGCCACAGCACAAAAGAATAGCACTGTCCCACGGTTTGCACAAACAGCCTCGTCTTCATCCGCTTAATGAACCTAATCCCTCCCTGATTCAGCCGGACTGGTCCTGGTCCTCATCAGCAGCTACACGCCCATTTTATTAACAAACGGCTACCGGGACCTGGAATCTGCTGGACTTATGGGCTCCAAAAACTCCACCACGTTCTTCCCAAGCAACCCCATCACTGCCTGGCATACAGCCCCTGTCAGCCTCGTTACTTCCCATAGATTCTACAAGCAAGTCAAGACATGAATGATAGGGGACCCTGCAGTCCTGCTTCATGGACTTTAATTTGCAAACGATGTTAAAAAAAAAAAAAACACCCATCAAATCTGTCACGGTGTTCAGTAAATAATGGCAATACATAAAGCAGCCAATATTAACAGGGTTAAATGATACGCGGCGGATTAGATCACCTAGACGAGGACAGGCTGTGCGGATCACTCTTACACAAACACCCACTTCAAAACAATTTTTGCAGCTTGAGGCAATTAGTCTCATTAGGAGCACTGCTCACTACTTCAGATGTGATGTGGCATTCATACAGCAATTAGAAAGGTCAGCTGTGAATCTGCAGAAATCACAGTACATTTTCATATCAAAGAATTACATAAGTGCCATCAAAATTCTCCCCCACTACACTTCAACTTAATCTTTCCAGTAGTGCAATTACAAGCAAATATGCAATTTTGTCCAGGCTGCAATACTGAACAGATTGACAATTGACATCTTGGCACCATTTTCATAGACAACGCTAAGAGTATCAATTATTTTCTCCAACACTTCTCAGATATTTGACATCAAAAAGCCAGTGCGCAGTAGAGACACAAGCCGGCCACCTAGCTAGTTTCCATGGTGCACTTCTCGTCATCAGCAGTGAGTCAAATGTGTTACATAATTCCCATTCTGGATAACAAACGTCAAGGCTTAAGGACAGAGACCTGGGGTAGGGAATGCTGCAGAGCTGCTCAGCGATGCAGCGTGCAAACAGCATACCAAGTGACTCAGAGTGCTGCAAGAGTGCTTTTATAAAAAGGAACCGCGCAATCTAAATATACGAAATGGGCCAGATATTCGAACATTTCAAAACTTTAGAACGACCATCTACACACGAAAGGAGAGAAACCCACACACACACCAATTTGTACAACTGCACTTAGTATTGCACAAAACTAGTATTGCTTTAAGCCCGTCTAGACCATGCAAAAATCATGAACGCAATACCTGCATCGCCCCACACCACCGAAACAGAAGGGCTTTGGCACACACCACCTGCTCGCGTGAGGGCAGCAGTAACACAGCACACACACTGCTCCAAACACTCGAGAGGGTTCAACTAGCTGCTCAACTAAACCAAACCAATAACCTAGAATATGCCCAACAAAACAGCTAGACATTTTTCCTACCTTCCCAAAAATGACCAGAAACAGGGATCCTCTCCTGAGAAAGATTCTCAGACTTGGACGAAATACCAATCATATCACCCCCTAATATTAACATTCGGTACCTGCATATTTTCTCTCTCTCACACATACACACACACACACACTACAATCAAGATTTATCCATTAAACTGTCTTCCGGTCATTCGGACTAACCAAAACAAGCCAAGCACTTTTCTTCAGTACCTTAAACCCTTCTCTAATGCAACACCACAACATATCTAAATGACTTTAGAGAGACTTTAGAGAGGCTTCTGCTGAATGCTCATAGTTTGTTAAATAGAATTAATCCAACCTCCACTTTAACCTGCACAGCTTAACTGCATATCTTTGTAATGGAGTACACAGCAGTACCCAGGGAAAACCCATTTGACTGCCCATTACCACTGGAAGAGTGACTTGTGAGCTGTATCCCCAATAACCCTACTATGTCTGAGAGCACTGCAGGGCGGGGTAGACATACCACATGGATGGACGACGATGGGAAGAGCTTTTAATCAAGCAGAAAGGGACAGTTTCAGTGGAGGCACCATTTACGTAAATGTCAAACATAAAAAAATAAAAATAGACTGTAATAATAGTCTCGCTATTGCAGGCATTGCTGCCATTCGGCTAAGGAACATAAAAGCCTGAATGCCAGGATCCTGCATTTAGCTACTCATCCATCTCCTGAAGGGCTGATTTTAAAAAGGAGCAAACATTTGAAAGCAGAGACACAAGGTCATGCTTTAGCTGTGAATAAGTCTTAGGATGCAGGCATGACAGGAGTCAAAGCAGTAAGACAGGCAAGTGATCTTAACTTTACTCCAGTTACACCTACAATTAGACTTCAGCATTAAAAAAAAAAAAAGATCTTCATGCCTCGTCAAGCAATATCAACTGCATTTTCTGGAAATGACCCCGCCTTGATGTGCACTGAACACAACCTCCCCACTTCAAAGACCAGTTCTCAAACACACTTCCACCAACTCTCCAGTAGACTTTTCATTTGATGGGGGGGGGGACCCCTGCTACCACTAAACATAATAAAAATCTGCTCCCTCTTCGGTGAATAAGCAATCAAATGATAATTAACAAGGCCAGTTCATTAGTGCAAATGTGCTATTAATGAGTTAGTTTTACTCTTCAGTAGCAATGGTGCTTGGAGACTCGATTTGTGCTCATGGTGTGGGGCCGCCCTCGTAGACAGGAGATCGCACCCCAGTTCTGAAATCCATCTTAAGACCAGAAAACTGACCCTGAGCTTCTACCTGCAGCTATAGGGCATCATATGAAGCTACCACACAGGTTGCAGTGGTGAGCCATCATTGCTAGAGTATGGGAGCTTAGCAGTAGCCTGTTGAAGCTTGAACAGTGACTACTTGGGAACCAAAGCCATCACTGGCAAGCCTTCGGTCTGCTCTTCACCTAGTGAGCCCCAACCACCGAGAGCCAGAAGCCTACCTCGTGAAGTCCGGTGGTACGGGGGTGGTGACGAAGGACTGCATGGGCTTGCGATGCACCTGCTGGAACATGAGCAGGATCTCGGGGCTCTTGGAGATCAGCTCACTCTTGCTGCAGGAGCGAAGCTGTGGGCGAGGTACACAAGGCAGATGGAACCATGTGCTCTGGCAATAAACTCGACCTTTGACCTGATGCGGAGAGCGTATGAACACCAAGCATGGAAACTCTCACAGCACCAGATCGCACAGAATCCCTTAAACCAGGGCTCCCCAGTTCCAGTCCGGGAGCGTTTGCACATTTCCGTGCCCCTGAACCCCTGCCCAGCACAAATCGTGTCACAGACTAGCCCTCCAGGGCTGGAAACGGGGAACCCTACCTTAAACTCTCAAGCTTGGCGAGGTTTTGGTTGGAGTCAGTTCATGTGAATTCAAGTCCTCAGTCATTTTCATTTACAGAGAAATTCAGCTCGGAGACTAACTGGAAAGTGAATGACTGATGAGGTTCAGTCTTTGGCCACATCATGCCACTTAGATCAGTTCAGAATGCCTTCAAGCCACTCCCTGTGAGGCCCTACCACACCTTCCTGCTATTCACAACAAGGCGGGGGACAGACCGCGTGCAACAGAAGAGGACATTCGCGGCCTAGATGAGATACGAGGTCTGTGCCTCGTGTCTGCAAGTCAAGACATTTGGACAGAGAACACTGAAAGAGGTAAAATTAGCAGCTGACTGGACAGGGGCCCAATTATTCCGTTTATTAATAATAAAATTCCAATCCAAACTAGGGCCATCTTCAAATACCGTTTTTCCCCAGTTGAAAGACACTGAGAAGTACCAAAGCCCAAGGAATTAAAAAATCTAGTCGTCAAGGAAACTAGGATACAGAGGCCAGCTGCCTTTCAAGCTACCAGTGACGAAAATGAGCACACCTACACTCCACAACGAGTGTATTCTTACTGCGACCGCTAACTCTGAGATCGCTCCCCTCAAATCCATTACACTTGTCCCAGTCATGACCAGTACCAAATTAGCTGTACAAATAAGTTTCATATTGGAAATAAGCAAATACATTTGGATTGCTGCCAGTCAACTATGCATCAATGAACTGAATGTTTAGGGTAGATTTTAAACATCTGGTGAAATTAGTGAGCGAACAGTTTCTCCATATACTTTGTAGTCCAGGTTACCAGTACATCCAGGACGGAAAGGAATGCAGAGTTGCACTCTAGGGGGAGCGCCGCCTTGCTTGGCTCTGTAAGTCGGAGCCAGTGCATAGCACAGTGCATAGCACACGAGGACCTGCACCGTCATACCTGATGTTCCACTTCCTGCAGCAGGGACTCCAGCAGCTCCGTCTCCTGAGTAAGCGACGTCTTCTGACCTGACGGGAGCGAGACCAGGCACGCGGTTCAGGCGCGAGCGTCCACACGGCCCGCGGCGGCGACGGCGGCGCACGGCCTCCCCCTACCCATAAGGGTGATGAGTTTGTTCTTCAGCTGGTTGTCCAGACGGGCGATCATCATCTCCACCGCATTGCGAATCTCCCGTACGCGCTCGTCTTTCGCCCCACGGACTGCCTCCACGTTCCTTTCCTGGGGGGGGTGGGGAGAAAAAAAAAAAAAAAAAAACAGCATTAATATATCAGTAAGCGGGACCATCACTGAAGACAGGCATAAAAGGAAGACGATGTCACAGCTCAGGGTCATGAATTCAGCACCGTGCTATCTTGAATTAGTGGCGCCATCTAGTGGACAAAGCACTCTTTTGCATCTAAAATATTTCCAATGCACGTCTCTGCCATGACTCCAGGAATGGAGAGGGAGAGCCGGCAGGCCCCGGGCGAGGCCCCGGTCCGCCCCGGTCGAGGCACTCACCACTTCCTGCACCAGGCTGATCAGCTCCATGAGGCGCCGCTGCAGCTTGGCCACTTCCTCGTTCACTTTGCTCACGTGCTGCTCGTAGATCTCGGCCAGCGGTTTGAAGGTGTGTCCGCCGTGCTGAGGGGAGGCGGCGTGCGTTAGAAGCGGGGCCCGCCGGGTCGTACACAGGCACGTAGGGTGCAGCCCGGCAGCCAGTCCCAACGTCACGACTGCAACGAGCTAGTGTGCATCTCTGGGCGTCAGCCAGAGATGCACACTGCGAAATATGTAATTAGCAGCAGTTTTCATTCATAAATAATTTCCCCTCTTAGCGCAGGTGTGGCAAAATATGTCAACTTTTTGATACATTAACAAATTTGCATAAATATTTCCATATTAACGTGTCAATGCTTAAATATAACACTGGATCTCCAAGTACAGTAATGCTGTAGCAGTTAAAGGCTACCAGCAAGTGACATCATGCAAAGAAGTCTCTCAGTGTTCACGCTACCGTTTTCCCTGTACATAGAAACTTAACACGCCTTACCTCCAACATGGTTAAGTAGTCTGTGAACACTGTCCCATCTACCCTCACACCAAACATTAGGCAGCTCAGTGGCCAGAGATTCAGGTTCTACACTAGACTGTTTAACACCAAACATGAATTTTGGCATCACAAACCGCATAAATAGCCAAACTGCAACACATGTAATACACTAAAAATGACTAAATCCAGAAATACGAATGGTAAACTGAGTATATTTGTAGATTTGAATAAACATTAAATTCGTTCTGTTCTTACATTGTCATAATGTTAAATCTAAATAAACAAGTTAAATAAATAAAGCACACAGAAAATGGCCAAGCTCACTATACCACAAAACGCTTGCACAACATCTGTTGAAGGCCTCTCCGAAGGCCTGTCCCAAACAGGCGTCAGCTGACACTTAGACATCAGCAAATCCAAGGTCTCTAAAAACGAGAGGGGAGCGAGTTTTCCTGTGCTAATCCTTACCATGCCGCCCCAAAGCGCACACTGATGGCAGATGCACTTCTTGCAGGTCCAGCAGAAGACGCTGAGCTTCTCATGGTGATTTTCACACCTGAAAGCGCCATGAAACAGACGCGGAGCAGTCAGAGCTAATGGGCGAGGAGTGGGGTAGACGTTTGCCGGAAGAGACCACCGTTCATCAGATATTTTGGTGCAGAATTCACACTGAGGTTGGCCTAGATGTGTCACAGGATAAACCAAGTCACATTATAAGCAAGACCTGGGGCTGGGTTTGCTCAACACTGGGAACATGCAAGTCCAGACCAGTCCTGGCGGGACGCAGAAGGATCTGCAGAATGAGCCGCTGAGTGGGTGTCTGCGCGACGGCCCCCCGGGAGGGCAGGCGAAGGCTCACTTGTCCTTGTCGTTCTCCTCGTGCTTGGAGAGGTTGCAGAGCTGCAGCGTGTCCAGCTGCTGCGTCACCTCCTCCGCCCAGCGACAGTTGACGAGCTCTCGCAGTTGCAGAGGTGCCCTGAAAGCCGTCACATGTCTCTTCACCAAGTCATACAAAATGAGCACAAACACACCCCTCCTGGGCCGGAGGTCTCTAGTGCCCGACAGTCTACGTAATGCCACGGATCGACGCATGCAAGGAGCATGAACTTAATACTTATTTCCAAGGACCCGTTTGGCAAAACTAAGCAATGCAAGGTGATAAACACCCAGGGAATGGAATGCAAAAAAGCAGCACTCACCGGCAGTGGGGACACTGGGCCCTCTGCTCCGTCAGCCAGCGCTGGCCAAGGCCGAGAAATGGGACAACAACAGATTATAAGTGTGAAACTGTAAAATTTTAATTATAGTGTGGAATATAAAGCAGAATATAAATCTCAGAGGTGTCAGTGAGCTGAGACACACCTGCGCTAAGAGGGGAAATTATTTATGAATGAAAACTGCTACTAATTACATGTGCACAGATCTGGGGACTGGGGGAGGGCCAGCTCCATGTCTCCCTAAATACCTGATGTGTTAAATTACAGGCAGGGTGGGTTAAGGCAGGGTGGGTTAAGGGTGGGTGGGGAGGGGGGAGGTGCAGAGTTGAAGTAGCAAATGTCTACTGCCCAAATTTCCAAACAATCTGCACCACCATGATCAGAAAATGAGAAATGAGGAGAAAGTTACAGCTATTATTAATCTGATATTACTCCCCTGCTGCAGCAGACGGTGCGCAGAGGGAAAATCCGGCCCGCTAAGCCGGCACCGGCGAGGGGGAGATTAGCGGACAGGCAGCTCACCCGGATGCAGCTGAAGCAGCACAGCTTGGAGCAGTGAGGGCAGAGGCGTGCATCTCGCAGTTTCTCCATGCAGATAAAGCAGCGGAACACCTCTGCGATACTCTGGAGGGCAGAAGCGAGCATCGCACATTTAAAAGGAAGGAGGGGAGAAAGACAGTTTGCTGCAGTTTCTATCAGGGAAACAGTAGCTACAGGAATTCAACACAAACACAACCCATTACCAGAAACCTTTTGGGGTTGTATGTATTTTTGTAACCAACCACCATTTTCCATCTTTACATTTTAAGGGAAGTTAAAGGATCATTTTTGTTATTTTGCCATTTGCACAAGCGCAGGGACACTGGAAGGCTTCTGCTGGTATACCCCAAAGCTTGGGGCCCGAGTGCAGACCCTGGCCATTTATCCACCGCTCCTGTAACATTTCGGGGGGCTAAGGGCCTCACTCAAGGGCCCGACGGATGTGTGACCATTCTGCTGGGGCTTAAACCGACAGCCACAGAGGCGTAACCCACTGACACACACACACACACACACACACACACACATCTGCTCTTCTGTGGTAGAACACTTCCAACAGATCATGCCTGGATAGATATTAACTTCAGATTAGCAGTCAGATAGTGTTATTAACTGACTGAGCACTTCACTGTCTGGAACAACAGCAAACTGATAAAACAACTAATTTCCCAGCAGAGGATCAGAAACGGCCAACGTGATCCTCATACAGTATCCACCCGATACATTTGAGGGGCACGAACAAAATTCTATGGTAGAGAGAAATGCATTCATGAACTGTACCTCAACACTCTGCTCATCCATTTCAGCCAGCTTTGACTCTCCGGGGACCGTCAGTGGCAGGTAAACTCTTGACTCCCAATACTTTAAAAACATAAAAATAACCAAAACAAGAAAATTAAAGACAAATCAAACACGATATATCGAATGGCCCCATAATTCAGTCACACTATGTCAATTAAGTTCTATAAGATATGCCTTTTTTTGTAGCGGATGACGGGTCTGCTTCTTGGATTTTCATAAATTACAGGCATTAGGGCAACAATAACTAGACATTAGCTCATAACCCCCAAAATAATACAGGGGTGGTGGTTACGTCACAGCAGTAAAACACCTAAATCCTACAATTTTAGAGTCAGTTGCGGAGGGGTGCCGGTATTCGGGCTGATTTCCCCTGCATAACTTGAGAGACTGATGACACAGCAGCTTTGGGGGGGGTTCAGCACCACCAGAGAGCCTCAGATAACCGGGGGGGGGGGGGGGGACACAAAAAAAAAAGCCGGGACGGCGGAATTTGGCGGTACCGGGGCCCGGAA
>JAODKM010000037.1:8831451-8847717 GCA_026780845.1 Petrocephalus sullivani | reverse complement strand
GGGCAGGCAGTGCAGTGTGCCGGGCAGCCTATAGGGGACGAGCGGGCAGGCAGTGCAGTGTGCCGGGCAGCCTATAGGGGACGAGCGGGCAGGCAGTGCAGTGTGCCGGGCAGCCTATAGGGGACGAGCGGGCAGGCAGTGCAGTGTGCCGGGCATCCTATAGGGGACGAGCGGGCAGGCAGTGCAGTGTGCCGGGCAGCCTATAGGGGACGAGCGGGCCGGCAGGCCAAACCCACCTCTCAGTCTGGAAGCCAGTGCTGCCATCACACGGGCACATGGGCGGGAGAAGAGCATGAATGGCGTTATGTGAGTAATGGCAATCAAGCATACATGCAACACACGCAGAGGCTCTCTCTATCATCACACCGCAGAGAGCACTCGGGGCTGGCGATCATGCAGGGAGAACAAACACACACACACACTGGCTGGCCACTACCACCACACAGGCACAGCAAAGGCAGCGGCCAACCAGAGATGGATCTCCGTGATCGATCAGAGTGCTACAGCCACTCGGGGAACACTGAAGAAGAAGAAGAAAAACAAAAAAACACAAGCCCTAGGTCAGGGGCGTGCGTAGGTGGCTCACACCTCCATGCACTCTACTCTAACGGCTCCAAAGGAGGATAAAACAGCAGGCTCCGTGGAAGGGAAGAACATCTTCTGAAGGGAAAGGGCTGCGTTCCCACGTCTACCATCTGGACACAGAAGTTACCTTCACTGGGGTACATCATCTCCCAAGGCTGGGTTAAAATGCCCCTGAGGTCCCTGAGGAGTGCCTTGCCATGCCGCTCCCTCTCGCCTGACGGTACCTTCTCTGCCGTCTCAGCAGGTGCTGGAGCTCTCCGGGAGAATGCAGGGTGGCGTGGGGGGGGGGGGGGGGTAGGTCCCCAAGCATGGGGGGTAAGCCAAGCATCAAGTGCAGAAAACGGATGGCAGATGATCAAATGGATGAGGCAGGCAACCAGCTGCTATTTCTCTTTTGTTTGGTGACCCCGTTTAGCTGCTACAACATCTGAGAACATTTAGGGGAAGTGGGGCGGGGAACATCAGCCTATAATTGGCCGGAACAAAAATAAAAGACTTTGCATGCGCTAAAAGGTTTGGTCACCTGATCCCAAACTAGACACAATGGAGTCCATAGCAGACCAAGTTACCAGATTAAGTGTTCCGGGAGAGAAGTGCTTATCGAAAGCGCAGGAGCGAGCAGCCGACGCAGTCAGAGGTACAGTATACAGGCGAGATGCATGTGAATGTCTGCAGAAATGCCAAGGCAAGCAAAAGTCACACCTGCGCAGCCACAGCCGACCGACAGGCCGCGCGCCGAATGCGAGCAAGATGGCATCGGGGACGCCTTTAAACATTGCCTCCTTCGTCGGCTGTTTGGTCGGGACATGATGCGATTCGAAATCAAGTGGTGGGTGACAGGGACAAAGATGGCGGACAGCAGGGATGACGCAGAAGAAGTGTGAGGACGTCACACACCAGGCCATACGCTCACGAGCACAGCTTCAGGTAGCTGCTGCCCCAGTGTGTAAGCGTGCACCGCGCCCTAACAAAACGAGGGATAGAGCTCCTCTCTAAAGGAGCCGGAACCACTTAGTGCAATCTGTAAATATGCCTAATTCAATTAGCCTGAGGGGCTCCGGAAAGGCCCCAAGCCCAGTGAAGTCCTCAGTACCTTTCTTAGGTGCTGTGCGTGATGAAGGGCTGAAGAACTTCTTCACTGTAGTGACCTTGCGCGTCTTCTCATTGGTCTTCTTCTCCTCAAATTTGGAGAAGGGTGCAAGGGATGGCTGGGGATGAGACTGCGCCCCCTGGCTGCTGGCGTAGGCAGCTTCCTCCTCCCTCTGCAACCTGGGGCAGACGTTTAACACACCGTCAATGGCTATTTACGGTATGCGATTGTGAAGCACATCTTATATGCTGCTATGGGGTATAATGCATCAACCTGTTTATAGTTTTTGCAATAGGAGAAGTACCGCTAATGTAACAGTTAGGTAAACAATTTGTTTGCATCCCTTTCTAATGTGAGACCTTGTCAGCTGACTGTAGGTCATGTGTTGTTCTGTTTGAACTGCTTTAATAAGTGAAAAACCATGTTGAACATTTGATTAATTAGTTGACAGTACACTGGGTATGACTGCCTCAATGAAAAAAATGCTAAGCATCTAGCTATGCTTCCTATAAATTTCTCTAGATTAGCAGTTTTGGTTGGGGTCAAGGACAGTCCTATGGCTTTAACGCCACAGAAACTGGGCCACTGCAGCACACAGTTCAAGGAAGCAGGCCAGCACAGAGCTTCTGGTCCCACATTTGACTTTGGTGGGCCGGGCCAGGCCCAGAATCGCAGATAAACTGCCATAACTGATGACAGTGACGGTATTAAGAAACAGAGCAACATAACTGCCGGATGACCATAACGTGAAGTCAAAGTAACCTACTGAAGTACTGAAAGCTTCAAAGCTCCACACTGACTACTAATTTTAGAGCAGTGCAGTTTCCAAATTAATTTTGTGCAAACCACAATGTGCAACGGTGACGATGAAACGGCGGAAGCAAACATTTAGACCAGCAGGCAACATTTACTGACTCTGCTGAAGTTTTACATTTAAGGAACAAAACAATGAGATACATGATATAAGCAAAATTATGTGGAAGTCCCTAGTCAGTAAAGTTTTTTTACATATAATGTTATAGTTTTATGTACAAAGTTAGCATCATAAAAATGTCTACTACTAATAATAATTGCTACTTTTTAATGACAAGTCTGGAATGGAAAGCTTTTCCAGAAGAGTAGAGGCTATTATAGCAACAACTGGCAGACCAGTTTCACATTAATATTCTTGGTTTCAGAATGAGATGTTGAACAAGCTGGTGCCCTCATACTTATAGCCATATAGTGTATTAATAACTTTTAAAAAGAAGGTATCCAAAAGTAGACATGGCACTTTTCCACTGGCATACAGAACCTGATCCATATCCGACCAGCACCCGGAATAGAGACTAGTTACAGCACGGTTCCAACTCGCTGTGGTTTTCCACCGCAGAAGGGTTGGTTCAAAATTAGCATTCACTTGTGTAAATTTGCATTACGATTCCATTCCGTTCCGCTGTTTTATAGTACTTCTTTTAAGGAGGATGGAAATTTTCAAGTTCTGAGTTATCGGGAAGGCATCAATACATTGCGATTTGTGCAATTCTACTAATAATGAATAATATATAGAATATGCCCTTTTCTGCTTCAGATGATCCATGCATATCAATGCAGATCACAGGTATCCCAGGGCATTTCGACCAATCAGATGATGGTGACAACCAGCTTGGTTTAGGCATGCCATGCCAGTCCGGGGTATGGGTCGGGTACAGCTCAGTTCCTGGTGGCAGTGGAAAAGCACCCTTAAAACTGCAAATGTCAAATTCACAAACATGAAGGGGTTACCATATTACCCAACCCTTGGTGAGCCAAATGTGACATTACCGGGATTAAAAGTTACTGAAAAATAGATACAAAGGTAAAAAGGGTAAAAATAGATATTAACAAAATATTCTAATGGTTCAGATAATTAAGGAAAGAGTGCAGTCTTACTTCTCTGCCAGCGCCCAGTCCTCTTGGATCTGCTTCTGCCGGGCACGCTGGTACTCCTCCCTCCAGCACTTTGAGCAGAGGCCTTGCCAGGATGTATTGCCATAGTAACCACATCCTTTCTTGCACAGTAGCTCTGACTGGTCCACGTGGATCCCTCTACGCTCAGACTTCTGGCTCATCTCTCTGCTGACAGGGCCAGAGCATGTAACGGGTGGACTGACTTACTGGTGGAAAACAGCATAATCTAATTTAAATTTACAGGTGTCGCATGGCAGTCAGAACTGGGAATTTAGCCCATCAGAAGAGAAAAATTAATTTTAAAGATTTGTGCTTTATGCTTTACAAAGACTGGCAGTGTTAATATCAAACATGCACTACAAATGATCCTCTGTATGCCTGTGTGTGGGTCTTGCAATGTACCTTGCCTAACACCCTCTGTTTGTAGGAGAAACCTCCGTGACCATAACTGTAAAAAGGTCATATTATAAATATTGCATATCACAACAATTTCATTGTTAGCGCAAAAAGCCAAATGCACATACTATACAAGTACATGTATTTGTAAGCAGATAGACAATAGGGCCCATCTGGGTTCAGGTGAGAAATAAATTTGTAATCCGTGCCCACGGTTATATCTTGATTTTTAACAAATATCGGCTGATACCAATATAACAGCCAATATATCACGCATCGCTAAAGATAATATTACTTTTTACATGGCTAACTACAGTAGTTACCTGCTTCAGTCTTGACCATTGAGTGTTTCCCAAAAGCATAATAGCATAAAGACCATGAGGTACAGTACAGCACCCTTTGATAATAATAATGAGCGTTTCCCCTGCCATTCTACGTTCGGGAAATTCACAGACTGGCACAGTTACTTTGCACAACTACCTGCAGCATGAGACCTGCATAATAAGATGATATGTAGAATAAGTTATGCAGAACTTGATTATGGAACATATACATCTAGCTTTTCCAAATTAACGTCCCTAAAAAAAAAAATTGGTGCAAATATGTTGGTTCCACCAAGCTGCTGGTTTAACGACAAGGAACCGCCCTTTGTGAAAGAATACGAGTATCTTATATGTACAATCGAAAAAGCAGGGTCACCTAGTCCCTGGAGCAACTGGACTTTGCACAAGGACCAACACTGAAATCTCTCGGTGAGCGGCGACCTTATGATCACACGCACCCGAAGGGCAAATACCGGTGCTAAAACCGAGACAACTTTCATAGAGACACTAAGGAGTTTTAACATAATAGCATTCTTTTTGGTACACGCTTAAAGGAGGAAGTACCTACTTGAGACAATCACTGAAGCTTCAATATGCTCTAAAAATGTTCTCAAAAATATTAATCACAACTGGGAACCTTTTAGGGTGTCCCCTGCATACTGTCACCTAGCGTTCAAGATGGATGCAGCAGAGTTAAGGAACCTTCAAAGCATACAACTGAAGATTTAACATTATTGACCAAAGACTACTTGGAAACTGCAGACAGGATTTAAGTGCTACATCTGGCCTGGTACCACACAAACCCATTTATAACAGTGGTATCAATGACTTATTTATCACAGCGAACTGTGTACCCCATGTAACTGACCACTTAAAAAAAATCCCCAGAATGTAGCCACTTCAGGAATAGACATACATACCCTTGCATTTCAGAAGGCGGAGCAGGCCAGCGTGTGACCCCACTTGAGAATATATGACTGTCTTGGTTACAGGATCCCTTTTGTTATGGAAGCCGGGTTGACTGACGACTCCCACTGCAGGAAGCATTAATATTTCAGCATGCTGAATCTGCCATTTTGGTTCAGAGGACACTGCAAAATGCACTACAGTCTGCATCCTTTTTTCTGCAACCTCTAAAGAGGTCATTCCTGCTCCTCAGTGTTTATTGTACCATTTGTACTGTTTGTTCAATGACTGTAAAGGGGCAGGCCTTAAGGCTGCAATGTGTAACAGAAAAGGAGTTAAGAGAGGGTCACTTGATAGAAATGTTGCTTACATTCAGTTCCTCTTCCAAACCTCTAGGAAAGGAACAGTGCTTTCATCAGACCATAAAACACCCACCAAAATAAGATTAAAACTGTAATTTTAACAGGACGGATTCAATTCAATTCAATTCTTTTTTATATAGCGCCCTTCATAACAGAGTTGTCCCAGGGCGCTTTACATGGGTGTGTTAGAATACACTGGTATACATTGATACCAATTGATACAACTGATACAACTTTCTCATTAGCCCATTTGCATTGCAAGAACCTTTGCAGAGCAGAAGCATCACTGGATTCTCCCTTTTTTCAATGACCTGTCAGTGAATACTCCATTTCTTATTCGTTTTACATGTTTATACTAGTCGATGCATTTCACTGCCTCCAGGCACCAAGAATACCATTTGAAACAGATAATAAAAAACCTTGCAATAAAAAAAGTAACAGTTATTATTATTAGTAGTAGTACAAAATGTTTATAACACTAATCTTATGCATAAAAAGTATGCAATAACCTTTGTTATGAGTAGCAGCAGTCCGTGAGGGTATCAGTCCTTTGGTTTACAGATAGTTATCTAAGTAAATGGACCTGCACAACAAGGACACTACAGAACATTCCAGAACATTCCAGAGGGCAATAACATGACCTCCAAACTAGAGCGTAAGACACACCTGGGGACCCAGGTAACAAACAATG
This sequence comes from Petrocephalus sullivani, assembly GCA_026780845.1. Taxonomy (NCBI): domain Eukaryota; kingdom Metazoa; phylum Chordata; class Actinopteri; order Osteoglossiformes; family Mormyridae; genus Petrocephalus; species Petrocephalus sullivani. The sequence continues at coordinate 8,841,435 of JAODKM010000037.1, read as the reverse complement.
TCTGCATCCTGACAGACACAGCTGTACCCTGGCTAAAGACATAAAGTAAACATGTTTTACTGGTACTTTTACCTGCTATGTACCTGTCATTGCAAAAAGAAAACTAGTTCTTTCTGAGCACAGATTTTACTTCACATAGACTACACTCTGGTTAAATGTCTAATACTGCACACAGTTCCAAAGAAAATGGCACACAGGGTTCACTGCATCACATTGAACTTCCACACCGACTGTGACCTTGGTAAAGACTCAGTTGCTCAAAGTGACGGTTAAGGCCAACAGCGCAAATAAGCGCAAATCTGAAAGTAAAATGTGCGACTTTCATTAAGGAAGAAAAATTTGATGTGGCACAACACTTGCAGTCCATCAGAATGAAATGGAAGCTAAATGGATAGAATCATATAATTAAAATTCTAAATCAGTTACTTTAATAAAAGCAACAAGCAACAAAAACAAACCTCTAGCTGACAATGACTATGTTAGGGACAAAGGATAGCACCTGTCTCGTTTTTTTAAATTACAGTACAGAAAAACACAGAAAAGCACCATGACACCAGAAACTAATTCTGCGGAGCTGAATGAGCTAACTTCTCATTGAAAGTCACGTTTTCTTCACCCTATTCAAGCTTAAGCACTTCTTTCACCATCTACTTTTAAACACACATTCATTTTATAGTCCTAGCTATAAATGCTTCATTAGCCCCTCCTCGTTTTCTAAATGGAACCAATTTCATTACTTAATTTTGCTTCAGGCACATAATCTATGTATCCGCTTAAGGAAAAGCAGACACCATGCATGAAATGTAACGTGATATTTGACCCGAGGGATGTTTTCAAAGGAGGATCAGTTAGGTATACTGACATGTAAAGATCCACAAAGTTGCCCTGCTACAAATATTAATCACCATAAGAAACCATGCAATGTCTGAAGGATCGCTTATTTAAAAAAACGCGAATGTATCGCGAGCTAATGCGAAACTCCAGCGGATCGACAAAGTGACCCAGCACGCCATCCGATTTATATCTACTAAACAAGGGATATAAAAATTAGTGTGGGAGCCGGAGCACGTAAGGAACCATAAATATATTGGATTGTATTGTGCTGTGAGGGTTCATGCAGTGATGCGAAAGTTCGCCAACATATACTGTGTGTGTGTGTGTGTATTATATTATATTATGTATGTATGTATGTATGTATGTGTGTGTGTGTGTGTGTGTGTGTGTGTGTGTGTGTATGTATAGCATTTTAATGCGGGCAGATCTCTCTGACCTGGCCAGCTTAAAGGTCGCTCCCCAGCCCAAAGGTGCCGCCGCCGCCGGTCCGAGCCTTACCAGCACCGCGCTTCAGCGAACGCCCAGAGACAGGAGGGTACCGACGGGCAGCGGAGCCCCGTTACGGTCGGCACAATGTCACCGCTCGCTGTCGGGCTCCGCAGCCTCGTACCGCAATTCTGCGGCGCCCGGTTAGCGCCGCCTCGGGCGGCCGGCGGGGCTGTAAGCCGCATTTACACGCCCCACACCCCGGGCTTACCTCCCGATACTCCGCACCGCCGGCGGACTCCCGGGGTGAGAGCGGCATCCGCGGGCGCCGCTAAGCTAACATGCTAACGGAGCCGCTACGCCGACAGTCAGCGGCCGGCTCCCCGGGCCCCCTCACCGGGCCCCCTCACCGCCGCGCTCCCCGGCCGCCCCCCGGCGTGCGCCTTACCTCCGCGCCGCCGACAGCCCCCGACCTCCGGCGCCTCGGCGCTTCTCCCGTTATGTTCGCGCGGCGGCCGTCGGCGTCAGAGGCGCGCGCGTGGTCACGTGGTCGCGCCGCGGCCGGGGGGCGACCGGCTGACATCAGCGCCCGGGCGCGCGACTTATGATAAACGGTAAATGACATTAATAAATAATATTAAATAGGTAATAGTGTTGTTATGAATAGTAGTAATTATAACAACAATAATAATGATGATGATAATAATATACTCTGTTGTTATGAATGAATTAATATATTATTAATAATACTTTCGCTCTTACTGGCGTGCTCCCCTTTAAAATCCCGACTGGTACTTTTTAGTACTACGTTAAAATTTCCAAAAACATTCTTATTATTGTTACACATGTATGAATAATTTAAACAACCGGTGAAACTGCAGAGGCCAGTTCCATTAAGTATTAAATTACTTAAATTATACACTTTAATTCCGCTGCCAATACTGGATTCGGAAGGATGATACTCAGTGTAGAAACTGCAAACAGTAGAAAAATCCCTCGCAGCATCACACGTAATTGTAGTAATAAGAAGATTCAGTTAGAGGATGTCTGATCGCCCCTCTAAGGACTTCATACTGGTCGGATTTGTATATCATTGGGAATGTCCGTCTTACAGTGGCTCATCCCGAGCAGGGTCATTGTGGAGTCTGGAGCCTTTCCTAGGCAACACATGACAAGTCAGGGATAAATTTTAGGTGGGATACCAGTCTATTGATGGGCACAAACTCTCACATATAATCTTAAATCATGCAACCCCCCCCCCCCCATGCACGGGTGGGATTCAAGCCCTCAGCCTTTTGAGGACTGCCTACCCTTGTACTGAACATACAACCAGCAAAATAGTAAGTTAAACAGATTTTTCTCCTACACAAAATGAAATGAGGACTCTGTAGACACAGTGATGACTTTAAGCACAGTTCTATTTGCACCTTATTATAAAAAAAACTGCAAAACACACACACTCACACATTTGACTGTTAGCACAGAGCAGCATTGTATGCAGTGACCATTTTTGAAGAAGAACAGTAATTTTTTTATATAAATTACCATTAATGGGCACTCCTAAAGCTGCATAAATTTAACTGTAGGCTGACCATGTCAACTAATCTTATTTATTCATAGGTTAGCTACACCTGTGCAGAATGCACACATGTATTATGACCTGAATAATACACGTACTGTACCACATACTTAGTATACAGTCTGCAAACAAGTTTATGAGGCACTCAGAGATATTGGTCTTCTTATAACATTACAACTGAGGAGAAGATTATGTCATGAACAGACACTGACCTGCTGATCTCCAATCTACGGAAAGTGACAGACGGTAATACAAGGATTTTTGGTGACAGCCGAGTAGGGAGCAGGTCAGATAACAACATTAGGTCATTACTCACAAGTTACAAGTGCCCAGTCACTAAGGTACACACATAACTGACGAATACAATGGCTGTAATAAAGCTATGTTCTCCCACTCAAAATTACAGTTCAGTATTTTATGTTAGTTGGAACAGTCTAGCTCAGTGTTCCTCAGTCCGGTCCTCGGGGACCCCGAGACAGTCCACGTTTTTGCTCCCTCCAAGTTCCCAGCAAAAATGTTGACTGTCTGGGCCTCCCCAAGGACTGATTCCAGAAACATTGGTCAAGCTCTGGAAAAGAATTGTAATCTGTTACATTTTACTGTGTAAATAATTACAATAGAAGAAAACACTATTAAATACATCAGACAACACATCACCAAAAAACCTGGGAGAAAACATCATATTAACAAGGTTCTTTTCATAATCATGTCACTTTTTAATCAATGGTGTATAAATTATGAAAATATATATATGTATATTTAATAGAGTGTCAACTCTCCTTAAAAACCTTCTCAATAGCAATTTTCCTTGAAAATTTTCTTAAGTGTTGAACTGAATTTACACATCATCCCAACTTCCACAAGTATGAAACTGATAGGGATCCAGGGTCAGTCTAAGTTCTCCAATCTGTTATTGACTGGTAAAGTCTGGTATCTAAGGCAACAGAAATTGGATAGAAGACTGAGGGTGACTCTCCCGCTCTACAAATTGCGTCAACTGTATGAAATTCCTGCTATAACAACATCTTAAAGCACTGGCCTTATTTCATGGCTTTTAGCCACCAGACGTCCTGCTAAGCTCATTTCCAGGCTTTTCAGGAATGATGCATAGATTGCTTCGGCCTGAAACAGATAAGGTTGCTTTGTTGATCACACAAAATAACCAGAACATTTTTGTTTACAGATTACCAGTAACTTGTGAATATTTACAGCATGGTTAGCAATTTCCATGTATTCACCCATTAGAGGTTCAAAACATTTAAGCAGTTTAAATTACAAGTCTCAGCGAGTTATGCCAAGAGTATGCCTATACTGAAGCAGAGAGGTGTGGCTAATTACTCACAAGATATTAAAGACCCAGTCCAGCCTAAGTTACGTATTTTTCTTGATTTATATGTTTTTGCACAACAGCAGACTAACAACACTCCAAAAGTTTGTTAAACTTGATAGATGCTATGAAAACATGTCCCTTCTGTTCCTGCAGGTTGCTCTGATGGTCACTTCTTGCCATCAGAACACAAGCTTTCTTTTCACTGACCAGTGCTGCTGTACTGTTAAGGGACTCCAATGCTGCATTCATGAATGCACAGTCATACCCTGAAAGTCCCCCGGAGGTAAAGACATACAGAGAAACTTATGCTTACAGAAAAGTCATTTTTAAGGATTTGACTTTAAAAATAACATGCAACGCAAAGCAGTTCAGTTGTTACCTAGAGATGATGTAAAACTGTTAAAGTGACTTAAAGTTAAAGTGTTAAAGTATTTTGTGTCAAACTGACCAATTTACTCAATGTACCAGACCAGGGATGCCCAACTCCAGTACTGGAGGGTCAGAATACAACACAGTCTGTAGATTTCCCTGCTCAAACACCTCTTAATCAGCTAATTACCAGGTTTAATAGGTATGCTTCAGAAGGGAATGCTGCAAACTGTGTTGGATTCTAGCCCTCGAGGACTGGAGTTGGGCACACATGGACCTGACTGTTACGACCACAGGCATGCTCCTTTGACCTAACTGATTTTTCTGCAGCTCCTTTCTTTTGATTATGGTGAGTGGAGACCGGATTAGTGTTAAGTTGCACCTGATACAGACGAGGGCTTCTGTGTCTAGAGAAGCACGTGTGAAAATGTCCCTCAAAATAAATTAGTAGTTGAAGTGAGAAACATCATTCATTGGCCAGGGCTTTTTCTGGTTTGTCATTGGCCAGCCCAGTACCAAAGCCCTTGTTTGCCATGGAATACAACCAGCCAGTTTCCGTGCCTTAGCTTCTAAAGCACTGCAAATTTTTTTTTTTTTAAAAGTAAAACCTCGATAAAATAAAGTGACAAATGTGCTTTTGCATGTACCCATGAAATATCCGACCAGGCAGCTCAATTTCCACCAGCTGTAGCATGAAACCACAACACAGCAACCGACGCGTCGCCACAAAACCCATAAACGAGAAACAAAACCACCAGGAAGACGGCACATACGCACAAACAGCTGCTTCATTTCCTAAAAATAAGCCTATGCTTTGTGCACGAGACCTCCGAGTTAAAAAGAAAATGACAAGAGTGAGCAAAATAAGATAAAACAGCTGTAGCTTTCAGTCATGTTAAAAATACGACACCGTTATAAAAGCTGTAAAGGACAGTCGCCATATTTAAGAGGTCTGTGGCTAAAGACAGACGGTACAGCTACGGTCTGGTCGACACGTACAGCATTAGCTCAGGAATTAAGATGCTACGGGAAGAAGTGCTCGAATCCCTGACTGAATAAACTTCACGCTGCCAGCAGCCAGACAGCGGCTGGAAACTTCCTCATTTCCATGAGGAAGCCATAGACCGGCCTGCTTTTACCACCATGTTATCTTGAACTCATAGATGGGCCTCTTGCAATAGTAGTGGTTGATGAGATGCTTATCGCACACCCCAATGCACTGCTGGTCCGCGGCGATGCCGCGCTCGGCCAGGTCGCTCACGATGCAGTGAAGCAGGTCGTAAACGTCCGCCACTGCCTCCCAGGGCCCGAAGGACACGTCTACCTCGCAGTGGTGCTCAAAGAGCTTAGCCTCGCTCTCCGAGCACTCGAAGCGCAGGGCGTTGAAGAGCGGCCTCTCGTACGGGGTGACGGGCATCTCCTCTTTGTAGACGCAGATCTTCAGCTTGGCGAAGCGTGCCTTCTTCTGCATGGCCCGCAGCTTGGCGATCTCCACGATCTGCTCCAGGTTCTCTGCAGACGGGACACAGGGGGCTGAGGCTGAGTGGAACCGGGGCTCCTTGTGTCATCCTACGTTAAAGACTCTGTGGGATAGAATCTATTCGCAAGAAATCAGGGCGAAAAGGTGCCGCGATCAAGGCAACAAGGCCTACAGAGAGACTCTGCCAAATCTAGACAACTCGGTTCAGGAACAGCTCACCTTTGTAGTAGGGAAGGAGGTCAAGGAAAGCCTGGCGGACTTTCTCTCCTGTGAGTGGCTGAGTGTCCTCCAAACTGTCCAGCAAGGGTCCGATGGCATAGTATTGCGCCTCCTTGTGGACAGCCCGCACGCGGTCACGCTGCGGAAGCTCCCCCTCTCGGAGGAAGTTCAGGATATCCCTACAGACAGCCCCAAACATGGTCATTCGCAGAATCCACATAAAGACCAACTCTACTACAGCCACAACACCGTAGAAAGAGTATTCTCAGTAGTTAATTTAAGACCTATCCATTCATTCATCAGTCTTCTACATCTGCTTGTCCTGGGCAAGTTTCTAACAATACTAAAATCTGCAAAATAAGAAAGATTAAATTGTATTTCTGAACAGGCTTCAAACAACCGCCAGTCCCATTTAAAGTTCATTCATTGCACTTTTTCCAAACGGACAAATGTATGCTGGGAAGGAGCAAAAATGTGGACTGGGGGTCCCCGAGCACTGCCCAAAGCACACAAGGCCAGGGCTAACCCTGAACAGGATGCCAGCCCATCACACACTATGGGCAATTCAGGGATGCTACTTACCCTAACTGTCTCTAGGAGCAAACCAGCATAACAGAGGGGGAATGCCAAATCCCACGCACACAGAGGGGGCTGCATTTGAACCTCAAACTCTGAACAACACTGTTGTCTTATTTACTGTATAAGTAAATAAGAACTGTATTACCTAGCTTTAGTCAATCCAACCGACAACTCACCCAAAATAAGCTCCATCCCTGTCGATAAAAAAGCGGCCCTCTGCATCGCGGGGTATATGATGCCGGCCACTGAACATGGCCGCCAGCATGGTGTCCTCGTAGCGCCTGAGCGTGGACAGGCGAGTGGTGAAGTAGGTGCCGCCCACATTCAAAGGGATGACTTCTGGGAACTGGGGACAACAGGGTCCAAAAGTCAGCATCATACCAACTGGAAAGGAAGTTCTACGCATGTTTTCAGAAAGGCTAAAGTACCCGAGCTTCAGTGATATGCCACGCAGAAAAGGCCGGAGATTTAATAATCTTATGGGGTACAGATTAATGCACCCAACGGTGAAACCTTGTAGTCTCCTAACAAACACAGCTACCCATCCAACCATTTTCCATACTTGCCTGTCCTGTGCAGGATTGGCAACTAAACAGCAACTAAACACATGGATCTCATTCACAGATTTTATTTTAGTTTCAGCCTCCTATGAGGAATGTGTGTCGTTTAGTATTTTCATCTGCATCTGAGGAATTACAAAAGTAATGAATTAAATCAATGTCTTCTTATAATGAACACTAGGTTAAGCAAGTTTCCCTGCTAAATCAGCAGCATTATTTTAGCATTGATAGAGAAAAGAAAGGTTATTGGAGGTACCTTTCAGATGAAATCAACTTGCTGTAACAAATAAAAATTAAACCACAAATAAAATCCATTTAGAATACATTCTAGTTCAGACAGACTGAAATTAATAAAAGTATAAAAGATCCTTATACAGACCATGTAAAACAAGGAGCAATTCCTTGGTTTCAGATCAGTTGCTGATCGCATGCAGACAGATGAAAGCACGGAAAAAGCCTAACATTCCTGCTAAACCTAAGAGCCATTTGGAACAGTCCCCTTAATCAATGTAACCAAATAATCTTTGGAGGTTTGGATCTACTCTAAAGTGTACAGTACACGAAAAAGTGCTTTTTGGTTTAAATTGTGTTTGTGCAGGGTCTAAAGTCTCAGGACAGCTCATTTGTTCTGCAGAGTACTTCTATCAGTATAGTCCATCCAATGACAAGAGTTTAATTCACCTGCCGTCCAGGGAGGCTGGGCCATATGGTGAAGTGGTTAAACCACAAATGCACTCAAACAACTCCTATGATAACTTTCCAGGCTTGTATGTTATGGGTAGGTAAATCCAACTTATATAAATTAGACTTATGTAAGGGATTGTGGAACTGTTTATTTACATCAGTCAAGCACTGCTAGTATATAAAGTGTATACAGCACATCATACATTAACCATTTTGCAAAATGCACGGAGGTACCATTGTACATAGATCTCAATCACGTGAGATCCGGTTGGTCTGTCTCTTGCCCTTTTGCCAACAATACCAACAGTATATTGACTTTGCTCGATTACACGATGGCGACGGCATCGGGGCTGGGAGCATCGGCAAGCCTTTCGGATCCTGACTTCCCCGAACCCGATTACAAAGAAGGTTAATCCCAAAGAAGGCCACGGTCTGACACCCGAGTGATGTGAGCCAATTAGGACACGACGCCAGTCGGGACCGGCCAATCAGATGCGAGCAAGCCGGAGGAAGAGGGCATGAGTAATTCATCTGTTGCCAATGGAGACAAATCCACAGTCGGGGGGGGGGATGAGAAACGTGGGAAACGGGAGTTAAAACGCCCGTAAATAGGCGAGCCTTTATAAATAAAGTTCCCAGGGGAGGCAGCGCAGCATGGAAGCGCAGCAACGCGCATAATAACGCCGATCCCGGTACATGCATACGTGCACAGCACTAACAACAACATCCGCCCATCTCCGTCCGACTCACCTCCTGGGAAGCGGCGAGCGCACGAAGCGCCTGGCCGGGGTTCGGGTTCTGGATGGAGGCGGCCGGCTTCCGGAAACGCTCCTCCGCAGGATCCGAACTCGACATGGCATGGAGCGGTCGGCCAGGCTCGCACTGGCCAGACAGTACCACCATCACTCCGGGCTGGCGGACAGCGCGCCTGTCCTGCGCGAAGCTGCTCAGCCAAGAAGCGGGCGTGGGCACCGGGCTGCCGGCGTTCGGGGAAATGGGTCGCTGGCCGCTGGAAGTGTCGCCGGCACCATGCTGCTGCATGCACACGCACGCACCGGGACCGCTAATCGCAGGCGGAGGAATGAAATCGGCGTCCGTGCGTGCGGGGCTGGCGGGGCAGCCGACGCCGATCCAGGGGTGGGACTTGGCGGCTGCTGGAGGGGACACTCTCCTGGTGTCGCTCCGCGCCGTGGCGCATCTGCTCGGCTGTAGCCAGGGTCCCCCTGCCTCGCAGATACGGCAGATCCCTCCGATCGGCTCAGGACCAGGAGCTGTGCGCCCCGCGCATCTGTAGATGTCGACACCTCACTGCTGTAATCGCTCTTTGTTTATTGCCGCTTTCACCCTGGTGCATGTTCAGATGAGCATTTCCTAAGCAATCATTCTGTTTCAGGGGATACAGTATAACGCATGATCCTGACAGAAGGTCTAAATATCTCCACTTAAAATGTCTCTTAACTGAAGGTGGATGTTCTGGGTAAAAATGACGCTACTTCAAGTGGTTATTTATTAAGGGAGAAAATATAACTCTAAACTAATATGGTCCAACTTTTTAATATTTCTATACATTATTCACACATAAAATGGTGTATTCACTGCCAAGTTCTGGTTGTTCAACGTGATAATATTGGCCATAAGGTCTCGAACGATGGGGTGGAACGTTGATATCTTTCTCGGTATGCAAATAATTAAAAAGATTCTTCCTGTTCAAAGAATTTTAATCTACACGTATAAATGAGTGTAGTGTGTTCGCATTTGTTATGCAAAATTATTAGAAATAACACACACATACTCACACACAAAGCTAAAATGCAGGCCTGGCTCCAGCTCTCGGTAACAGGGTGGGCCAGGAAGATTTTTTGGGGGGGGGGGGGGCAAATACATAAAAAAAAAAACACTCCCCCCCCAGGGCGGGGGGGGCCCG
>JAODKM010000037.1:8804637-8821120 GCA_026780845.1 Petrocephalus sullivani | reverse complement strand
GGGGGGGCGCGGGGCAAAATCCCCCCCCCGCCTGGTGGGGGGGCCAGTGCCCCCAGGTCCCCCCCCCCCCCCCCCCCCGACACTTTGTACGATCTCCTGCTGGCAGTCAGTGCCCGGATGAGCGTAAAACGGATGTGCTGCTCAGAAGCTAACCCCTATCTAGGAGAAGCATTGGTCCACAGTTAAAAAGCCCCAGTAGAGGCACGGCACAACCCGTGTGCCTATGTCACGTGTGTCCATGTGACCCAGCTGGTTAGCGTTACCACAACAGAAAACATGGCAGCATCATAACAAAGGCGGCGGCTTGCGTAGGCAACGTGGCTGTTATTTCCTTTATTTTTAATTATTTATTTTGTCAAATCTAACTTGTTGGAATGCATTCGACGGCTGATTTAGGCGACTATCAGGCAGCTGCCTGTACTCAGGTCAGGCATGTCCACGCGCGGACCAGACGGAACGAAAACAGCACCACAGGACACTTAAAAGCACACAATAAAGGGTGTGACGTCCCACAATGTCGGGTTCCGTTTTTAACATCAGGCGCACGGTATGGATTACATCGAGAAACACCGAGTATACCATAGGCCTAGGGTGTAGCCCATAACTATGTCTATTTGTAGTTGAGTTTAGATTACAACTCAATGTCAAGGCAGTAAAACGAGCTCTGCTATGCAGCAGACTTACGGAACCATACGGGCAGAATGGTTCCTGTAACATAAAGACACACACGGTTTAACGCAGGCATCTGTGATCTCACTCTACAACTCAACGAAAAGGAAGGACGACAGAAGATTGCTCGGTAGCAGCGTGCTAGAGCTCGTCACCACGATGATTTGGGCGGGGAATTTCGATGGCCATAATACTGCGTGATGATGGCCCCACCCTTAGGTAGCCATCACCGAATCCAATCCAGAAGCAATGATCTAAATACAAAGATTTTTCACGACTTTCTTTTTCACGGAACAATGTTATATCGTTTGAGATGTCATGCAGAAGTTAGGTCTAGGACATATAGTACAGCATGTCTAGAGGTGAGAGTGGGGCACACAGGAATTTTGTCTTGCTCTGCTCTATTTAAACATGTAAAACTACTTTAATTTACACAGTTTCCTGTTCTACTCAGCATCCGGTGCTGCTGTTCCAAATGGTCATACAGAGCAAACTTTTCTTTTTATTAGATTTAGAAATCAACAAATAGACTAGTGTAGAGGCTACTTATTCCAATGTAATAGAAAAATAATTAGAAAATGTCATCGTTTGGAATGTGTGTGCAACATTTTCAAGATCCCCCTCGCACCACCCCCCCTCATTAAAATTAGACCTCAAAAACATTTGTAAAATTTGTCATACGACACTCAACACCCAGGTAAACACACCGCGAAACCACACACATTTACCAAAAAAAAAAAGAACTCATGCATAAAAAATACATCTCCTCCGGTACATTGTGCATCGTTTGACAGTATGCGACTCGCTCCTTTTAAAATATATTTCAAAACGTGTGCATGTGCTTGTGTGAAAGTGACAGGCAGAGACAGGGAGTGTGTGTGTGTATGTATGTATGTATGTATGTATGTATGTGTGTGTGTGTGTGTGTGTGTGTGTGTGTGTGGGGGCATCTGGATACTCCTTCCTACCGTGGCAGCACGGTACTCTAAGCCAGTGTGCCAGCGACACTGGACGCTATTACGATGCCCAACACCACACAGCATATAATAATCATGATTTTCTTCTGCATGGTGACACAGAGAAAGCAGCGGAGGTCCCAGGGGAGCATGAAAAGAGGAACACACGGGGTTAGAAGGTGACGGAGGAAAGCTCTGCAGCAAGCCCGGCTCAGAAGAACACAATGCAAATCACACCAAGGGCAGCCAAAGCAGGCGGGAGCTCATGCAGGAATGTGACAGCGCAAGGTGTACCGCTTCCACGGAGCTGCTGCCGGGACGCTGTGACATCACTGTCGCACTGTTCCATTAATGCTTACCCATTGTGATTCACGATCACTGTAGCTTTGATCCAGATCATTTAGACAGACAGACAGACAGGCAGACAGACAGACAGACAGACAGACAGACAGGCAGACAGACAGACAGACAGGCAGGCAGACAGACAGACAGATTGACAGACAGAAAGGCAGACAGACAGACAGATAGATGGATAGATAGATAGATAGATGGCTAGATAGATAGATAGATGGCTAGATGGATAGATAGATGATACTTTATTCATCTCCTTGGGGAAATTCAAGTGACCAGTACCTCAAATACATCAGTAGAAATTCTTAAAAAATTGTTACAGTGTTAGAAGGTACAGTAGTAACCAAGTCAGAAATCCCTGGTGTTGGCGACAGCATTATAAAACCTCATGGCCGTAGGGACACGTGACCTTATGAAACCGTCTGCTTCACAGCGCAGTCAGAGCAGACGGCTACCTCTGCACGGCTTCTCTGACCTACCACACGTCTGCTCCACAGCGCAGTCAGAGCAGACGGCTACCTCTGCACGGCTTCTCTGACCTACCACACGTCTGCTCCACAGCGCAGTCAGAGTAGACGGCTACCTCTGCATGGCTTCTTTGACCTACCACACGCCTGCTCCACAGCGCAGCAGACGGCTAAAATACTTCATATTTAATGAATACTACAATACTTACTCACATCTGTACATTTGACTTACACATTGGGGCATATTATTTATTCTCATCCGTACATTAGACATTTATCTGTTCACGTTGGGACAATTTAGTTACTTGTACCTTTTATTTTACTCTTATTTATTCCCTTTTACTACATCTGTTTTTGCTGCTTTAATCTGAGCTGCTGTAATGCCTCCATTTCCCCCCAGGGATCGATAAAGTACCATCTCGTCTCTCCTCTCATCTCAACAGCCAAGGCAGTTCAGACTTCGGCAGAGGATTTTGGCTGCACTACACTCTGAGATTAATTTTTCTGCTTCATACTTTCTGCAGAGCCCTGTAAGACAGCACCTGCGTGCTTCTCCATGTCCTGTCTGCTCACGACGGCTGTTTCGGGACATCCGCGGAGCACCAGGAGAACATTAACAGAGCTCGCACAACATGCCGTGTCAGGATGAACATGGACACACGTGCCCACTGACAGGGCTGCCAACTCTCACGCATCTGGCGTGACACTCCCGCTTTCAGGCTCGCACGTAAGAAATCTTACAGCCAATACATATTAGCAACATCAAAAGTGTCGGGGTAGTTTGGAAACCCTACAGACTATTTGCAAGGTAATAAAACTATCACATACATGTAAATGTGTGTGCAGACTTGTCTCGAATTGAAAATCTCATTCCAGCCAGCTGAGCAAAGTTGGCAACCCCGCCATTAAGCTCCTGTCTCAAGGCTCACCAGCTTGACTGTGCCTCTCCCCACCCCTTGGTTACACCTGAAGCCCAGACTGTGAGTGTTTCTGACAGACCCCAAACCTGGGGCAGCTCTCTGCACAGCCACACTAACAGAATTCTCTCTCCACTGGGAATTCCGTTCAAAATTAAAATCTATAAGACAGAAGGTGTCTATCCTCTGTTGAAATCCCCCCCCCCCAAAAAAAATATAATCTGTGCCATGTTGTTCAGACACTGTGACTCAACTGCTATGCGGATTTGAGGCAAACCCTGTTAGACAAGGAAATACAGAAAATGTACCTGCACCAATCTGTAGGCAATCTTATCCAGAAGGGGCCACTCTGTGTGTGGCTTTTCACTGCAACTGCCCAATTAGATTACTAATTAGAGGACTGATCGTTGGAAGAGTCCTCACACATGCGTTGAACAGCTGCGCTAAAGGTTATCCCGAAAACCTGCATACACAGCGGCCCTTTGAGGATAAGACTGACTGAAGGTTGAAAGGTCAGACTCAAACTCAGTAGCATCAAAGAAAAACCCGACTCACAACGGCTAAGAGGCTTATTTCTCCAAAAACACCACCGCTGTTAGCCGTGGCTAACAACCGACGATAAAGTCTCAGCATCATCGTTCCAACATTCGGCACGCTGAGCTCAAGATGTCTTCTCACGTCTATATCAAACCTAGATTCCTTTTTCAAGTGTTCCAAATTATGCCTGGATGCTATATTATGTTATATATTATTAGATTTTGACTAAGAAGGTTTCAGCAGTCAAGCTTCCAGTGAATATATGTTTTTTGTTATTTGGGTTTCTTTCTAACCAATGACACATTTGGATTTGCCGTATGAATTTTGTTTCGCCACACGATAAGTCGATAATCTGGATCACTCTGTCAAAGTTTAAATATGCCGAGTATGAATTCCTTGGCGGTCTGAGTACAATTCCTATATACTTGATCCTACTATCTAGAGGAGAATTCCTTATTTAGTATTTTAAATGCTTTTATTAATACTAGGTGCTGTCAAGTCATATTAGTTGACGTCAGGCTCGTTTAGAATTCCACTGAAAATCCATATATAGTCATTTCCACTGTAATTTTATCACAGTGCATAAATTTACATCAATGACTGTTGAGCAAATGAAATGTGTGCAGTTCGCTGCTGGAAGCTTTCCAGCTTTCGCCACTAGAACTTAGCAGCTTAAATACAGCTTGAGACATGGAACAGGAACAGACTAGATTGTAATAGCGAAATTATTTATTACTACCAGGCCTTGTTTTATGAGGGACATTAAGGCTTGAGATGCTGCTGGTGTACATTAGGGATACGCATCCCCATCACTTAGGTTAATGCCATATGCACCTCGACGCCATGCCAGTGGTCCGGTACATTAAAAAATACATATGAAGCAGCTACAAATGCGATATGATACGATTCTGCAGCTATTGCGATATGTGTGACTCGACACATTCAACGTGATGCAATTCAACACGATAAGATGTGATGTAAAAGAATATGATGCTAGATACAGAAACAGTTTACAGAGGGGGAATCATTCTTAATATAATATTACTGGTCATTTCTACAGTAGAAAGGCATAGGGCCTCTCTTAGTAATTATATATTAACAAACTGGATTTTACCAATGCAAAGATGTTAGGAACAATGGATCCCGAGTTGGGTGCAAATTGTATCTGGTGCACAATCGCATCGTGAACTTTCGTGCTGGTGCACCGATGGGAGTGGGTGAATCTTACCAGCCCTAGTGCACACGCTCCATTCTGTGGACGTGCTTTTAGGCCTTTTCGATTTGAGAGCAGTCGCCGAAAATGAGATGCGTCTCCATTAGACCTACGTTGGCCATGGGGGGTTTGTATGTGAGAGAGGCGCCACCTGGTGGATGCTGTGTTATACTAACAAAGAGTCAGGCAGACTATTATCTTGTTCCTATTGAATGTCTGCTCTGGACGATAGCCTTCTTGGATGACTAATCCTTACTATGAGTTCTTCAGTGGACGAAGACGGCAGCTGTGATTCATTTCAAATAGAAATATTCAAGATTATTTCTGAAGATGTCCATATTCCTCGCAGCTCGACAGTAGCTAGTCATTTCACTGTCATTGAGAAAATCTCATCACTATGCTACCACATGAACGTTTTGTCATAATCTCTTTATCGCCTAGACAATCCTATATACAGTCAGCTACCACTGATAGCAGTACTCCAGTCATCCAGAGGGTGGAAACCTTGTCTAATGAATCAAAGAAAATCCCATATACGGAACATAAGAGAAAAAATGGCGATCTTCAATAATACATTATACATCTGGCATGTACTACATGCCAGATGAGGTCACGGACAAATCTACACTCCCTATACACTGTAATACCAGAAACTCCACGGAGTCTAGCAAACGGCTAGGAGGTCAGCAGCCTGCAACCGGAGCATCAGGTGGGTGTAACTGTTCAGTTCCGGCACTGATTTTAACTATCAGCACCTAGCAAGCTTTTTCAACCTACCGACTGTGCAGAGACTGTGAAAGTCAATCAAGTCAATGAATGGGGCACATTAGATGCTGATGAGTCCTGAGACAGGCGTTACAGGGACAGATGTAAAGCCATGCCATGCCATACCATGCCATGCCACACAGCTGCTGGACGCGAGCTTATCGGACTCACCCTGCGTGCTTTACTCTGGTACTTCACCGCCTTCTTGGTGTCGGAGACCGCTCGCTCCACGTAATCCACGGAGTGCTCCACGTTGTACTCGATGCGATCGATCATCTCCCCCTGAAAATCGTGACCGGAGACAGACAGACACAGCACAAGAAGATCAAATACAGTAGCAGTCAGAAGAGGTTCCAGAGCTCACTGACTCACTAGTAGCTGAGGCTGGGCATCGTTTCCTACAAGTATCTTACGCTAGTGTACCTGTTCTTCCACACCTTTACTCTAAGGCTTCCAAAATTCACTACAAAGTTCACTACAAAGGTCACTACAAGTCTTCACCTGAAATAGGGTGTCTGCTTGTCCATCCACACCAGCTTCCAAAAGGCAAATGACCCGAAACTAAACACTGTATTGAAAGTCTCGTTCTTATGCACTCCTATTTCCGTGTCAGGTGTAAAAACCGCTTTAATTACAGTAAACGACTTCAGACATCCTGTGCTTGGAAAGTATGAGAGAAAACATTAGTTACTCTGGGGACTAAGTGGTGATTTTACCCGTATGACACAGTGTAGAGCCATTTTGTATACAAACCACAGAATATTATCCCCTCAGGCATCACGCACATACAAAAGCACTATAATATTTTCACAAGTTTCTTCATTAGAAACTTTACTTGAGGGGGCACAAATATAATAGGACACTTACTTTATGCGTTAATTCATCAGAAACTTAAGTATTAATTACGTACTGATCCCACACTCGTTCATCATTAACCAATCATAACGTTTCATGTATTTCATGCAGATACTGCATCTGCTCATGATTCGCGCTTAGTCACTAAGTTATTTGTGCCCCCTCAAGTAAGGCGTTACCGAAACTTCTTACGAGAAACCATTCCTATGCTGTGAGAAACAGCAGTCCAGCTGGACAGAGGTGCAACACCAGTAAGTTCTCTCTGTATATGAGCCATGCTACCCATCATGCACCATGTTCTGACTAGGAAGTGGCACAGAAGTGTGAGTGCATGGTGTCCCATTCCCGAAATAGAAGAGCAATGCATTTAGGCGATGAAACTTACACTAAGCCCTCTTTATGGTTTATCAACCTTTCATCAATAGTTAATGAGCATCTCAAAGTGAAATATATTGCCAGAAATTTACAGGGAGGACATTATGCTGTCTTGAATATAAACTGACCAGTCACACTTTACGTCTATTTATGTGAGGATAAACACGCAGTGCAGTGAGATGAAAATCCAGTGTAACATTCAATCAGGAATAAAAGTGGATCCTAGATTAACCTTTTGCAGTGTGTTGTGGTGTGGAAATTGTTTTAAAAAGAGCTCACTAAAGACAAATTTATTCCACAAACACATTAAAAGAAAAGCCAATTAAACTAAGCACGCTTATGTTAATACAGATTTTGCCACATGAGATTTGTGAATAATTCATGAGGCATAATCATTCGAGAACCTGAAGAGCGCGGTCCTGACTCCAGTCCTATGGAAAGACTTAAGTAAAGGTATCTGGGATGGAGATGCTGAACAATGTGGCTGAAAGCCTCAGCTGGTGATGGACAAATTGCACATGACCCAAAAGGATGTGGGGCGTGGTCACAGCAGGCCACACCCAGTGGGAGCTCCATCAAGCCTCCAGGCAGGACCAAAGGCCATCAAACCTGCTCCATGCTGCTATGCTGCACCTTCTATAGGTGTAAGTGCTGACTTGACCACTACCCTACCTTGTTTGGCTAATCCGTACCTCATTGAGTTATTTAACTAATTAACTTAATTCATTGAGCTGGTTGTGAAATTTAACAAATGCATGGAAAGGCCGAGGTGCCCCTGAGGAGAGGTCTGGGAACTGAAGTGGTGATCATCTAGCCATCCAGCAAGATGACGATAACTTTTTGGAGAACAGAAATTCTTGTGTATTTTTAATTGTGATTAAGGCATATGTTCTAATGTTAAATTGTGTATTTATAGAAACCTTCTCCATGAACTAGGTTGGGCCGGGCTTCTTAGGCTAATATCTAATGTCCTCCTGAGACCAGCAAGCAGCAGGAGATAGCGGGTTGGTGGAGGGCATCGCGTGGCTGACGGTGCTCACCTGACTTTCCACCAGCATGGCCATGTCCATGAACATGTCGTGGAGCTCGCGGATGCTGTTCTCCAGCTTGATGATCTCAGTGTGCCGGGTCTCGATCTCACTCATGGCCTGCTCGCTGATGTTAGAGTCCATGATGATCTGCAGAGGGGTGGGGCAGGGGGGAGGGGGTGAGTGATTGGCTGACGTCTCCCTGGCGGTCCTGCTTGGCCTTATTCCCTCCCCCCCCCCGCCCCAGCTGAGTTTGGCTCCTCCCACTTGTCTGCCCACACTGCCGAGTGAAGCGAGTCAGAGCTTTGAGTAAAAAGATGTGTCAATGGACCTCAAGGGGGAGGAGCCATGACAAAGGTGTCAGATCATGTAGGCGACCTGTGCGATCCCGCTGAGCGCATTCGCCGATTGGTCCCCAATACGGCCGAGTACATGCAGCGATGTCCAGTGCATGAACGTCGTCAACGCTATAACTGTCAGTGAAAATGACCGCGCACCATGCAGGGTCTCGAGAGGGGACCTGTTACTGCACCTTCTCCCTGTTTGTATGGGGTTTATTTTTTGGGGGGGGGCTCTGTTTCTTCCTGGCGTGCCCGAACTGACGTGTGATGGAGCAGAGAATGGCAGGGTGTCTTTCGGAGGTCCCGGTAATAGTGGGGCACCGTGCGGGGTCCAGCTCACTCACCCCGGAGGTGAAGATGGCGGGGTTGTCGCTCTCCAGCATGCTCTCCAGCTCTTCGTTCGTGGTGTTCCTGCCAGCTGGGGGCGACACAGACAGGTGGAAGGTGAGAACTGGCACGGAGATGGTCACAGAGAAGGTGTATAAGGACTGAGGTCCGACAGCCAGGCCAGAGGGGAACAGACCAACGACATGCAGTTCTACTGGTTAATTTCAAACTAAAATGTCACTGACTGAAGGTTCTACAGCGTACGAACTATTGTAAACGTGATATCCTTTACCGCGTTTTGGATGGTTTATGCCGCCATCGTAATTATCAGTAATTAACAGAGTCCATGTCCAGAAGCAAGCCAGTCAAGACGGTGCTGAAGACGCAATAACGCTCAGTAAGAACGAAAAGGAAACGACAGAATAATTCAGGACATACGCCCCATCTGTGACAGTGATCTCATGAATGAGGAAATCTGAAATTTAAAAAAAATCACAACACAAAAAAGGAACTGCCCCCCCTTCTGTCAACTGCTCAATTATACCCCCCCGTCTTCCGGTGAATTCTCATTTCCCTTCCTGGTGATGCATGGGGGACGCATTACACTGACACGCTAAATGAATATCCCCGGGACCCTCTGCGAAGAGCATCGCTCAAGCTTTCCACTCACAATGGCAGCACGGGGCGCGGCCCCCACACGCCATCCAGGCAATTAGACAGCAGATTAGGCCCTGGAAGGCATCCGTGCAGAATTAATCACAATTCAGCTGGCGTTCGTCGGGCCAGTTAATTATTGGAGGTCGGATAATTTTAGTGTCTCGGGACGAGCTGCTCAGTTTAATGGGAAGCCAGAGTCAGTGTTGTGGATGTGACCTCTTGGATGTATGCTGGGAGACATTCAGGAGAGGAGTCAGATAAACAATCCATGGATCTCAGTGCAAAATGAGCTTAAACAGTCATGCCCAGTTGGAACTCAACTTCCATTATTTAATGTCAATATGTGTCATAAGCCTGCGATTAATATAATACTCACAAAACAGCAGTGGCCAGCACAACTAGAGTTGTCTCAGAGGATAACCCTTCTTGGCTAATTAAGAAACATGAAAATAAAGGCGATTCATTGCCTTGACAGCTGCGTTAGGACAAACCTAGAGAGATTTGAAAATTCGAAATCTGCACCTGTAAATTTGAATTATGCATAGTGGTGCTTGGCTTAGACCCCAGAGTGCCGTCCCCGTGCCACGCGAGACGAAAGGGGCCGCTGTGGTGGTGGCTGATCCTCTATCATCTGGTGGAGGTGCACGACAGGACGATGCATCAGGAGCAGGTGGAGAGGACAAGGAACATACAGCACATGCAACCCTCCCTGGGCCCTGCGGATTAGAGCGGCTACGTTCTGCTTTATTCTCGCTGCTGGCCAGTCTGTCAAGCCTTCTGTTAAGGACGGAAATAAACAGGCACAGAGGGTGTAGCCTGTAGCTCAATGCATAAAGCACCATGCTAGTAAAACAAAGGTCATGGGTTCGAATCCCAGTGAGCATATGTAAGATGAAACCCTTCGCTCTGCTGCAAGTAAATTTGGATAAAAGGGTCAGATGACCACGTGGCGTCGTTTCGAGCTATCGGAGCTCACGTAAGAGCCAATACCTGGTATCGCCGGAAACCAGGTGGCTTGCTGGGACTTTTGGGTTATTATCAGGCTGTGCCCTTCCTTCCTGGGTGCATGCCACCCCAGATGTTCTGTGCGGCAAACCTGACACCAGCACACTGTCACACAAGCATAAATGGCGGCTCACTGTGGTGCCCAGCGGAAGACCTTGCTACATGACTATTCCCAGGCCTTCCATGGGATGGGAGTAGTCCACTTCGCCACAGAGTGTTAACATGACCGCTGTACGCATTTCTGATACTTCGATGTGGGTTGGGAGTCTCCCTCTGTATTTAAACAGACACTCAAAGTGGAAAAAACCCACAAATACCACATCTGTAGAATCGCATTCAAAATTAGAATGGCCGTTTTTTCCAAAGTGTGTTCCAACAATGAATTTCAGTATATGTCGCATACTAGAGGTGTGCATCACCATCACTGAGGTTGATGCAGTACACATCTCGATGCCTTGCTTACGATCTGACAGACACACATATGATGCAACTAGTAATATGATACGATTCCCGATTCACCACTATTGTGATGCAATGCGACTTGACACGACTTGATTCAACACAATGCGATTCAACGAGATAAGATGTGAACAGTTTAGAGAGAGGAAATCATTCTAAATATAATATTACTGGTGAAAATTTCTAAATTATGAAGATATAGGGCTTCTAATATATGTTATATATATACATACATATACATATGTTAATAAATCGGATTTGCAATGAAATGTGGATCTATCCGGTGGGCACTTTTTAATGGGGGCAATCACATCATTGACTTTTATGCTGGTGTACCGATGCGAATCGGTGAATCTTACCATCCGCACTGCATACTATTTACACTACTTCTAACCAATTATCCATTACTGGGTCACTGTGAGTCTGGAGGCAGCACAAGGCACCTGGGACATGATGCCAGTTAGCATATAGTACGTATGCTAAGATGGAACAACACAGCTTAATGAGCGCGGCGGCTGCATCACTGATATCACTGTAAGATGCCACAATTGCTCAAGTACTCCTAAGCACTAAGCTACCACCCACTCTCCATTATAACTTCTGGGACATGCAGAGGCCACAGGGCTGGGGTACATGCTGGACGTGATGCCATTATTTTTAATTTTCCATTTTATCTTACAGCTATTCAGATATTACATATTATACACATTTACTTCAACCCCACTGTAAAAGGAGAAAACTGATATTGAATATCAGAATCCAGTGCTGAAAATCATATAACCAAGCAATAACTACAAAGATAAAACCTCAAACGAAAAGCAGAAATATGAACTTATTTGCACCTCTGAAAGAGTAACTCGTGCTCTTTGAGGTCAAAGTACATCTTTCTCCGTAATCAGCCTGCATAAGCACGGATGCATAGCCACCAGTATTGACATCCTGCTAATTAAAAAAGTACGAATGTTCGTTCTCATCCTCTGAAATTCAACAATGCCATTACCCTCAGCGGAGAGCCACGGATGGCAGGCCATCTTCTCTGTATACTGAAAATAGACTCCTCTACTCATGTGGAAAATTGCAGAGCTTTGTGGGCAGATAAAGTGCCGTCAGATTTTATTGGCTTGCACAACCTCTGCATTTTTTAAAATCAGTCATATATATGCTCTTCTATATCAGGTAATAATTTATCAAGTAAAAGGATAAAGCATTTCAGATTCACCTAATTAAAAACATAATAAAACAAGAAAAAACAACCTTGAACTGTGCATGTATTTAAAACAGAAAAGAATGTCACAGAAGCCAGGGTTTTTAAGGGTTAAAACATTTTCTCAAGTGAGACTTTAACTGAAGGGAAAAATGCCATTGTTCTCCATCCAGCTACTGACTGCTTTAGGAGGACATGGTGATGGGGACACCCAGTCCAGGGCGAGGCGTTCGCTCCCGCGTATTATCACGGCTCTGACTGCGTGATTCTGGCCTGGGGGTGGAACTCCATGCAAACAACTACAGCTCACAAACTCAACAGACACAAGCCACGGGGGAAATCGAACCTGCGATCCCGGAGGTGTCAGGCTGCATCATAACCAATCTGTAATCAATTAATGCATCCATCCAGTCGGCCACTTATGTGAAAATGAAAGTGATTAATTGTCATTGTTGAGACAGGGAACATAACAAGTAAATGTGTCCCCTGCATGTATCCCGTGTGTGACATAGTAGCAGGCAGCTAACTCGGCACCCAGGAGCAGAACCTCGCTTACAGTACTGTGGGGGCATATGCGGGTTGGGGATTCAAACCAACAAGCTTTGTCACAGAATATTAATAAAAAAACAAAATAATACACAGGGACCCCTTTCCACTCTTTAGAGTTCTGTTCATTTTTAATATACAATCTGGGTGCCATTTCTGTTAAATGACAACCTAGCTATCGCTGAAGATTTGTCCGCACTGAGCCGTTTCCGTTTCCTACCCAGTTGGCCAAAAGCGTAAGCAGACAGCTAGCCTTAAATGTCCCCGGATGGCACAGGCTGACAGGGACACATGTGCATTTCACCCGGGAAGCGAGCACATCACCCTTGGCCCTCTCGTGCAGGGCCGTGATTTAGCAGTCGCCAAGGGCGACGACAGGCCCCACCCTCCTCGTGAGACCGGTGCTCCTCTATATAAATAATGCAGGCAGTTGGAAAGAACTTCTGGGCGAATCAAGCGGAACTTTTTACAGGCTTAGGCACAGACAGAGAGTGCAGACAGAGCCCCCCCCGCCTGGCCATTCCCCATGGGGGTGTAGCAGGTAATTGTTTGCTGTGGGGAAGGGCTCCATTGATGTCATTGTGGTAATCTTCCAGCTGCAGCCATGCCTTTTCTTCTTCAGCACAGGCTGGTTCAATATTGACACAGCAGAGGCACTAATTTCCTGCATGTCCCACACCTGCAGGAGTGGCAGTGTGGAAGTCGGGGGGCGGTAGTGTGTGTGCTAGGGCTAAATGTCACAATGTAATGGGGAGCACAAGGTCTGGGGCTGATCATTAAACAGCAGTCCTTGGCCAAACGAGGAGAAGTCTCGCTACAGAATACACACACCAGATTGTGATGCACACTTGCAATTGCTGGTAAAATAACTATTTCCAAACATATTATACTTATGTTTATTCTACACTTCCACAGAACTTAATTCATTTTTTTTCCTTCAAATATATTAGATGAAATTTCCAGAGAACACACACAGACAAAGAAATTAATCATCCCACATACACAAACAGATTTGTATTCATGTCTTCATAGGGACTCTCCAATCATTTCTATGTGAAAAACCCTAATTATTACATGACAACCTCAACTCCAACTCACTACTCAGCCCTAACCTTAACCATAAGCAACCAAACACCAAACAAAATGAGACTTTTGGCATTTGGGGTTTTTAGATTGGATTCTTGTGGGTACTGTAACAGGTACCATATTGTGGGGACATTTGGTTCTGGCAATGTGGTAAATACAACCCCCCCCCCCCACACACACACACACAAAGACAGCAGTGTGTTGCATCTTTATTCTTCTCTTTCCAGAAAATAAACTGCTTTTTACTCTTCCTTTGACTTTGCAATTATTTTCCTGACCCGAAGAAGTCCAGAATCTATCAGTACTGACTGCTGCTGTCATAGACCATTGGAAAAAAAGTTCTGGGGAGGTTCCAAGTATACAAAGGTAGTCTGTTCTTTATTGGTGTCATTGTACAGATCAGAATGGAAGTGAGTTAGTAACTCTCTAAGAGGTGCAGACAAAAATAAGACTAGTAATATGCAAATAATATGCTTAAGTTGTCAATAAATACATGTAAAAGAAAGAGGCTCCATCCTCGTATCGAGCCCCGCCCTCGTATCGAGCCCCGCCCTCGTGTCGAGCCCCGCCCTCGTATCGAGCCCCGCCCTCGTATCGAGCCCCGTGTCGCACCATACACAGTAGTGGTGCCGTGAGCCGCCACGTGTAAAAGTATAAGCAGAACAGGAGCCTTTCAGCTACAATGGGAAAGGGGAGAGGGCCTCCTTTTACGGCCTGCACAAACATTAACGGTGAACTCATATGCTTCTCACAATCAAGTGCTTTCGGCTCCCGCCGGCACGAGACAAACCGGGCCTGTGCTGTGCCGAGCTCAGTCTCACCGCAAACCCAGGAACATTTGGACCCATGCAGGAATAATGCACACATTACTACCTGTTCACGTTCCATTTGCAGCGCTTTGGAAAGCAATACAGCCAGCATGAGCCCAGAATTTGCATACAGTTGCTTGCAAATTTAATATAATGCGAGCTCCACGCGAGCATGCCAGCTTCAGGTGTCTGATTGCCTGCTAGTGTGTTATGTGGTCACGCTAGGGCCTACCCAAGTTAGCATGCTTGCTAATCATAACGTCACGGACAAAACAGGTCATGCTGCTAGTGTCGCACCTAACTGGCATTCTGTTTTGGAAGGTTTTGACCCACACGCGGGTGGAATGAGAGGTATGCAAAACCGTCGGCCTCTGGGGGGAGCTCCAGAGCAGGACTGAGACACAGGGACCGTCATTAAGGAAAACGCTACCCAAAAGAGGGGAATCCAAATGTACGCAGGCATTACAGCGGAGCTGGAGAGGTAAATGGCTTCATAACAGTGTGTGAGCCACCGATAACTCAGTTGGTATTGGAGAAATGTGAAAAAGGGTTTGTAAAGATGTGACACCGAGGCCGCTACTACGCTAAGCTACGCTAAGCTACGCTAACACTGAATGAGCAGAGGAAGTAATGGGAGGACTGATAAAATGGAGAAGAAGGGTGTGAATGAGAAGGACTCGAATTCCCAGGAGAGGAGAGAATGCAAGGGGCGCAGTTTGATGATGTCACTCAAGGTCCCCTAAATTTTTAGACTTCATTTCAGAATTCCCAGATCTGTTTTGGAGTTGAAAGGAAATCCACATAATGGCTTTGATCCATTGATTCATTGGTAAAATGCGCACCACAAAGTGGGCTTGTCCATGCAGGGGGGACAGTGGAAATGAATCTAACTGGACATCTACAAGAAACGGACCGTAGGGCAGGCAGCCAATCAGCTACAGCTTCATGGCTCTTAGGTGGAAGGGGATGAAAGCGGAATAGCCAAGTTAGCGATACCCTGGCTGAGAGTGACAACACTGCGCACAACCGAAAACTTCACAGAATGCGCCCGCACAATTTGTTTTCACCCTCAGCCAATCATATTTTCAAGCTGTCCCAATGTGTTAGACAGATGTCTTTGTAAATGGATAAAAAATTATTTCATTTTTCCAGAGGATGAAAAAAAATTCTGTTCTAATTCTCCACTTCATGGAAAATCGTGGACGATTTCCAGGAGCTTTCCTGTGCTCTGCCCGGCACTGTCCTGCGTCACACGCTCTCCACGGTGTCTCAGGAATGCGTGATGAACATGATGAACACAACAGCACAGAGTACCACGGCGATCTGAGCCCCCCCCCACCCACCAACCCCCGCCCCATGGGAAGAGGAGGAGATGACAGGTTGCCATGGCAAAGCGGTCCCACTGATTGGTGCATCCTCACCTCATTAAAATGATCATTCTTCGAGGGGTTTAATAATAATACCGTCCGTGGAGAATCAGCGAACAATGAACTGGCTGTGTAGCCGGCAAATTAATTGTCGATCTGTGAGAAATTTCCTTAAAATCTGATTCGTTCAGTTCGTTTTGTTCTCAGCGCTGCCTATTGAGTGAGCCAGGTATGGGGATTGCGATTTGTATTTTCATCCTCCTACAATTCCCACCGGCCACGGGAATTCCAAGGAAAATGCCTGGAAGGCTGCTAGAGCATCTGGGTCAGGTTGGTAAACAATTACAATGACGATACACACATGACGCTTTTCAGGGACTGACTGGAAGGGATGGCGAAAATAAGGCACTAACATATGAAAGAGGAGCGCGGTCGCGCCTCCTTCACGTCAGAGTAAAAACAGGGGATGAAGTCAATAATAGTTTTGCACGGGTATTCACTGTTGAGGACACTAGTAACTTACCAGTTCCTATTACTAATCTGGCATCG
>JAODKM010000037.1:8772926-8782983 GCA_026780845.1 Petrocephalus sullivani | reverse complement strand
CTGTAGCCTCAGTATAACCCAACGCTGCCTTCTGCTTCTGTACCCCAATACCCGCTGTAGCCTCAGTGTAACCCAACACTGCCTTCTGCTTCTGTACCCCAATACCCGCTGTAGCCTCAGTGTAACCCAACGCTGCCTTCTGCTTCTGTACCCTAATACCCGCTGTAGCCTCAGTGTAACCCAACGCTGCCTTCTGCTTCTGTACCCCAATACCTGCTGTAGCCTCAGTGTAACCCAACGCTGCCTTCTGCTTCTGTACCCCATTAATATGCAGCTTCAATGTCAGGTATTCAGCAATGCTCTCTGCTCGCCACGGTTGTAGAGCTTGATTATTTCCAGGCCATTCTCCACAGACCTCTCTCATCAACAAGGCAATTCTCCGTACAGAACTGCCGCTCACTGGGACACTTTGATGTTTTCCTCACCATTCTATCGTAACTCTAGAGACTGCTGTGTGTAAACAACGCAGGAGATCAGCAATTTTAGGAAAACTGACCCATCTGGCACCAACAAGCATGCCACGGTCAAATTCACATCATTTCCCCCCCATTCTGATGGTCCGTCTGACCATTAACCGAAGCTCTTGAGCCTTGCCTGCATGCTTTTTGTTGCACTGTGCTGCTGTCAGGTGATTGGTTAATTGGATATTTGTATGAACGAGCAGGCGAATAATAAAGTGGATGCATAAATATCCAAGTGAGCACAGATCGCAAGTCATGCCGGAATCGAAGGTGGTCATGTACTTTCAGAGGGTTATTGACCCACTGATTATAGCTTTCACTTAATCCTCACAGCAAAGTGTTACGTACTGAAACAAAAATAAACTGCTTGTTTGAAGATCTACAGATTTAACAAGCAAGATTTCACCTTTCACCTAAACAGAGAGAAAGAAAATGGCATTTTAATATACGTTATGAAATAACTGTGAATAAGTCCTAAAATAAATATGGGGAACATGAAAGGTAGAGCGGAAAAGGAGATAATGGTTAAAATGATAGCGCCATGCTCGCTTTCGACAGCCATCGAAACCCTCTTACACGAAAAGAGTCCCAGATCACCCAAAAAGTGATTAAAATCTCTCAGCATGTGCAGGATATACGATCGGCCCGTTTGCTCATCTGGCACACAGGGGTAGTTATAGAAGCAGGGTGTAGCACACACAGACACACAGAGGGCTGGAGGGAGGCCTTTATCAGCTCATCTTTTCATAGAGGAGCTTCTCTTTCAGCGATGCTGAACCCGATTTCCCCATTAGTGTGTGCAGCTCGGTCCTGATGGCAGGTGGTACTGCTTCTCTGACACAAACCGGTCTTAACACACCGTAGGTCAGATTTCACACACGAGAGACACTCGAGGGGCGGCCCATTTGTTTGAGGTCTGGACAAATGACTGGGAGATGGATGGGGGGATGGATGGAGGGATAAGTGGATGAAAACAGCCTAGACTTATTATTGACACAGCTTAATCTGGACTTCCATTGAGAACATAAACTTCGGCTGAGACTAAGAAACATTAACCAATTACACAACAAAATGAGAATTTTAAATCAAACAGGGAACAAAACTGAATAAAAGTGTGTTTTAATCTGGTACGGAGGGGGGGGAGGTGGGGCATCTTTCTCTCCACCATCAGCCCAACTGGCCCTAATTGCCAGTCCAATGGTCCAATCCATTTTATTTGTACACCATGTGTGGGAAATCATCAAAAACTTTCCAGGCAATGTTTTTTGCTGCGCCAAATGCATAGGATTCAGTTTTCTTTTAATAAATAGGAGACATTTTCATTTATTCTAATGAACAAAGCAAACTTATGTAATTTCTCCTTTAGACTCTTCCCTGAGCAAAACTGCAGAGGCTGTCACCACAGCCGTCTTCTCCCTCTTATCAGAGCCACCAGCTCGGTCCCCTCTGTCAGCCGAACTTCAAAAAGCCAGCAGAGACCCCCGCATGTCCTTAAACGCTATCTGAACGCCCCTTTTAATCAGCCGCGGAGGAGGACTTGGGAGTTAGGGACGCGTAGGAACCCAACCCCGGCCAAGCGATGGCACGTGCCTGGAAGGTCGCGGTATAAAGCGATCTACGCGAACCAGGCGCCCGAATCGTTAAGATGAGGTCTTTACCACAGCCGCGACGAGGCCCCCGCGACAAACGGGCCCATCTGTCGCCTGCATTAGTCAGTCTTGGGTGTGTTGTGCCATGTGCGGATGCATTTGGACTGATGTGGGGCCAGAGCTGAATGCGGCTGGGGGAGGCGAAGGCCAGCTATTGCTTAGGGGTCGGGGGACTGACTTTGTACGGTCGTATGGCGGAACCTGGTGCTCGTGTTATTATCCGCCTGAGCTTCCTAATCCTTTGTCCCCCCCGCACCCCCACATTCCCAAATCAGCTGAAAGGAATGTGCTGGAGGGGTGCACAGATGGGGTAAAAGGCTTAATTCACACTCAGGTGCCAACCCATTGGTACAGTAGGGAGGCAGTATCCCTTTCTTACCAAGACCAAGAACAGCAAATGGATCTTGACTATATGTTCTGTATAATTTCAGCTTAGAAAACCCCAAGTGGCCTGGGGGGGTCCCATCCTGTTTTGAGATAAAACTGTTGGCCAACATTCTAATTTACAAGGATCAATACAGCACATCTCATTACTACTGAATGTTAGGGAGAGCCACTTCCGTGCCCGAGGGGAGCGCGTGCACACGCGAGTAGCACGCGGTGTGCCACCCTTTCTACCCATGAGCCTCGCTTTCATTATCTCGCTTAAGATTTTTCTGCTTCTGTCCACAGCACACCTGGGTATTGTGTTAGCCGCGCAGCTCGCAAAAATGCTCCGCTGACATTTAGAGGCTCAAAACAAACAAGGTAGAGTGCGGTCAGGAATTCTTTTTACCCCGTCATATTCTGCCCATCCCTACCTGCTTGTTTATTGTGAGTGGGAAAAATACACGGCTTCTGACATTTCAGTGAACGGTGGCACTCAGGCGAATGCAAATATCGGTCCCCTGTGAGCAACGTTTGAAAAAGCAGAGACCAAAAAGCCAGATGAAGCAGAACCAATGTGCTTTTAAATATTTAAGATTTACTAAGCAGGGCAAATTAGAGTGAGGGTGCAATCAAACCAAAAAATATATATATAAAAATATAGATATATATATAAAAAAAATACGCAAATTTATAAAGACAGACGCAGTCAGTTCATTTGAATAATGACTGTGAATCTACAGAGGAAAGTGCAAAATAAGATTTTTTCTGGCGTTAAATGATGGCAAAATTTACAGAAAATTGCCTACCGCAAACCTTGGTAAATCGCGGCACGTGCTTCGAAATGGAACTCATACCAAAGCATATGCAATATGGCCAGTTGCAAAATGTACTGTCAACGCCTTTCCGCCGCTAACTTTCCACTCGCAAATCCCAAAAGGACTATTTTAATGCCAAAAGAGGGTTTGCAAATCTGGCCCCTTAACTTAAAACCTAGAAACAAAAACCTGAATGCAATTTCATCCTTATACATCAGTCAGAGGGTAAAATTAAACATATAAATAATGATTAGAAACAATTAGATGAAAATAACTAACTGTTCATCGCACATGAAAACCTGCCAAGTGGTTCAACAAGATTCCCTGTGATGAACTGGCACCCCAGCCAGGACGCCCCCCCGCCTTGTGCCCTATGCTGCCTGGGACAGGGTCCAGCTGCCACCCCCCGACCAGGATCAGGAAGATGGGTATGTACACACCAGCACACTGAGGGCAAAACATGGGGGCCCAACCAGCAAGTGCAAATGAATGGATGATTAGCATCACAAAAAGCCTTATTTTTTTTCTTATGGTCTTTGGTCTGCAAACTCTTACTCTACGTTTTTGAATCATAAAAATTCACCTTTCTTCTCCCTCTTGCCTTTGATTCCTCTTAGCCGAATAATCACACAGTGACTATGAGGTCCACATCTGGAAATATGCAAACATTCATATTATACAGATTCGCCATCTGTTTGGTCCATGTGCTAAATTAATGTGTGCAAATCCAAAGTTCATACAGTGTTGTTTATATTACCACAGATATGGAATTCAGCTTTTCATACTGAAAATATCCATCCAACCATCCATCCTCCACCTGCTTCTCCTGGTCAGGGTCACCGCAGTATCGACGACAGACAAAGGGCAGACCGATAAAATAAATAAGGATGAATAAACATGAATAAACAACAATGACCATCTTTCAGATTAACATAAATGCTAACCTTCTTTTAACGGTCTTGGAAGAATGAAAGTGAAAGTAAAATATATATGCTCATATCCAGCATTGAGCCGAGCCAAGTCCAAACACCCGGTACAATTGCCAATGATGTCAGCGACCACCACTGTGCTCCCCCCCAATACCCAGCTCAGCCACTGATGTCAGCGCCCATCTCTCTGCTCTCCCCCAATACCCAGCTCAGCCGAACGACCACCTCTCTGCTCTCCCCCAATTCCCAGCTCACCAAAGGCCGATCGCCTCCCCTTAATACAGCACCTCATCCTAATCCCTGCAACACTTTGCTGACAGCGTGACTCAATCTATGATGTAATTAAATATCTGCCAGTCTCTCCATCCTCTCATCCCCAGCTTCACGATAAAAGCTCCATTAAGACAAATTTAATATCTATAAAAAGCAGCTTTTCTGAGCAATACTACACCCACCATCTGAAAACAATAAATGAGGATTATAGAACTGTATTCATTGTCACGTTGTGCATTAACGATCCTCTCCACAGGGTCAAGCATACATGTAATTTTTAGTTAGTTGTATTTAAATGTGCAAAATTCCTTGTCAAAATGTGCAATACTCCTTGTAAAAAAGACAGTCCTTTTGCACTGACTTCGCAATGCAACGAAAGTTAGATGGTCATTTTGGACAAATATGGCGTCCCACTGAAGGTCTACTTGTAAGCAGACTTCTTGGCTTATGCGTGTGGACTCGCTAGGAGCAGGAACATCCATCTTCAGGAGCCACCTTCTGCCACAATCTGGTATCGTACCAAATGGTGCATCACGAAAACAACACTCCTGCCGCCGCTCTCGCTGAACTTAATCACTGACGCAAGAAGGAGGCACAGCGGTCTGAGGCGAGTGACCCCAAGACTACGGGCGAACGTGGCCCACTGTGGTCCTGAAAAGCCAGCTGCGGTGTCTGAAGTGTGAGGCGTGGGTAGGCTTGGTGTGCAGGAACATCTAGCAAATGACATCTGAAATTCTTATAACAGAAATTAGCAGGAAAAGTTACTTACACAGAAGAAGCAGAGCCTGCACTTTCATATTTAATACTGACACCAACATGCCAAAACCCCTGCTTGTCACCCCCGAGAGAGACCATTTGATTCAGCAAAGGTCAATGAGGGGGGGGGTCAAGAATGGATGGCTGATGCAGGAAAAAGGGGGTGTGGGGGGGGAAACGGTCATTCGCTGAGGACAGACCGGTCACTGTGTGAGCTGGAACGCCATTAAATCAGCACTGCGGGGGCACAATGTCCAAGACCAAACTGAAGTAAGAATGCTGTTAATACCTCTCTGGCCACCTTCATTTGCATTCAGTTCTTGATGCCTGGTTGATTCGTTCATCTAAAGCAATTAACAAGTTTTCCCCACTCAGACAGAGCAATATTTCTGCTGGAGCAATTCAGCTTAATTTCCGTACTGAAGGGTACAACAGCCGAACCCAGACATTGTGGGGATTTTTGTAAAAAACCTCCTTAACGTCCCTGATAACGGCTGCTTTTCTGTTATGAGACCCTCACCTCAGCCCAGGAAACAGGGACATGCACACTTTGCCAGTAAATGCTGACACACACTTTTGAGAAAGCAGGATGAGCCAGCTCCTGGGAGGGGGGAATTATGGGGCCCTGCTCAGGGGCCCCATGGTGGAATTACTCAGCTGGCCACAGGATTTAAACCAGTGACCTTCCATTAGAAGCATAGCATCCAAAGCCAGTGAGCCACACACCATGCCCCCAGCATCTGAAAAGAAAACACAAATCAGCCATAAAGTTCGCAAGGAGCTTCATCCAAGTCATGCCAGACTTGTCCAGAATTGTTTTTGCTGTTTTCACAAGCCAGTTCATGACCTGACGTGTACATTTTAAAAACAGTGTAAATCTCAGTATAACTCATTATGTCACAACAGCGGCCATTTCGCAACTCATCAGTGCCCTATTATCAGAGGGGGCTAGTTCAGGTCCGGAAAGTAAAAATCCAGACCAAGATTTTGTTTCAACCAACCAGTTCGGCACTCTGTGACTGTGACACTTTATGCCCAGCTGGTTGGTTGAAACAAAATCTTGGTCTGGATTTTTACTTTCTGGGCCGGAACTATCCAGCTCTGCAACAGCGACTACAAACATAACCTGGTATGTAGGACATACGACGGGGAAGTTATGGATGCCGTTAGGGTTAGAAAATTAGGGTGGGATGGAGGAAGCAGTTCTTAGAAATGAAGATCATTATTTTTAATGTTCGCTTTGCAGAAATAAAGCTATAGGAGGTAGGGCTGCTTATCATACTAAACTAGATCTTGGCGATGCTGCTGAAGGGAGGTTATTATAACAAAATTAAGTCGCGCGTTGATAGCGGGTCTGTGGCATCAGCGGAGGAACACGTGCGGAACACAAACTTACTCTTATCTGGAGCAACCTTGGCGTTCAATCTAACAAAGTCCCCCAGAGCGTTGTTTTAATAATCTGTGTAACGACCTGTCGGCAGAAAAAATCCATGCGGGATTCCTATTGACAAGGTAGTGTTTGAATGAAGCATGGTTTATGAGGACACTGATATCAGCTTGGTAGCAAATGACACTCTTTTCGGGTGACGTCGCACCTCTAGGTTGCAGGTTTGAATCCCACCTTTGCTCGAAATGTGGCAGTTGTATGCCCGCCTTGTGTCACACAGCTTCCCACCCGCAGTTCAGATAATTGGTGTCTGTTGCCTGTTGCGAGTGTGTTCACAGAAGGGCCCCGCAATGTACCGGCATGCCATCCACGGTGCACCCCAGCCCTGTGCCGCCTGGGCAGGCTCGAAGCCAGAAATAAAATTTTTTTTTGGGGGGGTGGTCCTAGCAACCCGACCAACAGGTCCATCTCAGTAAATTTTGCCAACCCATTTTTACGACCTGTCTACATGGTTGTTCAGAAATAAATAATAAATTCAGGACGGGAATTCAAACCGATAATTTTACTATGTGGGTACATGGCTGGAATAGCTAAAAGATGAATGGATTCATCCCCCTCCCCCAATTTGTGAAAAAGTACTATGGAAACAATTATGAAATTTTTATTTGCTCATAAAATGAAAATCCTACAGGCCTCAGGCCAGTCGCGCAGAGCACATGGCTCTCGGTCGGCAGAGCCAAAGACACACAAGCGTATCTCTAACACAATGAGATTATAAATACTTAATCATGTTTATGCATGTAAAGCCGCTGAGCCTGTCATCTGCGGTGCTGTATAACACATCCAGTAGCCTTTTAAAACTCGGTATTTTTAGAAGATTCCTATTGATATCATGCTTACATTTACACAGTTTAATCATCAGCGAACCAGTGCATCCGAAAGGTTCTGGCAGGCTGACAGGGCTAACAGCTTCTACGTAAATCACACGGGTAACCGGGAAAGTCCCGGCCCGCTCAGTGGACTCCCCTCTGAAAGGTGAGCCGAGGCGAGTCGGGCTGCAGGGAAAGTCAGAGTTTAGCTCCATGAGAGAAAAATGCTACACGTGGCATCGAGCCTGCTGCCTCAGTCAGGTCATGCGATGCACTTAAACATGTAAAACCGAAGCAGCAGCCATTATTAATAGGGATTTGTGCGAGAAATTAAAAGTTAAAAACTGGAAAACATCTGCAGTGGTGCCATGTCTACAGGATTGCTATTTCGCTGTGTAAGCAGAGAGAGATCACACGGATCGAGGGACCAAAGGGGAACAGGGAACGAATATGTTTTACCTGCAAACTATTGGTCTGGATAATACTCCACGCCTGAGTTATATTCACCGGTAGATGGGTTTATGAAGATGGGGAGATTTCATGAAGCAGTAAGGGAGCTTAGCTGGCCCTCAGTGCCCCCCCCCCGCTGGGTGCTCCCTGGGTAGGAGCAACACGGACCATGCGAAGAAAGGCAGCGTCAGTGGTCCGGGCGGCCTGCGCGCCAACACGTGCCGTCACTGCGAATACTCGTATTTACCAACACCAACACTACACAAATAGTAACTGTTATTCTTCTTCTTTCATTTCTCATTGGTAAATGCACATTATTACCAATAACACCAACAATGTGGCCAACTGTGCGTGTTATTAAGTTATTCATAAGTTAGGTGTTGTGTATTAAAGGCAGTCACTTAACAATCAGTTAACAATAATAAATCTGTGCTGATGTTCCCAATGACTGAAAGGGGGTTCGAGCTACTTGCCAGTGGTAAGGAAGGGCTGTGTGAGAAAGGCGAATATACACCCCATGATGGGATGGAGCCCCATCCTAGGTGAACTCCAATTCACCTTAGTACATAGGTTGTGGGGGGAAAGTGGAGATCCCAGAGGAAACAGTCAAACTGCACAAATGTGGAACTGGGGTGGAGATTCAGACCCGTCTAACCACTGGGCCACCCCTACCCCAATGTTCCCCAAAAATAACACAGTAGCTGCTGTGCACCTGGGAGTGTTGCGGCCGCTTATCTCACCAGACATCTGCAAGAATTCCCCAGCAAGCCTTCCTGCCTTCGCTGGCCTCCTGTCTGAGGTACGTTCCATTACAATGAGCTACATAAAGCGCATGGCGGCACCTTCCCGGGTTACTCACTGATGCAAAGATGGGGGTGCCCATGTCTCGTTAGGTCTGCAGAGAGTACGGACGGCCGGCGCTCTTCCTATCAAACCAAAACCTGGCTCCTTTCATTATTGGAATTATTGGAATTTTGGAATTATTGGAAATTTGTTGAAATGCTGGGCTAAGCTCAGGCAGCCAGGGTGAGACTTTCCATCCATGGCCCTGATCCCACTATCACTGATTAACAATAATGATGCAATGAACTGGGAGGTCCATTTCGGCTCAGCCGGTGTGCAGTCAGGAGCGTAATAGCCTTTCGGTTACTGAGACAAGGCAGTCGCACATCATCTCCATGCACGCGTGGAGAACGTTCTTCAAGAAGAAAACACCGTTTGCAGCATGATGTTGGAGCTGATTTCAAATGGCACTGGGGACATTAAAGTAATACCACCATCCAATCATGTGTGTGGCTGATAATGCGCTCAGCAACATTTTCTGCACTGGATATATGTCCTGTATGCTGCTTTATTGGAGAACTCCATTTCTGTGCTTCATACCTTCTGCAACTTGCTGGTAGCATTTGGCAATTCCAAGCATTTGTCATCAGCCCCCGTTTTCACAGCAGAAAAGTTTCCCGGGAATCCAAAAATTACCACCCAGAAAGCAAGGAGGGGGGGCACACAAATATTATATATGTAAAGTAGAAAAAACAAATCTGTCAGTTCACGGGTCAAAGTGCAGCCGGGGGAGTGTTTAAGTTCGGACACGCTCGCATTCTCAACGCGATCTGCTGGTTTTCTGATCTGTATGTTCAGAGGTCACCGCAACCTTAACTGGAGAACCAGCTGCTGATAACAGATGGACATTTAGATCTTCAGGCTATCGCAAAGTACAACTGGCTCAATCTCTGTGGAATTTCAAGTCTCCAAGCTCCCCACATAAAATACACCCATTCATTCACCTATTTATCTCCCATCCGCCCATCCAGGACAGGCTTGTGGGGGGGGGGGGGGGGGGGCCTATCCCACACAGCATAAAAAAATATATCCCCAGATGAAATATTCAAGCACTATAAACCCAAGGCCATCAGCAATGTCATCTTGCTTCATATAACAACAACAACACTGTGTCACCTTCCTCAGAAACATTCATTTTATTAAGCAGGGAAAGATTTCAAAATATTTTTTCATTTCAATATTGTCAAGATTAAAAATGGCCTATACGGTCTCATAAACACAGACACCAGATACCAACAAAATAAGAATGCATATAA
>JAODKM010000037.1:8733849-8750448 GCA_026780845.1 Petrocephalus sullivani | reverse complement strand
GACCAGATTCTTAAAAAAAATCCCATGTGGTACTCCACTGCTGTGCCCTCAGGAAGAAACGCTGAAGTCGAATTTGTTCCATAAAATATCCATCTGTATAAGTGGGTAAGATGCTAAAAATACACCGGAACTTGTACAATTCATCCCAGACAAAAGAGCCTGTTTAACAATAATGTCACCTAGAATAGTATATAGCTGCCTGCCTGCCACACACTGCTTTGTACCAGACAGGACATAATCTGTATGATTATCCACTTTCCCATCGCCTATGGCTATTTATTTAATTGAGCAATGCCATTTTTGCATCTCATTCACCGGTACAGATATTTGGCCCCTCAGGAGATTTAAACTAGAAGCTTCTCCAGTTTCTCATATTTTATGAAGATACTTTGACGAGTAAAGTAGGCCTCTGTAAAGTACGCATAATGATGTTCATTATTGTCTGTCTTCTTTTACTTGTGGGATTTCTTCTGTCTCTGGGTCCTGCATCCGGATCGGCTGAGCTGATCTTTCCCATCATTCCGAGCCGGAAGTCTTCTCCAGCTCTCCACACGGCGTCTGTACATTTCCTAAACCCGTGTAAGTCGATTCCTAAACGGTAATAGCAGCCAGACCACAGATATCAATATCAGAGCCTGTGAAAAAATGACTCAGCTCGCAGACATAACCAAATGAAAATGACTGTGCCATCCATCTGTCTCGTACCTGCCAGACAGCAGCTTCAGCACGGCTTAATGTCGCCACCACAAGGCCCCCCCCCCCCCGTCTCCGGTCACCACACCCAGGAACTGTCAGCCACAAGCACACATCAAGCCAGGCTGCACACTGCCCCAATACAAACAGCCCTCCCCGCTGTAATGGTCCTCCTCACTGCGTCCTCTAAAGGCCCTACATGTAAACTCCTAGGCGTGTCCATCAGTGGCATTACTGGGTGGGGAGTCCCAACTGGTTCACAGGGATAATTGGGGTGCGGGGATCCAGGGAGACCCCTCGGCATCGTCCAAACAGTCAATATATGGCATGCAGCAAAGAAGGAACAAGAAGGAACCAACAGGTATGTGTTTGTGCTAATATGAGCCCTATTCCAAGCAGAACATTAACATGAAGCCATGCCATTCATTTCTTCATTACGGACCATTATTAATTTTCTAATAAGCCAACTAAGATGATGCTTTCTTTTAATCACCCTTCATTTGTATGATAATACGCGAGAAACTACGCATCCGGAGCATGATGCAGACCCCGGAAAGCCCGATATGGCGTTTCACTCCAGGATCGGCCAGCGCTTCTGCTGGAGGGAGGAGGGGCTGCTGGGGACATTAGGGGAGGATGGTGAACGATCAGTGAGCCTTGGGGAATTAATGACAGCGTCCCATCAGGGGAAAAGGTCACCGGGGCTAGAGGGGGACCCGAATGGGATTTTAGCATCTTCTCGGGCAGATCAGGGATGGCACCCGTTTAGCATCCAAATATTAAACGTAAGCAGTCATCACATAGTTTAAGTTAGGCAGTTTTATATTATATATATATATATATATATATATATGTGTGTGTGTGTGTGTGTGTGTGTGTGTGGCTTTGCTACAAGTCATTCCCCTAAATGACAGAAGACGGTTATTTTATGATCACCGAATTACGAAATTTCATAGTAATCACTAAGCAAACGCACTCGCATCAGCTATCTACATCATTACCACAAGTGGAACTTATTTCTACTCACTGCAATAACCTTAAGCTGATTTTTTTTAGCAAGACCTCAAACGTGCCTTGATCGCGAAAGGAAGATTTTTTGAGCCTCTTATAAGAATCTGGCATGCAGTTATTGGAGAGTTGGCTGTCCCGGGTATAAAGCCGGCACGTCGCTGTACTGCTGCGCCAGTGACATGCACGCATCCGGCGGCCCTCTATTCCGCGCTACGTGCCAACTTACTATTCCGATGGATATAATGTCGCCAACGCCTTAGACATTCAGTCCGCGACATATAATAATAATCGCCAAAGTAGCCGGGCGAAGAGGCTTAATGAGTGCCACTCATGCAGGTTGTTCCGAGCCCAGGAGCCACAATAACAGCGGATAAATAATATTATCGCAGAAGGATAGATAGTTACTGATCGGCGCGCGCGGCTGCGGATGAATGGCAGCTCCCGACATATCTACAGGCTCCCTTTCCATATGGCTGCATCCTCCGAACCCAATTAAACCCCGGAGAGATGCAACAGCGCGTTAAAATCTCCATAAACCTGAAAACAGACGCGGAAACTAGCAGCTTAAAAGTTGCCCAATAGAGCGCGTGCGGATGACTATGATAATAACACATAATAAATGATAGACAGTAACTGGGCATGTGTGATTGCCGGGATCGCCTCGGAGGGCAGGTGCAGCCGATGCATTCAGCCGGCATGCATGCAGCGCCGGTCCGCTGCTGGCGAACCACCGCTTGCTTCAGCCCGAAACTTAAAATGGGATTAAAGCGGCGCCACTTACGGCCCGGAGCTCCTGCGTGCGGTCCTTCATGGCGCAGACGCGACTTGTGCGGCACTTTGCCCGGTCCCTGCTCGCAGAAAGAGGATGCCGGCCGTAATCTGCGCTCGCCTTCTTAGTTCCTTTTTGTCAAATGGCTAAGGTGCGGCGGCGGCGGCGGCGCGCACGGGGTGTAGGAGCGGCGGGAGCGCGCCTGGCGCTCCATCCCGAGAGAGCGTCATTTTCCCCATTTTACTCTCGCCTTAAAGAAGGAAAGGTGGCACGATCGGAAATTAAAAAAAGCTGCGCCAGTATTAAACTTTTACCAGCTTCGACCACATACATAATGCTAATTGAGATATATATCGTAGGAGTCACATGGACTTAGATTACGCTTATTACCTATAATAACAGAGAATCGAATACCATATCTTAGGGCGTGTGTAATCCGTCATTAGACCACGACTCAGTGGAGTAAAAGAACGAGATAACATGATATAAGGCATAGTGCCTTATACAAACCAGACAAAAATGCGAAAATCAGGTTTTAAGCGTATTTTAATACTTATTTTGGTAACCGTTGGCTAACTTGTGTACGACGGCGCCCTCTGCTGGTGGGAGCGCCACACGCTGCTCGGAGACGAAATTTATATTTGGAAACTTTTTATAACCGCGCAGAACAGGTATAATTTCACTATTGAAATCCACATTTATGTCAGAAGGAGAGACAGTCCCGTCGCACACGTATGGAAGCCCGTTTCCGCCATCTAGAGTAGAAAAAACACGCATTTATCTCAGAATTCTGACTTTTTATCCCAGAAGTCGAAATTCAGACTCTTTTTGCAGGCAGCGTCACCTCCTCTGCAAAACATCACATTGATAGATCATAGACTTGTTACACAAAAAAATTGGCAGTTATTACATTAATGGTAGTTATTACATTATTGGCTGCTACAGACCCCTACAATCGAGACATCGCACAGTGTCTTTTAGTTAATTGTGTTTTTTTTAATCTACTAGAAGTCCGAGGCAAACACCGAACTTACAAAAATAACGGAATAACTCAAACCAAAGCAATGAGGGCAGCACCAGTGCCGTCCCGTGTTACTGCATTCAGAATGTAGCGAGCTAAGAAGGAACCCACACTACTAGCAGCAGATTACATTATGTGACTAAATAACATCCGGCAGAGGAGGTGACGCTGCCTGATTGGCTAAAAAAAGTCAGAATTCCGAGATAAAAAGTCAGAATTTCGACTTGGTAAGTCAGAATTCCCAGATAAATGCGTGTTTTCTGCTCTAGATGGCGGAAATGGGCTTCCATACACACGCGACGCTAAGTGTAAAGACAATTTTTAGGGTTAGGGAAGAAAATTGACCATCAAACCTTAGTGGTGTGAGTGAGGTTGCAGGTCTCACCACTGCTGTCCTGCTGTGCAATTCAGTTTAACTTCAGATTACACAGAAACCGGTATCGACTCAGAATTCTACAGACGGTGTGTCGCAATGAGAAATATATCCTCCAAATAATCCAATCTGGCAGAAACGTGTAAGAGGCAGAAACAATGTGCTCCAGACAGAAAATTAGATACATAAGAATGGAACTGTGAGGAATTGGCTTTGTGGAATCGCATATAACCATGTTACAATCAATAAAACAACATGGTCAAAAGAGGGGGAA
This sequence comes from Petrocephalus sullivani, assembly GCA_026780845.1. Lineage (NCBI taxonomy): Eukaryota > Metazoa > Chordata > Actinopteri > Osteoglossiformes > Mormyridae > Petrocephalus > Petrocephalus sullivani. The sequence goes on along the minus strand of JAODKM010000037.1, from coordinate 8,746,307 downwards.
AAATCAATACAGGATAAAAAGCTCTTTTAATTGACCCGTTATTACCTGCATGCGGAATTTAGATTCCGCATGCATGATGTGGCATGGAAATGAGCAGATTTCAGTCCCCTGTCCCGCACAGGACACCCCCCGGGGCGTTCCATGGGGCCCCAAAGCGCGCCCACGCGGAATGCCGCCCTCTGCCGTCCGTCCATCGCTCCCAGGACGAGCCGGCCAGGCGCCCGATCTCCCGGGCTAAAAGCGCGCCTTCCTCTTGCGGCCGGTGTACTTCGTATCAGCACGAACCTCGCTGGACAAAGGAGAACACAGACATGCGATTACGCAGGAAATTACTGTGTGTGTGTGTGTGTGCGCGCGCGCGCGCGGGTGTGCCAGTTTGTATTTTTCACATTTTGGAAATCAGCCTGTTACTTTTCAGCTTGCGGGGATATTTTTCATGTCCCCACAATATACAACTTAGTTTTATAAAAATCTGATAATGCAACCAAAAAGTCAAAATAGCTAAAAATGTTGTATTTGGTTTGGCTACTCATGGTTAAGGTTAGGGCTGGTTAAGCAATAGGGTTATGCCCATAGAAATGAAGAGAGTCCCCACAATAAGAATATTTTTTATTTGATTTTGAGAATTTCCTCACAGGGATGAATAAAGTGTCCTCTTTTCACCTCTGTGAGAGCAAGCTTGGCTGTGAAGGGCAAGGAGCTGGCCATTTAATATATAAAGCATATTTAATATATAAATATGTAAACTTTGACCCCTGAGCCTGACCCCGAGCTGTGACCCCTGAGCCTGACCCCGAGCTGTGACCCCTGAGCCTGACCCTGACCTGTGACTCCTGAGCCTGACCCCAACTCCGAGCTGTGACCTCGACCCCAAGCTGTGACCCCTGAGCCTGACCTCAATCCCGAGCTGTGACCCCTGAGCCTGACCCTGAGCTGTGACCCCTGAGCCTGACCCCGAGCTGTGATCCCTGAGCCTGACCCTAACTCCGAGCTGTGACCCCAACCCCGAGCTTGATCCTGACCTGTGACCCCTGAGCCTGACCCCAACTCCGAGCTGTGACCCCTGAGCCTGACACCGATCCTGACCTGTGACCCCCGACCCCGAGCTGTGACCCCTGACCCTGACCCTGACCCCGACCCCGGCGTAAAGACCCCTACCGGCCCTGGCGGCGCCTGCGCTCCTTCTTCTCGACAATCCAGTCCTTGCTCTTCTTCACAGATTTCCCCTTCATATTCCTGTAGCGACACCTTCATGGAAAAGGACAGAGCGGCCTTCGCACACTTATCTCTGACGCAAGTGGAACCACGATTTCCAGAACCAGAGCGAAATAAACAGAAATTAACTGACCAGTATCATAAAAAACCCTCATGATTTATGTAAATATGAAACAAAGGAACTTAAATTTCCATTTTCTCTAACAAATGTACAGAAGTATCCTTAAATATATTTTCAAATTACGTAGAAATAAAGTAAAAACATCCTAATAAATCAGTGTTTCCCAACCAGGTCCTCAGGGACCAACAGACTCTGCCAAAGTGTCAAAATATAGACCCCTACTGAGAGCTGAGAGGGAGCAGAAACATGCACTGTCTGCAGGTCCCTGATGACCGGATTGGGAAACTGCAATAAATCAATGAACAGTCAGTGCATCAGTACAACCCACAAAAGTACAGTAAATAAATATCTGCATATATTGAACCCCTGATGTACTAAATGTTACCAGCCGTTCCCAGCTCCCTGCCAGACAATCCACATTAGGGCCAAGGCACGAGTGCTGTGTTTTACCTCTGTCCAGAGTACTGGACCTGATTGGAAACACCTCGCTCCACGGTCTCAGAGCCCAGTCCCTGGAGCAAAAAGAATGCAGTCATACAGCACGTCCAAGTCGCGCGGCCACTTCACCCAGCCTCTTGCCAACTGTGCCATCGACCTCACGAAAGGAAAGAGCTACCTTGGGCAACACTCCGGAACCTCCAGCAAACAGGCAGAGGAAGAACCTGCAGACACAGGGGAAGCTAAAATATGACACGAGACAAAAGCCACACCACGATGACCCCACCAGACCAGCGTTCACGTTGATCATGCATCCACACCACAATGACCCCACCAGACCAGCGTTCACGTTGATCATGCTTCCACACCACGATGACCCCACCAGACCAGCGTTCACGTTGATCATGCATCCACACCACGATGACCCCACCAGACCAGCGTTCACGTTGATCATGCTTCCACACCACACTTCTCTGGCAGACCACTTATCTCTGGTGCCCCGGCGGAGGCCAGATGGCGATAGACTCACTTCTTGGCCTTGGTGCTGTTGGGGTAATCCACCACCATGCCCCCAGTGAAGCCAGCCTTCATTGCCTGGGCTGTGATCAGCTCCAGCTGTGTTTGGACAGGGAATGGATTGTTAGCACATCTGGCAAGTATACAGCCACTTTCTCAGTAGTTAATTTTTAAATTTTAATTTCAATTACAATTTTGGTTTCCAAAGATTACCGAAACAAAATTCACGACAAGACGATTATTGTGCCGCATTTAGTTTCACACTGATCCCGTTTTGCCTGCTGTTCTCCAGTTATAATCAAAACGTCCCCGAATATAAATCTCATTCAACATACCGGAAACACGTCCACTAGTACAAACGACATCCCGATGGAGAACATGGAAATTCCAAAGCTTATGTACAATATACAAAAGAACAGAGAGGTAAAGGCTAACTGGGAACCACAAGCTGCCGGTCGGGGTTCCGTTCCTGTGGGAACCACTTAAGCAGAGAATTACTCACCTGTTGAGAGTTTTCTGGGTAGATCTGGAAGACGGCTCTGGCACCGCGGGCCTAAGCGACACACAAACACACAGGTACATTCTCAAGAGTCGAAAGTGTACTCATATTTATTCACAATTAACGTCAGGTGATGACGGCTCACATTTCATTGCACAAGAAATTAGTGAAAGAAGCAGCCATTTCACGCTGATTTCTGAGAATTAAACACTCGCAAAATATGTACAAGCATACATGTAGCGTACTTGACTTAATTTCCGGCTCTGCACGTCTTTCAGGATTGAAACATTCATCAATTCTACCCATTTTGATCCACGACAGCCCAAAATACCAATATTAATAACAATAATTACCAATGAAGAGTAAAGGGTGCTGAAGAAAGTGTAGAGTCTTTTGGGGGGGCTGTAAGACTTTTTGTCTGCATTGCACAGCCACTGCAGGGCAGAAATGCTATGGCACAGGAAACAGATACATTACAGAGATTCGAGGTCAAAGGTCAAATAAAATGCCACATCAGTAAGTACCTTATACAGCCGTCGAACGCCCCGGGTCTGAAGGGCATTCCGTGTCCCATGTCCCCCAAAATAAGGTCACCTTCAACCTCTCTGTCCAAAGCAACATCTACAAAGTGGAAGATTTCATTTTCTTTACAGGCATATTGATCTCCCCTTTTAATATTCAAACGACTCTATTTAAATCATGGTAAAACTGATGAATTGGCAAATGACTGGCAAATTAATAAAACGGATGCCATGAAAGTGATGACTGCAGTTAAAAAAAACAAACCTAGCATAGCTGTGCTGATGTCCACGCCCACCCAGAAGTGGCCTTCTTCAGAAAGGTAATCCCCACTCAGCCCTGAACCACATCTGGAAATGACAACACATTTCAACAGCCAGGGCTGAATAAATACAATCTACTCATGGATGATTATGCAACTCTCACAACTGTCTAGACAGAGAGAGAGACAGACAGACGAAACAGACACACCATACCCAACATCTAGCAGAAAACATGGCTGATCCTCTGGCAGGTTCAGGAGCTCCACCGCCCTCTCGGACATCTGACTCTGAATCTCTATCATGCGAGAGCTGCCATCAAAGCACACATAACTTAATTTGGTGGAATACGCTGAGACGCGGACTTTCTCACCAATGACGCTTGCATTTGACAAATTAAATCTTGATTAAGCTTGCAAATAGATCGATAGTCTTATTTAAGATTATAGTTGTAAGAACACTACGAGGCTTTGTTGTTAACTATGATAATCATTCAGTTCAGACTACCTAACAGAAACGGGCGTTTATGCTAAAATACATTTTCTGAAGGACAGGTGTTACATAACATAATATGCAGATTAGTCAATCGTAAAAACAAGACATTATTCAGAAAAAGCATCAAACAGTTACAAACTTCTGAGAGTATTTCCTCGCCTCTTCTTGGTTGTAGAACTACGGAATGAAGCATCAGAACGGCCAGTTATGAGAGAAATTATACTGTTCAAATCAGCAAACTTGAAGTGTGATGTTTGAACGCAAATATATTTTTGGTTATTGTGACATTTCCATATTTGCTTCAAATGTTTATATTTATGGATAAAATACGACATTCAACATGAATGTCCTGGGGGTCCGAAGCTATTAAAGCAATTAATGCAAGTAACTAGACAAAGTGACAATCGTGTTTAAACACGATAAGCTTCTTTGAATTAAACCCAACTGCGAACGAAGACCAAAATACGCGAGTTAACTAGACTATAATATCTCCAGCTGTTTATTATTACCGATCTTCGTTTGTACAATATTACCTACCACCTCTGGAGGTGCAGTATGTTCCGGTCTACGGGAATTTGAAGACATTTTGTTTCTATGCTGGAAATCTAGCTTTTAAACAAAACACATAAACGACACTGTAGAAGCACATGGACTACGATAGTGACGTCACAATCAAGCGACGCTTAACTTTGAAGAAACAGTACAACACGCATGCGCACTTCTTTTACACGTTGTGACTGACTAGCCCGTATTGCGCATGTGCATTTTAAGAACCGTGAAATACAGCGTTTGAATGCGCTAGATGTGCTATGCTACTTAAATGGCAGTGTTACTAAACTACCACTTTGTTCTGCAAAGATTCAGCTTACTGATTTTATTGCTAAATTAAGCATGATCTTTGCTATGAATTCAGTTTTTTTATCTAAAAAATGTATCGTTTTATGGATATAATGCTCCTTACCATTATAAATATATTCAGACATTACAGACACAGCCATGCACCTACACACACAAACACACACACATAGACAATATTACAACAAGTGACTCTATTGATATTGCTAAGAGATGAATTATCCCATTATAAAACAAAATAAAAACAGAATTAAACAGTTTTGTGTATATATCCCTCTGGTCTCCAGCTGTAATAGACCTCTTCTTATTCACCCATTTAGACTGATATATACTGACAAGATGTTAAAATGAACAGTAGCTCTTAAACTTACATGAAATTTACAGCACTAAGAAATATGAAAGAACAAATGTGTAAATGAGTTTCCCAGAGGTCCAATATTCAGCAGGATACAGTCAAGTTGAAATGAATTATATAAATTATATAATGAAATTACTTTCTACTCATACATGATGCGGAGGACACAGCTGTGAATGCAGGGTTCGCCAGTCACTGGAGCATCTCGGGTAAGGGGCCTCGCTCAGGCGCCCACTGGAGACACTGAAATGACTCTGCTGACCACTGGACAGTGAGGTAGCAAAATGCGCCATATATTATAATCTTTTATTTATTATCCTTTATTAATTTTTTATTATTATAGGTGCACAAGCACATTGGAATTCGTCTCTTCGCTGACCCCGCCTTGCCTGGGGGGGTCACAGTAGAGGGTCAGCCAACACAAAGCACTCCTGGAGCTGGGGGTTAAGGGCCTTGCCCAGGGGCCCACATGACTCCCACAAAGGACACATGACTGTTCAGCTGAGGTCGGGGCTCATATGGGCAACATTCTGACCACGCCTGCTGAGCCACTCACCACCCCATCGCATCATACGCTAACGCTGGGTTGTTTCCCAGTCCACGTTTTTGCTCCCTCCCAGCCAATCAGGAACACCGAATACCTGGTACAGGTGTGCTGGGAGCTGAGAGGAAACAAAAACGCGGACTGGCCGGAGTTCCCCCGAGGACCGGGTCGGGAAACACTGCTCTGAGACCTGTAAAACTGGAGAATGTAAAGAACAGGGGCTCATTAAAGGGGGAAAGTTGGGACTAATCATAAAACATTTGGAACAACTGGACTGGTCTGGGTTGGAGGCCCAGTACGATATATTCTCATAGGCCCAGAATCACTAATGGAGACCCTGGTAAAAAGTAGCTGAAAATAAAAGAACCTTTCAACAGAAGCTGTGAGATACTCACCCTTTTGTCCATCAGACATGTGAACACTTGTCCATGTGATGGGGCTTTCTGTCCATTCCGATCCAGTGCCATTGTCTGTCAGTGAAGGTTTGCACAGCAAGCTGAGCGATGCTCAGCCAAAACTCTGCCATACTGACAGTGAGCTTTCGGGAAAGTGACACCCATAGCTGCCAGACTCTCACACTCACGCGAGAAATTTTACAGCAAATCCATATCATTTCATTATAAACCTAAAATTAGCGACATCAAAAGTGTTCTGCAAATTCTACAGACGATTTACAGGGTAATAAAACTGTTACACACATGTAAATGCATATGCTTGTGTGTGCACACTTGTCTTGAATTGAAAATCTCAATCCAGCCAGTTAACCAAAGTTTGTAATCCAGTTACTTCTAACCCTTCAGAAGTTATTAGTTTCCGGCGGGTGGCCAATAGGAGGCCCTGTCAGTTAAATTTGCACCGAAGACATGTCTTTATATGGAAGTAACTGGAATGGAAAGGGGCTAAAAATCAGCAGAATAACAGGCCGGCAGAGGAGATCATTTTGAAGTACAGGAAGGGCTCAGAAGCGATTGATCCTTCAGGATGACGGAGACTATCTGGGTCATGTTTCGCTGGCTACTGGGTCACAAAGCAGGAGAAACAAAAGCAGTACCCCAGATATACCTATGCATGAAAGTGCATTAAAGCATCTGCCAGGTTCCCCCCATGTCACACAAGGCCAGATAAAAACCATGGATTACAGACAGCTGTTCATTCACCACCCGGACAGGACGGGCCACAGCAAGGAAGCCGAGCAGCGCTTCTCGGAAGTCAGGGAGCCACACATAATTGGGGGTAACCAGACTCTGGAAGGCACATGCAGGCTGACGTCTGGAAGCACCTGACCGTCAGACGGGAGAGGATCAGGCTCGCTCACTGCAGCCCGACGGAAACCCTCTGGATCCTCTCCCGTGCTGAGTAGGAACGGTAAGCCCGAATTTGACTTAGTCTCCTCCTTGCAGGCTGGCTATTGCGGGAAGGAGCAGCGCAGACGATGGGCGTGAGCGCAGAAGAAGGAGGAGGTGAGCTTTGATGACTGAGAGTTAGGGAGTGTGAATGAAAGTCACATTTTAATAGCACTTTTTAAGACACCCAATGCACCTCACAGAACCAACGGGGAGCCACTTCAGCCACCCCCACTGTGTGGCCCCCGCCTGGATGATACAATGGCAGCCAGTCTGCACCGGTAACCGCACCACAGACTAGCTGGTGAATGGGCATGAGGGAAATTACTAATTAGATATAGGGGATGATTAGGAGGCTAGATGTGAACCGGCAGCAGCGGGCAGTTTTAGCCAGGACATGCGGGTACCACCTCTATTCTTTCAAAAGATGCCCAGGGATTTTTTATGACCTCAGATAGCCAGGACCTCGGTTTCACATCTCATCCAAAGGACAGCACCATTATTACAGCACAGTGTCCCCGTCACCACACGGGGGCTTTGGTACCCACACAGACCAGAGGACGGGCTAACCTGGTGGCCACACCCACAGCGACAACCCAGCTTTCTTAGTTAGTCTCCCATCCATGTACTGGTAAGACCCAAACCTGCTTAACTTCAGATGGATTACCTGGTCTGAACTGCAGGTGATATGGCTGACCAAGGTGCCAGGACATTGCTGTTGGTGACAAACTGCCATCCTATTCCGTATGAAATGCGCACATTAGGCGGGGCCATGGTGTTTGTGTGTGAGAGGTGGGTGTGCACCAGAAGTCTGCATTACTTAGCTTTTTGAATTAATGAATAGAGTTGTTTTCTTTTTGTGTTGAGTAAGATGAGCAGTACAGGAGGCTGGTGAGGAAAATTAACTGAAATCGCACAGCAGAGAAAGGCGTCTTTTTGCAAGTGAATGTATAATGATCCATAAATCAACTTAAAATTAAAATAATTAAAATATTACATGGAATATAGGATCTGCTACTATTACGTGCAAATATGACAAACACGATAAGAATAGGAATTGTGTTTCCCTCTGGCAATTATTTATTTGAAAATATTTCAGTAAGGATGTCAATATATATATAACACAAAAATCCAAGGATAATTTAGATATTTGGTTGTAGAGTTTTTGTTTCCAGGTTTGCTGTTAATGAACTGGAACAGGTGACCCATTTTAAAACTGTAGTACTGTGTTTGACCCCCAGATGGCTGAAATGTGCAATTTGTACATAGTAGTCTTAGCTTCTATAGTACTGTTCAGCCATTCACAAAGACAATAACTTGAAATAGGAAAGAACATTTATGTATTCAAGATTATTGTGAATTCACAAAAATATAAATGTAAAGTTAACTGTGTACAAAAGCAAAAGACTCCTTTCAGCTCAGTCAGATGCCAGGAGTAGCATAAATGTTTAAAAGTCCACGTAATAATCCCCACGAGTGACTCCCTTGTGTGAACACACTCATACTTCATCAGAGCCAGCAATGACTCACAGAGGTTAATTAGCAAGAATTTATTAAATAATAAATTAAATTGCCAGTGAAATATAACTCACTTTGACAGAGAAACAGACTGTATTAAAAATATTCTACAGTGTTTAAAATTGGCACATGAACACTATTAAATCTTTCACTCACCCAAATGCACAAGAGCGTTTCCCGCACAGAAACTGTTGGCTACAGCATCACTCTCTACAGTGTGGAGGTGACCTTAGACAAATGGCGTCTGCCCATCATTTCAGTTTGGCATATAAAGAGATCTGAGTACAGCTTCTGAGGGAAGAGATACAACAACAAATATGTAAACCCATTCCACAACTAATGCACAAGGTACTCCCAAGAAATGGGGCATTCTGGGAAACCAATCCAAGTCCCAAAACCTTGAAAAAATGCGGATAATCCAACATTATCGCTCAGTGGGCACAGCCATGTCCACTTCGGGTTTCCTTTGATCCATGGAAAAAGGCAGATTAAAAGCTGTTGGTTCAGGTCATGTGACTTCAGGCTCCTGGGCGAATCAGTGTAAGTGTCTATAAGGCACCCAAACACACTGAACCTGAACAAGACAGCATTTAAGGGTAAAGTATACAGCAACTAAGTGAAATGCATATGTTCTAGTGGTGCTCTTTCTACCACTGTGGATAAAGGCATACAAATCCATGCCAGCACTGATTCTCTTTTCACTGATTCTCGCCGCTCCTACTTAATCGCAGTGATGACCAAAATGAGGCCCTCATGAACCATTTGCACAATTTTTTGACGCCACTAGATGGTGCCCTTGTCTTGCATTAGGGTCATACTTTGAGCCCTTTTCTGAAGACAGTACCATCTAGTGAGGTCAAAATGGTTTCTGAAGCAACGTTTTTGCCATCACTACTTAATTGATCTTACATCATGTCCCTAATATCCATTGTATGACAAAATAAGGGCACAGTGTTTGGCAATCTAGTTTCAAACTGGCACTAGGCGTGTTAAGGGGCTGAGGGGGCAGCATAAACATGTTTTCCTACAAATGAACAATACATTGGCAAATTCAAGGTTTCAGCCATAAATATGACAGATATTCGTGCTGCTAACAGACACGCAGTGCCTTCCAAAAAAGGTTCAAACCCTTAGTTATATGACAGATAATCAAAGCAAAAATTTAGGAAAATTTTTTTGAAGAAAGTTTTTTTTTATGAGAATTTCCTTGAATGCTTATTTTAGGCTCATATTACCTAAATTGGTTGAGTGGGCCTTTTGCTCATGTAGGCGAGGGGCAAATAATCACTACGAAGAACCGCTAAGCAGCAAAAAAAAGAATGAAGTTGTGGATGAGTGGGGTAACAGAGGTTAGTGGCCAAGAGAAGGAAACATGCATGGGTCCAGCCTATAATATATCCTTCTGCCTATAAGCACAGGCAGAAGGAGGCCAATCTTTAAGAAAAAGAGGGAAAGGTTGTAGTTGCTTTGATTGAAATTTTTGGCAATGAATGGCACCGGGTGATGCTGCTGTAACAAGCCCCAGCCACAGCGGTGTGAGGCACGGAGTCACGCGATGGTGATGCGAGTCTTCGGCGGAGACAGACGCAACGCCTGGTATGACTCAACTGTAGCAGGGCCGCAAAAAGACATATCACTTCTGTTACCCCAAAGAAATAAAACTAGTCCCAATGTGAAACTGTATTTTATGAGCAGTTGGAAGATGCATTAGTGGATGGATGGACATTTTCATCTTTATGAATGAACTGATTCTGTGGAGCACTTAACCATGCAGACATCTCGATATTTTTATGGCACCAAGGATTCTCGGGAAAATGAGGAAGTATAAAGTGGAAATGGGGTATAAATCTCACCTTTGGAACACCAAGTTCCACATTTTGAAACATAAACAGACCGGCAGCAATGAGGGAGGTGGATGTTTATACTGAGGTTGGGAAACTGCTGACGATCTTTATCAACTTCCTGTTTCATGTGAATCTGTGGAATTACTTTAAGCTGCTGACCTGAGTTTTAGAAAAAGAACTTTAATCACTGCCAAGCATATCTCCACCAAATCTGGAGTTCACATATATAAACATTTATGAAATTAATACATTTAGGCTCTCCTCTTTAGTGTGTCCTGGCATTTACAGTAACATGTATAGTTTATAATAAGTAAATAATTACTATATCTAATAAGTTTTAAAATTGTGTGCACATTGTACTGTTATTCTACAAAATGGGACATTGTACAAAGAGCCAAAATATTTCTGCAAGGCAGTGAATCTATCAGAGACGCAGTTCTCAGTGGCTAAGGCCGATTTGTGTGTGGCTTACATCACAGACAATGGGCAGAGTGATACTGTCTGGGGTGAAACTGGCCCTTTCACAGATGAAAGCCACAGAGGAAGGGCCTGCAGACATCACAGAAAAAGCTGACCTCCTAAGCTGTTTTCTAGTCCAAATCCTGATGGTTTTTGCTCAAGGGCACAGCACGAACACAAAGTGACACTCAACAAAAACAATAATAAACCGTACCAAAATGTCTTTTATAACTGGTCTCTATAATATACTTCAAATGTAAATCATTCCTTACTATATCAATACAAACATTCATTACCAGAACCACAGGGCCTGCATTTAAATAAAAAATAAAACTGAAAACAGAAAGAAAACATTTTGAGAGCAACTTCAACAACAACCAAAACGTTTTAAGGTGAATTAACTTCTAGTTATTAAAGCGAAACCGGGTCACGTCAGTTATCACTCACTATACAACTGAGACTAATAAAAAATTATCCATTAGCTACTGTTCTGGAACGTTCCAGGTTACGTTACACTGTATAGTGAGTCACTGAAGGCCAAAGCTGATGACACCTGTTTGTGGAAAGATACAGGCCATCTTAATGGGAGGGACTCAAATGACCAGGGGAAAACCCACGGTCACCTTTGTGCATCTTTTAAACATACGAATGCAACAGAGCTTTTGTTAACCTAATTAAGAGGGTCTTTTGGAAAGTGTGAGTGAAACCGGTAGTGCCAGGGATTGTGGTAAGTGCGGATCGCTTCCTCTTCCCCGTCTATGCTCCGAAAAGCGAATCCGTCACCTTCAAAAGCCGAAGCAGAGGTTCAATTTCATTAGGATTTGGCCGGTGTATCTCTGCCAACTGTTACAAAATGATTAGCATTCTTAAGCAGGAGGGGTGACACTTTAATAAATTGATATGTGCTGTAAAAAAAATGTATATTTGGATCATGTCAGTCTGTATCAGTCGTCGTCTACGCGGGGTTCTTCTGGGGGCCCGGCCAATGGGGGCTCAGGCGGCCACCTCAGTAGAAGGAGTACTGGTTCTCCACCGCGCGCGCTCTCCGGGCACTGTCGCTCTCGTGGTAGTCCTCGGCAGAGCCACTAGGGGGCTCCAGAAGGCGCTCGGAACTGTTGCTGCGACTCCGCAACCCACTTCCTCCCCCAGCCCCCGGCTCAGTCCGGGAGAAGGGGGGCAGGGCGGTGGGTGAGGAAGACGTGCTGGAGGAAGAGGGGGGCGCGTCTGTAGGAGGGGGCGCTGGCTGTGGAGCTCCAGGGAAGTAGTGCGGAGAGTGGTGTGGGTCACTCTGACATGCTGGGTCTCTAGGGGGCGCTGGGGTGCGGGGCACGGCGGGATCTGCACAGCGACATAGAGGAGCAAGTGTCAGGATGTCCATATATATATATATATATATATATACACACACACACACACACACAGTGGAGGAAATAATTATTTGACCCCTCGCTGATTTTGTAAGTTTGTCCATTGACAA
>JAODKM010000037.1:8692509-8723093 GCA_026780845.1 Petrocephalus sullivani | reverse complement strand
CGCCCAAGCCCCCCCCCAGGGGGGGGGGGGGGGGGGGGGGCCGGGGGGGGGGGGGGCGCCCCCCCCTTTCGTGCCGGCCCCTGCCCCCCGGGGGGGGGGGGGGGGGGGCCGGGGGGGGGGGGGCACAATAAAGCTGCAGTCACTGTCCTCTTTCCGGAAGGGAGTTATACGGCACTTACCTGGTGTTCCTGTTCCTGCTCGGCACAAACGATCATCAGAAACGCCCATCTGCTGTCAGCCAACGGGACGAACGAATCGCTCCGACTCAAGCCGCCCGCACCTCTGAGGTCTCTCCCAACTGGAGCAGAGCAGCGATTTTCGCAGCTGATAGTACACGGAAGTCGATACGGACCCTCCCCTCCCCCGAGGGTGACTAACAACCCCTGTGTCGGCCAGTGGAGGTTAGGGGCACGATTCCAGGCGACGGTGTGCCGCTGTGCTGCCCTGCCAGCTGTGTAGCCGGACGGCAGCAGCATGCCCCGGGACGCACCTGCTGCACACGCTCCTCAGGCTCCCGAAAGGCCCGGAAAGGGAGGGGCTGGGGGGAAGAGGAGGCGGCCCGGATGGGATAGGGCAGCGCTGCTGCAATCCAGGCCCCTAGGACAGCAGCCCATCCAGTCCGACAAAAGCACTCTGAAAGCAGCTCGGGAGGCTTTAGCAAACCCAAGTGGCCACTGTCTTAGCTGATTCTGGCTGCCACGAGCCGAGCAGAGCGACGGATCAGATATCTGGAGATCTGAGGCAGTTATCAGTGCCAGTGCAGAGCAGGGGGGTGCACGATTCGCATGGATGAAGAGCCTCTGATAAATATTAAAGAGGCGTGATTATACTTCACAGGGAGAGACACGCAATCGGGCCGGGCGGCTGCCCGTTAGGCCGCAAGTTAATCACAAGTGCGAGACTCACTGGCGTTGACGCTGAACAGAGAGAGATTCACACTTAATTGATAATTAATGCCCCCCCCCCCCGACCATGGAGAATGACAGATTTGAAACCAAAAAAGTTGGATAGACAATGTATCACAGGCTCCAGCGGGATGGCGAGTGGAGAGCGCAGTGTGATCCTGTCCCGTCACAGGCCACAATCCCCTGCGAGACTGAGCATGGCTCTCACCGACAGCGCATCTCGTACTCGACAAACTGCGCACACGCTCCACCGCAGACGGGGTTCTCCAACGACCTTCCACCTGCGTGGACGTTTTTTTTAAATCGCCAATATTTTATCACTCTGTAGGATTGCACTTTCCATCAGATGTATGGTAAGAATGTCCCGCGACGCTACACTTCTAGCATCCTTACGAAATTCACCATGTCTCATGTGTTTTTTTTGCACGTTCCACTCTGCATATATACAGTGACTTTGCACCTGGAAACATGAAGAGGCTTCACGTCTGACTATACTTCATAAATGTGACCAGGGCTGGAGATTTAGCAGATGGATGGCTGGCTGGGAAAAGTTGGGGGGGGTGGGGTGGGATGGGGGGAGGCAGTCAGGTCAGGGCAGGGACGCTCTTTCATGCGCCCCTCCCCCTCCCCCCCAAAAAAAACAAAAAACTTAGAGCTTTAAGCCTCTCTAGAATCCAGCCACTGCTCATTCAGACGAGACTCCCACCTCCACAAACAGCAAAAGGTACGCAGATGGCTAATCCCCAACGCTGCATTCCATTTCATCTCAGAAGTCGGAATTTCTGAGTTCCTAGTTGGAAATTTCACCTGGCATTCCCCCTGAAGCTGGAATTCCCACTGGGAAAGAGAGGAATCGACACACAACGCCAGCCTCAGAAGTCATGATGGCTGTGCCCGTCAACAACAGAAGTTAAAGCTACAGCCTTAGAATGTTTATTAGCATTTTCGTCGCATTTGTGTCTCATTAAATCGGTCATACACGTGGTACTGTCTAGCCGCTGTCTGTGGACGTGTTGCTAAGCATTACGTGTTATTATCGGCTCATATTGCTAAAATGCCTAACAATGAACCTGGCTAGAACTGGGGCCTGATTCACAAAGCAGGATTTCATGCTTAGCTGGGTAACTTTTCGGATTTAAGGTAGTCTGGGCTAAATGTAAGTAAATGAAGATAAAGCCCATTTAAACTAGCTACCTTAAATCCAACAAGTTTAAGCATGAAATCCTGCTGTTGGATCGCGGTTAAATCGGGTGTGACGTCATTTCCAGCTTCCGACCTCCAGGGTAAATGGAGCACGGCACAGGTGTCCACAGTCATGTCTGCCGTCCCTCAGAAGTGACATCATCTGCATCCCATGGTCTCTCAGAAGGATTACACGCCCTGTAAAGGCCCAGGATGCTATATGGACATCTGCACATTCAGAAAATTCATTACTCAGCATGTTACAAACAGAAACAAAGCTTACTTATTCAACACGAAACTAATGTGAGGGAATGCAAAAACTATTTTAAAATATTTTTTCGCACCCTGACCTCTTAGGGGCTCCGTAAACTTCAGTATGGACCAAAAGGTTCATTTCAATGAGTAGCAGAACTTTTGTCAGATTCTGCTTCCAAAAACTGCTACAGCTAAACACTGGGGCCATGCATCTCCCCCTACCTAGTTTAGCAAAAATAAACTGCTATAGTACATGCGATCAGATTTTAAATGCAGATATTAAACAGCATGATATAAACTTTTATAGGTTAAAATAAAACTTCTAATGGTTTCATGGTCCCTCGTTCGGGGGGGGAGTACTGCAGCTGTACGGATTTAATCTGTTGCATTTTCATTTTTAATACCGACTACATTAATTATTAATCTTGATTCAATCACTACTGTTCTAAACAAGGAATGCAAACCTTTTACAGTCTGTTCACACCACCCCCCTTTTTTAAAAGAGGATGTGAATTATATACCATTCATAAATTTTTATATGTACTATTCACAAATTATTATGGGTTATTTATATATAAAGATTATAGGGAAACATCATAAAAATGCGATTAAAATGCATTTTTTTTGCTTGTACATGGGAAATTTCACAGAATTCTTGTTTTGTGATGAGTGCAATTTGGTGTGGATCTCCACCCACTCCGTAGATGAAAACCACCATCAGATCAGTTTGGGGCACAAAATTACAGGAGCCATCCCATGAGAGCCCGCAGAATTGCTCCCCCAGCCCAGAGGCCTTCTGCAGCCACCAACGCTAACTTTTTACGATAATTGCTGCAATTCAGCCACCATGAGTAGACGCCCCGGCCGTGATGGAGCAAGCGGCCTTTGTCTGCCAGTAACTCATGGCACTCAGCATTTTTGCCGGCAGCCAGGACTTTTCTGACTTCACTGCTATGCAGAAAATGACGAGGGCTGCCTGGCCAGGCTGACAGGTCTCCCCACAAGGGTGGGAGAGCGGGGTTCAACGCCTCGCACTCACCGCGGATAAACTGTAACAAACTATGCCCTGTAAGCTTTCCGATTACAGGAAAGAAAAGGCTTCCGAGAGCACTGGCACAGAATCGTGGTCACGTTGGAAAATGAGGGTGAGTTGATGAGAATAAGGCAGGGGGCACTATCCATTCCATGGACTTTCTGAGGCCAAGGACTATGACTGCACTGTAGTAATAATGCCATTAAATCCCTGTAAGTCACTAAGTAACAAACATAACCACGAGTAACCAACTGCCACGTGAATAAGTGAACAGGATCCAAAGACTTTGCTCCTTTCTGCGCTGAATCCGTCCGCCATACACCGTCTGTGCACCTTGATCAGACAACCTGAAACCAATAACATGTTTTGCAAAGCATGGATGTGTTCATTTGTGTGGTTAATTACTTTCTGATATGGAAGCTGTGTTCTTTGCATTCCTTAATATATGCAAATTACTCTGCATTGGCTTTTGAACTTAGACACATCGGCTGACATCTCAGCCCATCTAGTTTAAACTAAGTCCAACAGAAGAGTAGGAATCACATGCTGGGGTGTGATTTAAGAATAAATCTGACTACATTTTGCTTTCATTTGGTATGGAGACTAAATGGTTTCAGCTTCTTTTTCGGTTCTTTTCTGAAGTGAATTCCCCCTGCTCAGAAGCTCTGTGAATCATGCTGACCTGATATTAACAATGTACCAGATTGCCATTACATAAAGTCGTGTGACACAAACTTTCATTACAGACACAATTTCAAAGAAACTTTAAAACAAATTGTAATCCAAAGAAACCTGATATATCACAACTAACTTATTTGGGTGATTTGGTTCCAAAGTAACAGCAGTTAGATATTAAAATAATTCCTCCATGACGTGACAGGACAACTGTGGTCAGAAAAGGCGCTGCTGCATGTTCGAGCTCCCTGGCGGTATTCCTTACTCTCCCAGGAGTCTGTGGTCTTGTCAAGCACAGGCCCATTATGTGCGGTAGTGAAAGTTAAAGCCTAATTTCAAGATTGTAACGGGGAATGGTCAATGAAGCCACAACATTATTGGCGGACATCAGCGTTCATCCCGGAGATGCTCATTTTGAGGAAGCATCTTTCAGAAGAGACTTACGCGTATGCTGAGTGACATGCCAGTGACGCACGAGTGTCGCTGACACATCGGGAATCCAGCGACAGGCCCCCGCCTTGCTCATGACCCCCCAGACCGCGCTGGTTTCTGATCCTGCTCCTTCTGGCCCCGACTTCTACTTTCTGTTAATTAACAGAACCCCCCCCCCCAATGCTTTCAGTTCCCTAAGGGAGTACTCACACTAGGCAATCCGTAGCGTGTCCGAGCACGTCTGACTCCTAAACTGTGATCGCTCTAGTCAGACAAACTAGACGTGGGCCCGGGCACGGCTCAGTAGGACTCAAGCACAGTGCGCGTATAGTGTGACAGCTAACAAGGACTAAGCACGGAACACAGACATGACATCAGTGATGCGACTGGCACCCGCATGTGCGTATGTACATTATAATGACCTGAACCCGGAAGGAATGGGTCAGATATGTTGTACAGTTCAGGCAGTGATAAACATTTACCAGACATCGCTGAAAAGGGCTCACTTTGGTCTCTGGCTAAGCTGCAGTGTTTGCTGGAAATTTTGTGCTGACGAAACTGTCCGAGAACTGGATGCAACACAGAAAAACTCTTACAAAAGACATCTTACAAAAGACGGTAATGTTTTTATACGTGCAGTAGGATTAAATAAAGATGGCTGCATTGCATACTCCATGGCTGTGTGTCATCACGCCCAAAACGCTTCCAAATAAACCAGAAAATAATGACATTAATCATGATTTCTGCTGTGCAGTGTTTTTATTCCTATGTTTTCTTCAAGACAAAAAGTCGCACGGTGGAGTGATGGAGTGATGCGGTGTGCCATGTGTGAGTGCGGCCTACAGCTCTGCTGTGGGTAACGCCCCCCCCCGACCCCCCCTCATCTCTGGGAGGTAGGAGCCATCACTACTGTGCTTCACACCCTGTCAATTTGCCTTATTTTAGACTGAAAGTCACAAGGCCCCTCAGAAGAGATAATAGGATGGGGGCCGTCTCCCGAACTGGCGACCGGGGGCCCGCCGGCGTCTGACAGGTCCGCAGGCAGCGACTCGCTGAGGCGTCGTGACCGACTGCACCCCCCCCTGCAGTGGAGCGACACTAATCAGGCTCCCCAGCCACAGTCGCGGGGAGATATCAGGCAAGCTAGTGGACCATCTCCGGGCATGGGAAGAGCGTGATTAAAAAGTATGGTTTATACCACATTATGTATAGGTATTCTATATATGTGTGTGTCTGTATATATAGATATGTATGTATATATGTGTATATGTACACACGCACACACATATATATACATATACACACACGCTGCATAGCCTTTGTAACTGTGTCGGGAAGGTCATGGGTTCGAATCCTGTCCTCGGCAAGAGTAATTACATCACAGCTGGGCCCTTAACCCCAAAACAAACCTCCAGGGGGCGCCGGACAGAGGGCTAACCCCACACTCTAACCCAGGGGTGGCCAATCTTATCCACAAAGGGCCAGTGTGTATGCAGGTTTTTGGGATAACCCCAAGGTCAGCTGTTCAAACCCAGGTGTGAGGACTCGCCTGCCAATCAGTCCTCTAATTAGTAACCTAATTAGGGAGTTGCAGCGAAAACCGGCACAAACAGCGTCCCTTTCTGGATAAGATTGCCCAGCCCTGCTCTAACCCCAAGCTATGCTCCCGCCTGTATATATGCGTGTCTCAGGAGAGCCACATGGGATACCTTTATACTGAATTTCGCTGGACTTGCTAACCTGTCCCGCGACAACAATCTATTCCGTCTCACAAGAGACACAACGTGAAGCCGGCAGCACGTCTGCGCGGAGGACTTGTGAACGACGAGAGCACGTGCAGAGTCACTGAGTCACCTAACCGATCACACATGAAGACAGAGGTGTGCGAGCGGGAATAAAGAGACAGACAAAGATTTAGAGAGACCCCGATGCCGAAAAGGGGGCGGGGCTCTTTAGTATCTGTGGTTTTAGTTTTTCAAGCCATTTAATGTCCCCCCCAAAGACCTCTAGGACACTCCGCCACACTTCCGCAGCCACGAGGTTCATTTTACTGATGAGAGTGCCCACCCCACCCCCCCACCCCCCATCACACTTTATTTATACTTATTGATTTACAACAGCCCCCAGCCTCATATGATATTATGGCACACTCTGCCTGCCTGGATGGCAGCCCTCCACGGCCAAAGGCATGACAGGACGGCCTGGGGTCAGCTGAGGGCTGGACTTAAAATATTCTTTCACTGAGTTTTAGCCTCATAATGGTCTTTTTAAATCACGGAATTTATGCCACTGACCATTAGACAAGCCCAAACCATCGTAACGCCCTTTATGGCCTGTCCTATCAGTGCTGCACATACGTGGGCTGTTATCTTCAGGAGGTATGAATGTAAAAAAGTATATACAAGCACCACGCGGAAGCACGTTTTTAAGGTGCTGTTAGCCATTTTTGTTAATACTGTTACTGTTTGGCTACCTCACCTGGCAGTCACTTAATAACAACTCACATTACAATTTTATGGACCTGTTAGCACAGCACTAAATCGCTTTGGTAAAGAGAGAGGCAGCCATATACATGGATACAGTCACAAATGTGTCAATCTCTTCTGCTAAAAGCAGAGCAAATATTAATATTGGTCACATACAGTAATAGTTACAGTGTATGTTCTATATTGCAGTTGGCTTTTTAAAATAAAATCCCTTCCATGGTTCTTCTATAGTTCCACGGTTCTTCCCACAAATGTCTTTATTTTCCTATCAGAAAAAACTCACTTCAACCAACACAAACGCAGGGGGACCCAGGAACAACCGCAGCACCCTGACTCCCTGTATGTCCCTGACCCTGGGAAGCTGGGACGTTCATGAAGCGCCAGGAAGCCGACCCAGAGCTTCCGCTGCGCGTTTCGGGAATAAAGCAAGAAACATTTTTAATGCCCGAATC
Organism: Petrocephalus sullivani; assembly: GCA_026780845.1. Classification (NCBI taxonomy): domain Eukaryota; kingdom Metazoa; phylum Chordata; class Actinopteri; order Osteoglossiformes; family Mormyridae; genus Petrocephalus; species Petrocephalus sullivani. The sequence goes on along the minus strand of JAODKM010000037.1, from coordinate 8,715,673 downwards.
CATAAAAATGGCCATGTAAAGAAATGTGGTTACTAACAGTAACCTGTAAACTACATAATTACCGTGTAAATGTTTAATGCTGTAACGTAACACTGGACACTAACCACTGGTTGAATAATTAAATATGATTTGGACAGCCAGAAATAACAAATGAAAACATTTACACAAGCTCAAAGTTCGCAGCCTTACGTCGGACGGGAGATGAGTCAGCCTGGCGCAGAACGCTAACCACCCACAACCGAGATAGAATAAAAGCGGCCATCTTTAATTGGACTGCTACGTAAACAGAAGACGATGACTATCCTGCTAATATTAACAGTGCTGGGACAAGCGATTACTGTACCCTGAAGGAAGGGAAAGTACTGCTTCAGGAATATATTGTCTTTCAAGAGTATTCACAGACGTATTGGCAGACAAGCCCAACGTGGCGGATGCAAGATAATGCTTTTGTGTGCAGAAGATTCCGGAAGCAACTGGCAGTGGCAGAACTCCGGCTGGAAATGACTGACAGTCTTGAGAAGCGCGTGGCCCGAGGGAGCGCAGTAGAATTCCCTGCCTGCAGGCCAGGGCACACGGTGGAATGAGCGGGCTGCGGTTCCAGCGGGTGTGAAACATGCCTTTAGACCAGCCCACAAGCAAGCCGTTTCTGCACCGGTGGGCCACATTACCAGGGGACAGGAACCACAGCTGCAAGGAAGAGAAAGCTCAAGACCGGGTGCGATTGAGCCCACACACAGAGATGGGCAGTCAGGCACACACACACGCACGCACACACAGACACACACGCACAGGCAGTCATCCTGAAAGCACACAACCCATCCAGGCAGGCTCAGCTGTAAAACACCCAACGCCTACTTGGCAAAAAAAAACAACATTAAAAACTGCACCTGGCAGACATCATCCATCCATCCATCCATCCATCCATCAATCCATCAATCTATACATTTTCTGATGCCGGTTATTTAATGCAGGGTCGCTATCCCAGGGACTACAGGTGACAGCCGTACCAACTTTGAGGAGTTCTTTACACAGATTAAACAAGAAAAAGCACCCATACTCTAGTATTAGTAGCAGTACCATTATTGGAGTACTGGGACAAACAGCAATATATCTGCACAACTGGCAGACCCTGGAGGGTACAGCCTTCTGTGCCCTCACAGGAACATATTGGTGGTACCATTATACCATTAACAAGGGAGTATCTGCTCTTTGCTACGAAGGACGACTTTAAAAAGGTCCAGCAGAAAGCAGAACACGGATCCCCAGCGAAGGACGCATTCATCTCCAGCCCGGGCTGGTTTACTGCAAGAGATCCTGTGAGGGATAAATCTGACAGGCGGGTGTCACTATGTCGCCCATATCAGTACACGGTGGTCATTTTGTTTACATTACTCTTGTAACACCCACTGTGGGCTAATTATGTTTCACACCATAAGGACAAGCAAAATGTAATTCTTTTAGCCTAGAATAATATAATTAAGAACCCCCCCCCCCATTTACAAAAGCCTGTATCCCAATAGAGCATTATGTTTCCTTGGTACATTTACTGACAAAGAAGTTATATTAACATCTCCATACACTACTCGTCAGACATTATTGCACAGAAAAAGTCCCAGACAGACCGGCACATTAGTCATGTTATTCCTTACACACGCACAAGTACCTACATTATAATTATAATAATCAGTAAGCTGCAGCTGATACAGGTCTGCAGGGTCTGTGCACCGGGCCGATCTCCCCTCGGTGACACCGAAAAGACGGCTTAGGGCTCCGGGCGTCGTGCACGCAAACCCGGCCATTTAATGATCATGGTGACTGTGAGGATTATGATCATAATTCATACAGAATGGTGACGCGGCGCCCGGCGGCGCTTCATTGTTAAAAACGCAGCTGACCAGCATCAATGATGCCTGCTATTAAAGCCAAACCCGCTTACCAATATGATCGGGGTTAAAAAACAACAGCTAAAGACTCTTAACTTATCATTGTAGAAAAGTAAGAGCATCGCCGGCGCCTTAAATAACTATAGAGCGCGATTCATTGTTGTCGGCACTGCGATTCCGCGACAAGGACGCAGAAGCCGGCCGCCATCGGCCACCTAGGAGCATTAATGGGAAATGTCCAATAAAAAGAAATGCCGGGCTGTCTACATGCGTGCTGCATATAAATGCCACTTCTAAGTGGGAGAGCCGAGAGTTGGGGGAGGGGTGGGGGGGTCTTTCCCCATAACTGGATTAAAGAGCCCCTTCCCCACGACCCCCAAACCCTTAGATTACCCAAAGACGGCGAAACAGCCCGCCGCGTCCGAAACGGCTTTATTAGCGGCGTTAGGATAAGCGGCCGGTGCGGGGCTGCACCTGCCCGGGCTGAGTCCCGCAGAGCCGCGAAGCCGCAGCCGCATTCGGGCGCCCCGCAAACGCCGCTTATTTCTAAGGACTCACCTTATTCTGCGCTCGCCTCGGGCGTGACGTCAGCGCCGATCTCCTCCTTAGAAATTACATTTATCCCCGCAGCGCGACGCGACGCGCGCCCTTCCCATTAACATCCTTCTCGGTGAATGGAAAATGCCTGAATTAGCACTGGCTACATGATCGCTCCGTATTTCCTGGCCGTGCACACCAAAGTGTAAACTACACAGACACACATATTTTTTTTTTGGGGGGGGGGGGGGCGGCTCTGTTGCCTGTGATCTATCTAGCAGACGTTGGAGCTGCGCTTAAAGGAGACGCGCACTATTCCGCTCACTCTGATTCCGGATTTTAATGCATCATATTATCCTTCTGCCAGCATTATACTGCAATAATAGTTTAAAATAGCTGAAACGAAAAGGACAGATAATGCCTTTAAGCTTTAAAGTAATATCAACATGTTTTACTTACAAAGACGGTTTTGCTCAGTGGTTGTGAATATCCTGAAACGCTCACTATATGTGTATTTGAAATGTCTATTTATATAATCTGGGATTGTATCATTGTTTATGCCTGCTTATAAAATATTTCATTAAAAAACTGAAATATACGCCACCGCTGAACATTTCCAATATCTGTATCTCTATAGTTATTCATTCAGAACTTTCGCGGACTCGTTATTTTGTATTTACGTTTAAACCCACAATTTCAGACACACGCATAATACGACATATAAACATTTCTGTATAACTTCTAATGAAATCGTGAATGGGGAAACCCTAAAATATGTGTCATTGGCATGTTTGTCACTGAAACCATTTCATACGTAGAAATCAAGGTTCTCTTTGGCCTTTGTGCGTTTAAACGAATGGGCTCGACAACAATTGCAAAAAAAAATAAAAAGAGAGAAAATCGGAACAAAACATGTAAGCCTCTGCACTGCCCTCATAGAATTATTTACGTTGTTTTTTAAGTGAATTCCGCGATTAAGCTGTAAAGGTTTTTAAAAACAAGACAATGAATATGAATAATCGGGTACATCTGACATATACCGTCACTATCCAGCATTTACCATCCCGTTAACACTGATAGGAAGACGGGAAAAACGCTTCTTTACACTGAAGGAAACATAAACATGATAATCTGAGTAAATAAAGCGAATTTAATTGTCTTGCGCTGCCATCTACAATGTGGAGGAATAATTGCAATAATTTATGGCTGCAACATTTAGTTAGTGATCCCCGCGAAATATTACTTTCCGGAGGATGATGCTGCAAGCCTAATCTGAGATATCCAGCGATGCCATTTGTTTTACACCAATCGACGCTGGCTATTTGGCTGACTATTTCCCTTTGGGTTATAACTAGGATTCTCCAGTGATCCCGCCTTCACGAAGTGTCCACGAAGGCCGATGGGACTCACACCTGAATTACAAGCGGACCCCCTCAACTGTATGGGAAAGTGACTTCGCACATCGTCACGTATTTACAATAGTTCCCACGGAAAAGTCTTTAAATCAAACACGTCTGAGATCCACATGGTCGTTGATCTGCACAAAAGCCAGACCCCTTCGGAGAGAAAGGCACGACGCGCACAGCACATCTGCACTGTCACCGTGACAGATGACACACTTTGCAGCCTAACCGTGCGCTGTGTGTAGCTCCGTCTACGCGCGTTATTAATCAGAGTCGCGGCGCTGGACAGCGCCGGGGGACGCGGGAGTCCTTGGCTGCATCTCATCTGATTACAATGTAGCGAGATGAACTAAAGTCATTGACAACGAGGCACGAGATTTTCCATGATCAAGTCAGTGCTGGAAGATCCTTGTTTACTACTGGGTGCTTAAAGGACAGGCTGTGTGTTGCTAATTACAGTGTTACATAAGCCATCTTTAATTAGGTGTTCAATATTTTAGGCACCATTGCACATGCAGTGCGTGCTGATGGCTAAAATGGGGGACATTTTTACTGTAAAAGTGCACCTTATATATCTGAAACAAAAGAAAGAGGAAAAGAGAGAGAGAGAGATTGCCAAATGGATTTCAAGGTGACCTTTTCTGTAGCAGCAGAACAATGGCTGCCTGATTAGCCCAGGGCGGCCTCTCCCTGCATCTCCCCGTGGTATCAAGGCTCAGCTTCTCCTTCTGACTGACCATAGACATGGTTTGCACCAGAGAACAGGTTTCACTCATCAGTTGAAGGTATGCACCTGCAGTCATTTCTATTAGAACAGACTCCTAATACCAGCACATGAAAAATACAGACTGAACATCATTTCCTTAAGAACAAAGAACATAAGAAATTTACAAAATGAGTACTCATATTTCCTCGACACACACATTGTCAGCAGTGGAAACAATGGCTGTGTAGCTGTGTGAACCGGCCAGCCGTGACACCTTCTCACCCCCAAAGCCCCCTCAGTTTTGTTTCTTAGGTAGTATTGAAACAGGGTCTAACTCGTCTAGGGGAAAACAGGTATTTGCATATTTAACAGATGTGCCTCGTGTTCCTGTGTAGATGTTCCACCATCCTTAAACGTCCTCCTGTAGAGCTGATGATAGTGGGCCACGTACGTATTACGTGACACTGCTTTTCAATACATTGTGTCTAGCTTCATGTTTATTCTCTCTATGGCTCCTCTTGCGAGGAGCCCTGTGCCCTGTGATCACAACCATTTGTGCAATGGTGGCCCCCGCAATCTTTACATCACCCGGGCTGGAGCAGAAACCACGCAACAAAATGCGAATGCCCTGGAATAGGACGCAAGGACTAGAGCGGGACTTACGGAAACTGTGTCACACCGGACCAGACAAGCTGCTTTGCCACAGAAACCTAACAGAGTTCAGAGAACGTGTATCAGCTATCAGGCTCGCCCACCGGAAGGACAACAGCAGGAATAAGTGTTTGGTAGCCCCCACATCCCAAGGGAGTAGATCGCCTCATGGCAACCATAAATAGCAATCTACATACATTATAACAGCCTTCCTCAACCAGGGCAACTGATCCATGGTGGGAATGAGGTTATGGGAGGCCACACCATTTCCTGTTCTGCATTGAGCGTTTAGTTCCTCCTTCTAAGACATCTGGCCTTTTTTGGAATCAATGGATGTTCCTCTAAGGGTACATATTAAATCCCTGACGGAGGAAGCATCCTAGTAGAAAGGTTAACGTCTTTCGATACTATGGTAATTAATGAGAGAAACGTACTGCTTGTCCATCAAGACAAATATACATTTTACAGATCCTGGAAAAGATTAGAGACTAAATATAGCCTGATGCTAAGTCAGGCGTCCAGGTGGAGATATACACCAAAGGAGCTCATGGCTTGTGCAGGGCTAAAGGCAATCACCACCTAGTAGAGATACCCTTGTGTTTTTACATCGAATCTGTTTTTCACAAGGACCCCCTCATGTTTCATGGTAAATTTCATCATGGACTGTCTTCGGTAACTAATGGCCAACGAGAATGGAACTAAAGGGAAATCAATAATGGACCCCGTTTGTGGGGGCTCCCTAAACAATAATTCCATGGTGTGGCATGCTCACTCTGCCCTCCTTCTGTGCTCCCCTCCCCCTTCCTATAGGCTCCACAAAATGACCCTCAAAGCTCTTCATGTCTGGGAACTTGGGCAGTACAGAGCAGAATCACAGGGACACAATTAGCGCTGGCTTTGTGCACGAGGTGTCAGCTAGTGCAGAGAGGAATAGGGCAGCAGGGGTGGGGGGGGGTTAATGAATTAATGGGGTAGGGGGTCACTGGAAACCAGTGTGGGGAAACAAGAAGGTGGCTCAGCTACTCCAGCCAAGGTCGGTCAGGAACTGTCCAGCAGGTTTGCACGCTCACTGTTCACTATCACCGTGACACAGGGACTCAGAGGTCAAAAGCTCACATTTCAAGGATTAAATTTGGTTTGAGAAATTACCTCAGGTGTGACTTCAAGCATAGAAATTAAACATATATGTCTTAGGAGATCTAGTATTTCTCCTAAAATGCATTAATACTAGTTTGAGCTGGAGAACCACCTCGAGTCCCAATAGGCATCAGCTGTGGGACCCTGAGAAAGGCAGCCCACTAGAATTTCTTCAGTAAAATATTATTATTATTATTTATTTGGGGGGGGGGGGTGAATTGCTAACATATAGTGATAAGTAATAATAATAAATGATTACTTTGCGAGCAAGGAATGTATTTTGGGAAAAAATGGGCTAATTTCATGATTTGGGGAAAACTAACTAAACAAATACTGAGGTTTATGGATCTTATGTTATGGACCTTGGATAGAGATATTGAAGGAATATCCATCAGAAACAAGTGAGGAAGGCTCAGCTGAATGGCCTGTGCTTCATACCGTACATATTCCGATAGTAATGTTCCTGAGCGAATACTCTAGGCAACCTTCATGAATACACACAGACGACGGATGAGAGAGAAACAGGGCCACATATCCTCCTGACTGACTGCCGTCTCTCGGAGCATTTTCAAAATGCACGTTGTTGTAGCAGCAATTTGATTTTAATTGCAGATCTTGGCTTCACTGCGCTGGTGTCATTATGTTATGGAAACCCAGTCTAATCCCTAGGGTAGCTGCGGGATTTACCTGTTAACCCCTTTGAGTCTCTCAAAACCACAGGCCCAATGCAAAGCTCTCCTGTGAAACAACAAAGGATCCAAAGTGTCAGCTAGTATTAAGTATAAATAGATAAGTCTAGGATGACCCAAGCTGGACCTGCTTTAGGAGAGTAAGCAAGATGCATACAAGGAGAAGGCCTTTAGATCAGCTTATCTGATGCTATCACTGAGAATGAGGTAGACTGAAGCAATATTACTAGTCCCTTCAATCATTATAGTTAAGAAGTGGGCGTGTCATACAGACATCGCCTACAAATAAAGGGCTATGGTCAGGAAGCTCTGGAGCAAGAATGATTGGATGGGCTTGATCACATGGTTTGAGTCAGGGCTTTAATAGAGGGAATCAAAAACAAAGCTCTGTTACCATGGAAACCTTATGGGGCTACACAGAAAATATAAAAATGCAGTGAATGTCCGGAGACAAGACTACACCACTGCCAGTTCTTGGAATGTAATGGGAATGGGAGTTCTGGGAATTCTGGGAATACTGCACGATCTGTAGAAGATGCTTTAACAAGTATTTTGAATTACATTTAATTTTAAATATATGTTGCTCATAATTAAACTCTTTTTCAAAATAATCTGGAACAAAACGTGTAGGATACAAAATAATCTGGAACAAAACGTGTAGGATATAAGCCAGGCGAGACATTTCCGCAGAAAACAACTATTTTTACTCTGCATGGGAAAGCAGACTGTTTGTTTATGTTATTCTAAAAAGCGCATGTCTATATTCAAAAAGAAACCAATGTCCCCGAGTAAACAAACACCAAAAAATGGAAATAATAAATTATAAGAGGGCGCATGTTAAAGTGAGATAGTCTCTGCTAATTCTTGGTCCTTTTGCTTACCAGTGGCAGCGCATTTATGAAAAATGAACCGCAGCTTCTCACTGGGGAGTAGCTGGTTATTTATAATCTATACTGAAAAAATAAAATAAAATAGTAAAACTGAAAAATAAATGCTTTAATTTTCAGTATAATTGAGAATGAGATTTAGAAATTGTAAAATTTGCTGGACAATGACAATGCTCACTATTTATTACCTCGAAAGTGTGCGTACTTAGGGGGAACTAGAATTTGTTTCTTTTTATTTCAAGTAAATGCAGTACCGCTGCCCCCTGTCGGCGAAGTTGGGAATCACAAGCCCACTTATTAGTCGGATGAAATCAAATACGTATAGCAATCTTAGTCCTTTGCTCTTATCCCAAAATGACCCCAGTAACCTATTTATACACTTATCTGCTTCCAGAGAGAGGAACAGAAATCTGGAAGCGCTGTGGCCAAATCCTTTACTTGTTAATGGATGTGTAAACACATTGTGTCTTGGGTCTTATTAAATGGCACAATGAATAATTCAGAGGTCTTCAGAAAGCGCCTCTCCATTTTGGGGGCTGTCATTGAGCTTTCAGTATGGAAGAGGCTCTCAAACATGTCTCAGAGGACTATGGGTAGGAGGAGAGGTCATGGGGTCAGCCATACCAATCACTGACAGAGTAGCTATGCCTAGTTTAATACAGAAATGTGGAGCACAGTCCCCGAAGAGCGTTCATCTGCTTTCAAATCAGCACACGTGAAAGCAAAGCGGCTCAGTTCTTGGGTTGTGTTGCGTTTTTTTCTCCAGATTCGAGCATGTGGCCAGCTGTCCTGCTGGATTCTCAGATCTCTCAATGCCAGTATGTAGGTAACGGGGTTAAACTTAGAGTTTGTGTGCCAGCGAGGTTGCACAGTGTGCCTGCATTCTAGTGACACACACAATAACCCTTATATGGGACAACATCCCATAGAAAGCACTTTTTAGCTTCTTGATCTTTTTGCAAAGCCATCTCAGCTTCTTTATTCGCACTGTTTGTTTGAGTGTGTCATTATTGCTTATTAATTGTGTTAATCACAGTCAATGAGACCCCCCCCCCTCCCCAGAACGTGGTCAGTCGGGGACGCTGGTACACAGATGAATAGATCGCAGTGTCCCAAGCGCGTATATGAGATGGATGCTCGCTGGGTAAGTCTGCGGCCTCGGTTCAGCTGTGTCGACTTGGTACGCTGAACCCCGCAGATAGTGGCCCATAGGAGTTTCCCCAGAATCTCCCTCTGCCACTAATGAGGTCAGCTTGGGTCAGGTTTAAGATCAAAGATGCTTCTGAGGTTTCAGTGCAGCCCTACACACGGTGAGACGGAGATCAGCTGTCAGAACCGGGAAAGACTTCTGAAGAGGAGAGCCTGCCCAGTGGCTGATGTGGTCCTGTCAGGGTTAGTACCGGTAGAGGCTAATTGCGTAGGCTAAGTCCGAGCTGGCGCCGAAGATCTGCACGCGCGGAAACCCGTGACGGACTCGTGGCCGTTTCTGCATGACGGTTGTTCAAAGGCGTTGGGCAGAAAGTACCGGGAAAAGGCAGGGAAGCCGAGGAAATGTCGGAAAACTGTCAGACCGCTGGATATAGGAGACAATGGAAAGGCAACTGAAGGTCTAAAGGGAAACGGTTTGATGTTTTCTTTGGGGAAAATAAAAAACAGGGAAAGAAGCACGCGTTAGCAGAAAAGGCAGGCACTCTTTCAGGCTGTGAGGCTTGCCCCCCGCTCTCACTCATTACTCAGTCTTGCTCCTCTCGCGCTAATTGGCTCTCCTGCACCCTTCTTCCCAGCTTTCTATAGCAATAATAGTATATAGGCCAAGCCGTTTTCAATGGAATGCATGAGTTCCAGTTATATATATTTCCTAAAAAAAGATTAATGCGAAGCTAGTAAAATATGCAGAGAATTGCAGAAAGCGATTTGTCTTGATTAATTTAGTAAGTGCGGCCGACTCGGGGTCACCTTTGTCCGTTTCGTTCCCTCTTTGCCGTGACCCCACCGTGCTGGCTAAGCCAGGAGGGAGCAGATGTCACCAGTGTCAGTATGTCCGCATCATTCCCCGCGCTGGGTCCAAAAGCCCCCCCGCGTCAGCATGCATCAGACAAGCAGACACTGATATCATAGGAATATGAATGGAATTTGAGGCTTCAAATCCATTTCGTGTTTATAAACGGTTGACATTTTTTAAAAGGCAGGGACTTCATCCAGCTTCTCGAAGGTCGTGCTTTAAAACAAATGGCTTTTGCCAAACCAGTTTGCTGTCATTACTGGACCCTGTACCACTTATCACTGTAGATCTTCATTTGCCAATTTCCTTCAGCACATTCATGAGGATTCTTGTGGTTTAAGTGGGCCGCACCTCAGACGCATCTCCACTGGCCCTGCCTCCAGCCTTCCGCTTCTGGGAAATGGCTCCATGATCACGAGGGTCCCGCTTTGCTTAAATGAGGGAAGGATGGCTGTTTTTGTATCAGAAACAAATCCGCCCCCTGGTGGACAAAAGTCATAGGCACAGAAGTAGTTTGGGTGGCTGCCGGGGTGTTGCTGGAATCTCTGACATCAGGGGCTTTAGCCCAGAGGCCTAATCTGTCCGAGGGGCATCATATTGAATTCTCTCCCTCCCTCTCTCTCTGTGAAGTTATGATGATTGTAGTACTACAAAAATTCTGGAAAGCGCAGCCCTGCAATGATGTTCTAACCGCTATGCTGTCAGTTTGAGAATTCCATACATCTGAGCTACCAAACCATTAGGGGCTTCAGGCTTGTGATGCATCCTCACACAAGCAGAGTTTTGGAGTCGGAGCCATTCAGCCAATCAGCAGCATTATCCTGTAACTGCAAATCTGTCCTGAGCAAAACTGGCCACTTTTCCCCAATTCAGCATTTTCTCCGGTGAAGCAAAGCTGGTATTGCACACATCGTACAGCCCGTCAGCTAAGCCTTACAGCTGCTGTGAAGCTGCGCGGAAATGTCATGAAGGAAGAACGTTGCGTTCTGAGCAGCATGGGCCAGCAGTCGGCCGCAGTGCTGCCACACTGACATTTCATGCAGCTTACAGAGCACCATCCGACAGAGTGACGCGGGAATGCACAGTCCCAGCTGTCAGCTCGCTTAATTTCAGCTATATATTATTTCACAACAATTTATTCCATCCACTCAGGCACCTACCGAAGGCGGACGCAGTACAGGCTGGCAGGGGACTGATATGAATGGTTAAAAAAAATAAAAACTTCCCAAAGCAATCATTTTGCTGCAGCTGAAACCATTAATGTGCTCCGTCGTGGTGCTGAGCCGAGTCCTGTCATACTTGGGGATCCGTCATGTCCCTCCCCCACGAGACACACAGATGCAGGTGAGCGCAAAGCTTGGTTCTGCGCCCTCTCGCTGGCTTTGGGGTTAAGGGCCTCGCTCAGGGGCCCGACGGTGATTACTCAGCCGTCCATGGGAGGTGAACCCAGGATGTAGTGTAGGTGCCATGAGTTTCAGTTCAATTTAATTTATTTTCATATAGCGCCTTTCACAACCCCAAGGTGAGTCACATGGGTGTGTTGTGATACATCATTATTTAGACAGAATAATACAGAAAGAGGGAAAAGGAGAGAGAGAGAGAGAGCGAAAGATAGATAGATGTGACAGACAGATGTCAGGAACCAAAAACTCCAAAGTAGAGATACCCTCTAGGGGTCGAAGGTCAGCTGGCTACCCCGATTGTACATTAAACATTATACAACTAGAGAGTGTTAGGTAGCTTCTGCTTACAGCTGCACTCCAATAATGCGGTAAGATACGGCAGACTGTAATACATAACGTGAGGGCGTCAGGTCAGTGCCGGTGCCCGCAGGTGTCGTTACCTGACAGCATGCACATTGCAGAAGACGGGAGTTTCAGGGCGAATAACTAAGGAAGTAGATCGATGCGTATAGCCCTGGAATTGGAACTTGGGTTGCCAGGTTGCAGCGACAGACGGGCTGAAATTGCACGTGGCATGTGGACTGTGTGCCTAAACTGTGCTTCATAGATGGTCTGGCAAACATACAAAACGTATGGGTCCTTGTCTGATGATTATGGAAGAAACATCGAAACCGGGGTGGGGTGGGGTGCTGTAAAATATGGGAGAAATGGGGGGTGACAGGTTTGGGGGATGATGGGGAAGAGAGAGCCCCCAGGACAGCAGGCAGCAGACGGCACCCGCCCCCCCCCGCCCCATCCAGGGCCTCCCAGGCCACCCATCCGCACAGGACATCTTCATCTTACCTCGTCTTCCACTTCAGCGTCCAGTGCTTGTTTGCACTCCATCAGGAAGTACAGTGCGCACTTACGCACAGCATGCAGCTCCCGGGGGACGTGGAGAAGGTATCCGAGAAGCACGGAAGCCTCTCTGACAGGCTCGGGAATCTCTCTGGGTCAATTACATCTGCAGCCTGCAGAAGAGCAATTCCTACGCCTCTCGGAATCACAGGTGTCAGCCGTAAATCGGGCCCGAGGCCGAGAGGCGATGGGATCTGCAGAAATTGGGACTGAGATTTACACCAAAGGATGTTTTGCCCCCGCAACAGACAAGCGACGTTTAGCCTGAGCATCACAAACAATGGATGTTCCAGCAGAACAGACGGGGGTTAGGAATCAGATCTTGAAATTGCCATGACCGTGACAATATAATGAATAGATTGTCCTCTGAATTGCACCACTCAGTGGGACACTTAGTGTTATAAACAGCATGTCACCGAGTCATTGCAGTGGTCAAATCGGGGTGTGACAGAGAGGCGGGGCTCATTAGCAGTGAGGCACAGCGGAGAGGCCTCTAGAGATCCGGGGTCAGGGGCCTCTGAGACCCCACGGCAGCGCCGCGTTGCCCTGGAGAAGGGGTGTTGTGGCTTGGCAACAGGGATGCGCTATGCAGGCATACAGACACTACAGAAGTCCTGCTTTCATTTCTATGGGCATAACCCTAATCCTAACTACAATAACCGTAACCCCTACCCAGCCCGAACCTTAACTACAAGTAACCAAACGGCATACAAGACATTTGGCATTTTGTATCTTTTGATTCGTTTTTTTTTATTATGGGTTTTTTATTATGCAGATCTGAAAAATGTCCCCACAAACTAAATAGCAACAGGATTAACCACAATGTGGGGACACTTGGTCGTAATAATAGAACAGCAGGAGTTAATTGTTACGAGTTTACAAGCACAAAGAGAATAAATAAGGCTTTGAGCCCTGTGTGTGGGAGGGCCTCCTGTCAGTCACTGTAAGTCCAAAGGGCCCCACAGCACAGCACTATAACCTGCAGTGACTGGCAGGTAAACCTGCCCACGAAGGCCATCAACGTCAGGCTGCTTCAGGAAGGTGCGTGGAGCCGAATGAGTGTCGATATCAGGAAGATGGCGAATAAGCCTTGAAGGCACTTTTTGAAGAGAACTGTCCACTTGAATGCCACGTGTTCAGAGGATGACATGGTGACTTAGTGCGCGGACATTATTTGGCCAAAGACCAGCGGAAAGCAAAATCACAAGCCAGTGTGATGCTAATGGCTACCTGCAGTTCGTAGTTCATTCAGCCATATCGGAACAGCCCCAAAGCTTTAAGAGTAATACTCATTCCAGCCATGAGGTGGCGCCAGAGTGCAGATGCCAGGCATAAGAAGGGCTCATCTCAGTCATCAGCTGTTATGTGCGGGCAAAGATTAGATTTACAGTGTGGGCAACGGCTTAAAAGACACTACCGTCTGCCCAGGATGTTATGACTGTTTTCCCGGAGTCCCCATCATGTCTTCTGAATCTCAGAGGTTATACTGCAAACCGTTATACCGAAAACCACGGCAAATAAACACACCACACACCAGTTCTGTGTTTGTATAAAAGATATTTACTTCAATTATCACACCTAGGGTGCTAGTGAATAATAATAATAATAATAATAATAATAATAATAATACATTGTGAGCTTCATACAGTGATATTGCTTCTCCATATTGTAGAGGGACTGTCTTACAGTGCTGAGAACAGACTACATGACTTAAATATTAGAAAACATGTATAAAAAAAAAACAAATGAGACCGAGTGGGAGCAAGAGAGAAGTTTTCTGTACTTTGTCAGAGGAAACGGCAACAAATCCCCCCAGGTCTAACAATCGGGCAGCCTCTCACAGGACTACGCAGACTGACTATAATGGGATCAGGTGTGGGCTGGGGGGTGGGAGTGTTTATGCCTGTTTGATGGGCTAAGCCTCTCGGACATCGGAGGCAGCAGCTCAGGAAATGGCATGTGCTTACGCAAGACTCCACCTGAGCTTTGAGACGTACGCAAATGAACCAGCTTAGTCGGCTCTCCTGCTTTAAGCTTAATGCTTGATATTAATTATTTTTAATAGAATCAAATTTAATAGAACAGAAACAGGCAAAAACACTGCAGTAAAGTATAGCCCAATGCTCCATGTGCAGAGAGAGTTGCGAAGCCATTTCAGGACCCTGGTGGAATCCATAGTGCTGGACTGAAACCTCAACTGTGCTAAAACACATCAGGTGGTGAGCTGGTGTTAGGTGAGGGAACTTTCTGGTGGAGTGGAGTTCTTTCATGTAACACCAGGGTTTAAAAAAAAAAAAAAAAAAAAAAAGACTTCAATGTGAGGTATGATTAAAAAAAACAAAAAACAAAAAAAAACATAATACCTTCACAAGAAATAAAATTGCACAAAACAACCACATTTGCACAACTGAGGTCTCCAGCCAGACCGTACTGGCTGAGTGCTGGCCGCTAGTTGGGCCAGGATTTCTAGATAAGTCCCTCCAACATTTAAAAGCTCATGAGATGTCATTATTATTTGGTATAAAATTTTCTGTTACAAATTGTCAAAAAAATAAATGGGGACATCCTGTAAATGGAGATAGGGCTCACCTTTACACCCCTCTAGTGCAGCGTGTAATTATAAGCGTGGCGGCAGATCAAGTGGTGCGCTTCTGAAAGCTGTTCTCTGGGACCCCCACGTCCCCTTCTCTACCAGGGGCTGGGAGGGAGCAGAAATGTGGACCGTCAAGGGGGCGTGGGGACAGGATTCAGAAACGGTGCAGTAGGTCGGCCACCATGTTTCCACATTTATAATTACACGAGAAACACTGATCGAGTGAAGATTGCATTGTGGGAAAAGGTGGGTTTACATGTTAGACATATGCTGCACTGAAGGACCACAAGAAAGGCTGCCTACACCAACACACCGAGGTTGGAGACCTCTGGCACTTAAACGTCGTGATTCAGTGTGGCCTGAACCCCCCCACCCCACATTCCCACACACATACAAGGCGCACACACACTTATGCCACACTGTAGACATCCCCCCCCCCACCCCCCGCCCCGCTGTAGATAAAAGTAGTGTCCCTGTTTAAGTCGTCAGCTGAAAAATATTCTTCTAGAAAAAGACCGCTTATAAATCTGGTAAAGTAGTAGTAAATTGATAAAATGTGTAGAACCACAAAACTGGCAGCGACTAAAGCTAGCTCTGTTTTTAATACAATTTGTCAATGCAAATCTGTATAGGACTGCCTCTCAGGAAGGGCCGAGGCTGGACAGCAGAGTATGATCAGACTCCAACGAACACGAGGCTGACAAAGGAGAGAGAAACTACCCGAGGAGTGTGCCGATTTCCACAGAGGATGACCTCATCTCCAGACTTGCACACTGGTACTGAAGCTTGATGGTGTAACAGGTAAGAGCCCCCAGCAGACAAACTTTACAGAAGGGGGGCACGGCTGTGACTACAACACTGAGAGGTGTGAAAGAACCCCATCTATTCCACTTCATGCAAGAAAGCATTTGGCGGACTAGGAAACAGCATTTCAGATCAAATAACCTGACTAGCAGCAAAGTACTATGGGAGTTGTAGTTTAAGCTTCCATGGTCTCCTTCCCCCCTGCACAAGGTCTATAGCTGCAGCTCCCCGTTTGTTTTATGCAGGGTAACATGGAAATCATCCCTCAAGAGCTGTTCAAGGTGAGCCCATAAAGCCCTTACTGTAAGTTCGAGTAACAAACAAACTCACATGAGATTTAGTGATGAGACAATGTTCAATGTGAGCTCCTTAAATTGATCTACTGCATTGTCAACATACACCATAGAACAATGGTTTTTAAATGTTTGAATCGGGGGGGGGCATTTAATGAACTTGCAAATTCATTATCATTATAAATTAGGTTAGCTCACCAAACTGCATGGTCTTTTCGAATGATGCACGAATGATCTGCCTTACGTGTGAAACTAAAGCTGCCTGTGGTGGCCTTGTGGAAACGACAGTCATGGACAGCGTGAATATGGACGATGCTGTACTGCTCTATGGGATGCAATTCCACTTTGGAAACTTCCATCAGAAAACTTAAGCTAGGGTTTCCCCTTGAGCACCGACTTTTCAGCTCGTGTACAACAGCCTCTCTAATAAAGACCGAACGGCATGAAAGCAAAAGACTTTGCTATACGACAAGAGCATTTATTGCATATTTGTGCCATGCACTCAACGTTGCCGTCTTGTGTATCTAAATACTCTGGCTGACTCTTGACGCCTACGCGCTGTAACATATGCTAAGCCTGCTGATTCACAGCGCTCTCAAAGACCCCAGCTCTACGACCCCAGCTCCTCTTCAACACACAGGACAACAGCAGCCTTACATTGTAGGTCATATTTTGCAGCTCTCTGATTCCTTGGACTAGTAAAGGTGTGCTGGTTAGGCTACCTTAATATAAAACATTTATGGAGTGTGGGGGTGAGGAATACAGCCGCTATACCTAAGAAACAGTCGGACACAATCTTGGTGATGCAGACCGAAAAAAAAAAATAGAGAATCCAAAACGGCACTCTAACCCTAACTTCTTCTCCAGCAAGGGCTCTGCCATTCACAGATTCAGTAAAATATAACAGCGGGCCAGTATCAGACAGTCATACAAGGCAACGCCTCGAGGTGTGTTACGTTTATGGTTTCTTTGCACAAGGGAAAGGCCAGAGCAGCACTAAACAGGAACTGTTTACACACTCCGATACACACTCTTTTAGTATGCCCTTAAAACATGTACAGAAAGACTAAATGACAGGAAACATTTAACAGAAAAATGTACAAGAAAACGCTATTCACTTATTTCTTTAAATCTGACAAAGGTTCTGTTAGAAAAGTTGCTCCAGCTGACTGCATTATTTGTTCGTATAATGCGAAAGACATGGAGAAATCAATTTATCATCCAAGCAGATCTACTCTGGAATCAATCCCACTGCCCCAGGTGAAGAGTCGCTGGGGCCCCGAAAGTTAATATGGAGAATGGAGCTGCAGATGTACAGTAATTCTACATCATAATAATACTTCAACGATAACAAACACAATCCATAAAATGCTCAACAACTTAAGGAAATGCTATAAGGATATATTCTTATCTGTACAATTTTATATGACAGTGTATAGAATATCTATAGCAATCTGTTTTAGTTCTATACAAAAATATTTGCAAAAGGGCAAACTCCTGAATATTGTCCAAAAGAATCACATTGAATCTGTAGTAAATTGTACACGTTTTGACTGAGTGTTTGGTACTGAGGATTCAAATTCATACTAGTGAATTCTCACAATGTCAAAGGTGAAATGATGAAAGAAAAGAAAACAAAAAAAAAAAAAAAATATCTGAATAAAACACATAAAATGCCCTTTGTATTAACCAGTGTTACTTTGGGAGTTGCAATCTTCAGCCACTTTCCCCGTTCTTCATGAGATGCCAAGCCATATCCGCTCGCTCACAGAAAAGCAGGAATGCGCATGCATGAGTGGGACGGACGAGGGGAGAATGTCCACCCTTCGTCAAAGAGGACACACACGGGAGGAAGAAAAACTGGGGGTAAAAAAAAGAATTCTGGTACTTATCTTTATGGCTCAAAGACCACCAGATTCATGTCTACTGCCAGCCTTTAACTGACAAACTCAAGCTGCTTTTTTTGTTTTGTATTCTACAATACCGTACATGAATCGACAGTTATTCTCTTTAGCGAAATGTGAATCTGCTAGCAGAATCCATTCAGTGACACCAAGGCTCAGAGAACATTTGGTCCTTGTGTGATGTTCCTATTACCCGCCACCGGCTTCTCTCCCTTTCACCTAAATTGCTTCTTTTTCCTGGTACAAACGCACCCCACCCTGGCTGGCTGAGATTCCGATAAAGTATGCCGACTGACAAGCAACCCTCAGCTCCTCAACGCCGCCATTAAAATCCTTTCTGCTACTTCCCAACGTGCATTAGTGAAACGGGGTGTGTGAGTGACAACCAATGACAGAACCACTGATGACGCCCACATCAGGTTAGGTTTTCAGTGTTGAGTTACGCAACAACCCCACCCTCTCCATCCTCAAGGAGACAGCAGCTTGACTCACATGATGTAAACTGAGAGACATTGCAAGGGACATATAAAAACACAACTTCTGCTGACCTTCAAAAGCTTTAAAACATTTAAATGCATAAAACAACCCGTTTAACCACCATTATTTGGTTTCTATTTAATAATGCGCAACACGTTTTCTCGACTTTTTATGCTCAGATATTTAGAAGTTGACCTTGACAGGAGACTTGCTGTGACAGACAGAACTGAAACTTCTGAACAGTGAAAAACTGCGAGGAAATGGAAAACCCAAAACCCGCGGTCCAGCAGCACCAATTCTTACGTCAATCACTTTTCTCAGACCAAGATGGATGCTACACGAAACGATAACGGCAGAAAGCTGAATAGCACAGCATTACTTTTTGGGGAAACGTCACTTCATGAAACAGACCCGGTGCTTAAAATATTTTTGTAGAAAATGGAGGTTCAGGTTACTGAGGGCAGAAGAATTGAATCTGTCACTTCATCAGTCAATGTGGTCACTGGAGTAAGACATTATGCAGAATAGATTCATTCCAAGCTCTCAGTCTCTCATCACTGGTAGCTGAACCACAATGAGTTGAAGTAACGGCTGCACGCATCGTACCACCTTTGAAAGTGTATACGCCCAGCCGAGTCTCTGTGAACCTTGAAATTACAACTCATCTGGAATGGTACGGGGGCGGGTGGAAAAAAACTTAGAGCTACATTTCCCTGGTGCACCCTACAGTCCGACTGGAAGACCTTGGCGCTGTTAGAGGCCCACATTATACAAAGCTACATCGACCCCCTTGCATCAGGGATGTGACATTTATACACAAGACTCCCTGATAGACTGCTGGCTATAGCCTTCGAATCTCACTAGGCATGGGGATAGAAAGTGACTGCGAGAGAGGAGCAGCGTCTCTGTCTGGCACGAGCTGTCAGCTGCGCTGGAGAAAACACGCACCTAATCTTCCGAGGGGAACACAAATCAAACAAGAGGGGGAGAATGTAACAGGTCTGGTTCCGACTTCAGGGTGCTATGTGCTCCATCCAAACAACCGATTACTGACGACCTTCATAAGGGCTCCCGCAGACTCCAGACACACACATCGGAAAAGTGAGCGCAGTACGAAATTACACTGAGCTGCCTAAACAGGAGGGGTAACTTCTCAATAGGCTTAATTCCTCTTTCAGTGGCAGCTGCACAAGGCTTTGTTTGACGAGCAGACGGAAGTATCGGATGGTGGTGGCCTAGTGGTATGAGGCTCTGGTTAAGGACCAAGAGGTTGCCGTTTCAAATCCCGTCTACCACTAGTGGGTCCCTGGGCAAGACCCTTAACCCCAAGTTGCTCCAGGGAGATTGTAATTCCCTGTAACTGGGTAATGTATGTCACTCTGGATAAGGGTGTCAGCGAAATGCCGTAAATGTAAGTATCACACAAAGAGAACAGGGTCAATCTGGGGCTTCACGCCAAAACAGCCTCCCAAGTTACAGGTGGACCTGAACCCTCTTACTGCATTGGCTGACGAGTGGACCATTAGGATCACTCTCAAGGCACTCTGGACTTTCCATGGTTCATAAAAACGCCTAAGTGCTTCCATTTATAAAACACATTTTCAAACTCAGTGGGAAGATGTGTGAATGAAATGCTACTGCTATAGCATCAACCGCAATCATTGTACACAACTTATTGTGCTTCTTAAAATAAAAACCTGACACACAAACAAGAAACCCTTCCACGTTACCAACGAACATGACCCTGCAGCCCACAGTTCAAGAGGAACTTAATTTGTCAGTAAAAGGGACTTCGGTCCCCCCAGATGCCTAGGGAAGCTGTGCTTCTTTTTGACATTGTCACTGCCCCCTGCTGCCCTCCTGAGTAATTGCATTACCCATGCTGTGCTGTAGGAGAGGCCTGGGCATGCAGTGATAGACTCTTGGTCGTAACGCTGAGGTCACAGGTGTCTCAGCTGTACAATCCTGGCGGAGTGCCAGTCTGGGGAGTGAATTAATGCAGGCTGCATTAAGTGTCTGGACCATTGTGCAGTGCTATTATGGTCAGATTTTAACCATAGACTTCATATTGTATATTTACGATATTTTAGCCTATGCAAAAAAAATTTTAGCCTAAAAAACTGAAAAGTTCATTTTAAACTTTAAACATAAAAGCTTGACCTTTTTTGGGGAAAGGTTATCAATACAATAACAGCACCTCAGAACAAGATTAAAAATTCCAAGCAGCACTGTCTGTTTCATTGACGTCTGCTTTTAAACTCTCAGAGAGTGTGCGGGGACATTTGTGCTTTAAACTCGGCTAGTATGGGCTAAGGTCGGACGGCAATAGGACGCGGCTCCTCATTTCTACCATACTGCTCATATAAAAACAGGCTATGCACATCTTTGACGGCAATAAATACAGAAATGAGAACAAGTGCTCATATTTACGGAGCCTCCAGCAAACTTTTCTGGAAGTCCTTTGAAAACAGATTTTAGCAGGTGTATCCTGCCAGCTCTGCTAATACTGCATTTAAAACTGTGAGGAGGACTGAAGTCTCACGCTAAAGCGTGGTTCTCTTTTGTGATACTAAAAACATGACTGTGATGCATCTTTTTAGCCTTTTCCCTTTCTGGCCGAATTTCCGCAGCATATCCGTCTGTCCATCGCTCTGACGACAAAGCCTTGTGCAGGATCACATGCCATCCCGATCACTCACATATGGGGGTAGTAAACAAAGAGTGATGTGACCTGTCTCTGACCGCCCCCACCACTGCTCCTTCTACACCCTGCCCCCCAGAACAATTTCAAGGGCTCCAAAGTCCTCTTAGCCCAAGAGTCCCCCCAAGGCCTGTGCTCCCGTACCAAGCACGCGAGCTCCTAACCCTACTACAGCTGACGTGTTGTTGCTATCTAGACCCTAAAGCCCTTGGTGTTTTTCTTCGCGAATGACCCGTTTGTGCCTGTTAGCCTTCCACACGGCCCAAAGCCTGACCTATGAAATGAAACACAAATAAAATCAACTTACGGTACTAAAACTTCAGTGAAGTATGCTGAGGTTTTGTCTATCTCTGTCCTCCTGAAACATCACTCCAAATAAAAATAGTAACATTGTGAACCGTGAATGCACCATATAATGTTATAATCATTCTTATTCATTGCTTACCTATTTCTTTTAAACAATATAAATGTCAAAATAGTCCTCAGAGTACACTAATATACATGTATGACAACTATATCTCGTAAGTAATACCCAATACTGCCGGCAGTCTATCAGTCTAAAAATTAAAAAAAAAAAAAAAATACTTGCCCCATTATAATCCCTTCCATAACATACAAAAAATGACCAAAAACCAAATCAAATAAGACATCGAAATGAAAAATACAGCACCTATAAATAAGCAGAAAGAACAAAAAAAAAATATATATAGATATCTCTAAAATAATCTACGGTAAGTTTTGATAGGATACGGAAATAAAGGTAAGTTAAAGATTGGTTACGTAAGAAGCCATAGAAATCGATAAAACGCCTTAAAGGAAGGGGGGCACGGCATTTGTGCACGCCGCGTGTGTGTGGGTATGTACAAACAAGAGCCCCACGCGCGTGTACAAATCACACAGACAGGAGGCAAACACACGCTCAGTCGCACGCTCTGGGACGGGCCACAAGAGGGCAGCGCTACCAGTGCTGTTCCTTCCAGGCCTATCTCTCCGTCTCACACACTCACACACAGGAAACACACACACACACACACACACACACACACAACGGGGAGGCAGTGGGCTGGCAGGCACTGTGAAATAGTGGGGGAGGGGGCCAAAGTCGGGTGCATGCGGAGACTGGACGTCGGATCCACTTGACAGCTTACATCTTGGGAAAGGAGTCCGTGTTGGGAGATACTGGGCCGCTCATGTCCCCCCACCCACTCTCCGTGGCAACAGCAGCAATTGCCGGTCGGCAACCGTTGGGATTAACATATTCAGAAAGGGCAGCCAACGCTGGGGCAGAGAATCAGTAGCAAATTATGATCATGACAGATAAAATTTCTGCATCCCATAGGTCAGGGGCCATTTTTATCTAGCTAATGTGAGTTTATGATAAAAATCTCTTACTATATAAAAGGCCGATGTAATTGGTGGGGGTGGGGAGGAGGGGGCGAGTACGAATCGCCAGATATTTCGTTTGGCAGCTCGGCCGACAAATCTTAACGGGACGGCTTCAGGCGGACTGGAGGGAGTAGATGCACCTCGTGGGTGATCGACAGCTTTGGTATTCAATCATTTGGCTAGTTTCCGCTGCTGTGCTCATGTTAACCAGGTGGGTTAATAACGGTCGGGACGCGTTCTGGGAGATGCTCCCGGGCTCTCTCCTTGTGGTTGTGGGGGGGGGGTGGGTAAAACAATACGCGAGCTGCCCTTTGTAAATATATTTCAAGGTTACATGCGACTGGTGAGGAAGGAGGTACTATGGGGGTATATGTCCTGCGACTTGCATGTTGGGTAAGAGTGCATAATAAAGAGAACCACTCCCTCCCTGCTGGTGCGTGGCCGCACCCCCACACGCGAGATGACCGCACCCCCACACGCGAGATAACCGCACACAGAGGGAATCTGAACAATATACATATTTACACAAAAACAGTGAGTAGCAAAGGGCTATGGCAAGATGCTGCCAACCTATGGTAAGGGAGTGCCTGTAATCCCAATTGTAGCCTCAGCAGCCTGGATCTGGGGGCCTGCGAGGCTGGAGCCTGCAGCCTTGAGCAGTGCCTCGCCGGCGGGCCGGTGCAGCAGGCGCGTAGTGCTATAGCCCTCGGCTACACTGCCGGGCCGGTGCAGCGGGCGCGTAGTGCTATAGCCCTCGGCTACACTGCCGGGCCGGTGCAGCGGGCGCGTAGTGCTATAGCCCTCGGCTACA
>JAODKM010000037.1:8643324-8655925 GCA_026780845.1 Petrocephalus sullivani | reverse complement strand
TCCTCAGCTATGTGTGCAGCTCTATGCGACCCGCCAAAGGCTCCTCAACCTCTACGCAACTCGCCAAAGGCTCCTCAAGCGCTACGCGACCCGCCAAAGGCTCCTCAAGCGCTACGCGACCCGCCAAAGGCTCCTCAAGCTCAACACGACCTGCCAAGGGCTCCTCAGCTATGTGTGCAGCTCTATGCGACCCGCCAAAGGCTCCTCAACCTCTACGCAACTCGCCAAAGGCTCCTCACCTACATGTGAAGCCAATCCGAGCCTTTTGCACATACAAATGACCAAAAACCTTGACCTTTACCAGACGTCAGTATGTCTCACCATACAAACATCTGCATTAACCTGAAAACATTATGTGAAACTATACAGTAAGTTCTTTGAATGTCTATGTATGAAAGGGGTAGCTGTTCCCCTGATAGTTTCTCCAGTTCACAAGACAATTCAGAAGCGGCTAAAATGGGGCCCCCCCTCATATTTATTTATATAATAGTGATAAAAACATTTATGGTAAAGGTCAAGTTAAGTAGATACCATCAATAGGTGTAAGGTTACCCTGGCAACAAGTCATCTGCTAAAGTTTATATAGCAGCCAACCAAGACCCGCTGGTGGACCCGATTCGGCTGTTCTATTCCTGTGGAATTCTGGGTAACGATCTGTGGATACCAGAGAACGGTGTTTGAGCTCCGGTACTGGGCTGGCAGCCATTATATTAGCACAGGACTATCGGCACGTATCACATGGGGTCTTATTTACCGCCCGATTTCGGCTGGCCCACATCACAGGGGGCTGCCAGACACCTTGGTTATTTTTGAATACACTCTAGTTTTTTGAAATTCCTTCCTGCCAAATAAGTTATGTTTCAGTACCGTTTAGTACACCTGCTAGTCACATCTGTTCTTTTCTGAACAACATGTTTTTTTTCAGTATCTGCTATGATGTAAACTGCCAAGTGCGAGTGTCTGCACATTGGTGAAGTTTTAGTGAGTGCTGGTAAAAGACCAGGGGGCTCAAAACCTTATTGATTAAACAAACAACCTCTAAATGATAATTAGCCACAGATGGGTGCCAGTAGAGTAACAATGCAAAAATTTTAACATTTATGTGAAGAGCAAAAGCAAACCGTGGGTGGAAAAATGCATACTGTAAGCATCTAAATTATTAATTATACTTTAAAAGCAATTAAGTATTCAACCTTTAGATGTTAGGGAGCTAAAGCCGTCATCTTTATGGAATTATGGAAATGTAACATTTGCAGATGCTAAACTACACCAAATTAATCTTATTTTATAAATTTTTATGACATACAAAACCCAGCGTTTATATTATTTAAATTATTAGAACTAACTTAATTGCTCTCCAAAAGTAACAGTCATTTTCAGAACTTTCTGTGGGAACTGTGGGGGAAAGAGAGCAGGAAAGAAGGAGTAGCTGCGGCTCCAGCTAGCAGCGAAAGGCAGAAACCGGGGCCGACCCACCAGCACCACGACCCTCTGGGCCCCGCCATACCACGGCGACTCGTGCTGACCCACCAGCACCACGACCTGTGGGCCCCGCCGTACCACGGCGACTCGTGCTGACCCACCAGCACCACGACCCTCTGGGCCCCGCCGTACCACGGCGACTCGTGCTGACCCACCAGCACCACGACCCTCTGGACCCCGCCGTACGACGACGACTCGTGGTGACCCACCAGCACCACGACCCTCTGGGCCCCGCCGTACCACGGCGATTCGTGCTGACCCACCAGCACTACGACCCTGTGGGCCCCGCTGCACGACGACGACTCGTGCTGACCCACCAGCACTACGACCCTGTGGGCCCCGCCTCCGTACCACGTGCTCACACATCACTTCTTCAAACTAATTTGGGGAGGTGGGATTCTGGAGAGCTGCTCGAGTCACTATTTAATTAACATCCTTTTCCACTTTTCCACACTTCCCTTCACACGTTAACAGTGAAGTTTTCAGCGGCTGCTGGGGCATCATGCGGTTCTTAATCCAGGTCCTGGGGCTGAGTGTGCATGCCGGGCTTTGTTCCAGCTAAGATCTTCGTTAGTTTGGATTAAGCCGTTAAAAATGCAGCTTTAAAGTCAGCCCACGACAATTACGTTAGTTATTTAGGAGCACGCTTTCAGTTTTATGTGCCTCGAATAAATCAGTAACTCATACCTGTGATACAGTGTCAATTCATTCCTGTTCGCGGCTTAAAAAACAATGACAATATTATTTATTCACTTTTAGCATATAAGTAACCCTTGTTTTGAGTGTAAATGTGAGCCCTAGGTACAGAACAGGCCCCATAGGATTAGATCGACCTGGTGGAAACAAGTAGGCCGTGCAAACGAGTGCAGAAAGGGCAGACAGAAACACAAGGCGGAATGTTACAGCACGAGTGCTGAGGTGCCCCTGGAAACCACGCATGCACACGGACTGGCGATGCAAGACCAGGCAGGGAAGATGATGTAAGCTAGAGCCGCTACCCCTCACCAGTCCCTGCCCCTTTACCGCCCTGGCGTTGAATGCGGGCAGATTCAGTAGCGGGCCATGCTTCCAGGTTGCAGTCTACCCAGAATCCTTTGCTCCAACCATATCATTGGTTCCGCCCCACCTGAGGAATCAGGCCTCCGAGAGCCTCAAAGAGGCTCGTCTTGAGCTCATTTCCCAGCAAACACCACAAGCTGTTCTGATCACGCATCTTGCCTGGCTTTCACTCTGGGATGTTTTTATAGGCTGTCCACAAGACACAGGTGACACTCACGGTTTGAGAAACCCCGTGGAAGGCTTTCCGTTACTGAAGCACAGCTCGGCTGACACAAAAAATGTGATGTGGGCTCACCTGATTGGCTCTCTCAAGGTCGGCCATCACCATCTTGATCTCGTTGACCCTGGGGTGGGGAGAGAATTTATAGAGTTTAATATTGGATCACCTAGGTGAGGGTGTGGTGCTGGTGCAGAATGTAAAGACTCTGTGCCGCTTACGTCCTCAGAGCAAGGATTCTGTGAGAGGATTATGAAATATTTGTAAGTAGTTTTTGCACCTCTACCCCATCTTCCTAACAAAACCCCAGCTGAATTCAGGCCCAATATATTCACTTTGAGTGCAACGCAAAGACAAAGGTGAGGATTTAAAAATAAGCACACCCCCATGAAGTGAATAAACGTTCAGCACTCTAGAAGCTTTTAAGTGAACGAAGTCGTGAATCAGGTCAAGACCACAAAAGGCAGCTAACTAACACAGAAGAGGTGGGTGTCCCTCTCTATATACACAGTCTATATACACAGTACCAGTCAAAAGTCTGGAGTTCCTGAAAAACATTTAAGCACACCTTGAGATTATGTATTCTGTGAACACACAAAGAGATGGAGTGCTGCAGCAGATGACCTGCCCCCACAATCTGCCGAACATAAACCCTACAGAGCTGTTTGGGAAGAGCTGGATCAAAGAGTAAGAGCGAGGTGGCCAACTTGTGCCCAGAACTTTTGGAAACTCCTTCAGGACCATTGGAGAAGCATTCCAGGTGGCCACATCTGGAAGCTGGTTTATGGAATGCCAAGAGTCTGCAATGCCGTCATTGAAGCAAAAGGGGGCCGTTTTAAAAAGTCTAAAAAGATGTTAAAATGTTGGGATGTTAAACACTTCTCTTGGTCATTGCAATGTTGGATATGCATTACTTCATTGCCTTAAGGTGTTTTACTTTAAGATAAATAGCTAAAATACAGACAAATGCACTGAAAGCAGGTATGTCCTGACTTTTGAATGGTGCTGGACATCACGCTTGTGTATACATCTTACAGGATTACGGCCTACAAAGTGCTCACCCATCTTTCCCACATTGTAACTGGATCATTTTCCAGAGGGCAAGAAGCTTGTGGCTATTTGAAGCGACGTGAGCTAAAGCAGACAGGCGGGCCATCAGGTCTAGTCTGCCGTCTGCGCGAGACAGAGTTCAGATGTGCAGGCTGCAGTTACGCTGCGGAGACTCAGGCGCGATTTCCAAACATTACTCAAGTCACAGGACAGACTTGGCGTCACTCCCGAAGCTCTGCTTCAGACAGAACCCAAGCTCTGCTTTCGATTAGATGCAGAATCGCGCTCGAATAGCATTTAACAAACCGGTACTTAAATGGTTTGGGAATGACAGAGTGCAGTGCCGGGTAATACGTTTAAAACCAGTCCCAGACGTCCGAAAGGGCAGAGGGGAGTGCTACTGTGTGTGCGTGTTTGCACGTGTCCGCGTAGCACCTCCAGCTGCTGCACGTGCCACCGCAGCCCTCCTGCTGCCCGTGTGTGTGGGGGGGGGGCATTTCGGGCCTAAAGGGTCCCCAGCAGCAGCTGCGTGCCCTGAGCCACATTGCTGGGCAGGCACTGAAACAGAGGGATTACACTAATACACCCTTTAGCTTCCCTTAATACACACTAATCTGACATAATATTTTCAGTTCGGTTAGGGCCTGTATTTGCCCGTCACCTGCTTATCTGGGGGTTAAGAGGCACCCTTCGCCAGCTAGGGACCGGCACCCGGATAAGGACGGAGAGCACTAATGGATCCACACCCGGTCCAAGATGCTGCTGCTATTTTTCAAAGCAGCTCTGTGTAGCGGAGGAATATTCTGAGGGTGGACTGCGGCAGTCAATCAGAACAGAGGTCACGTGGTGTGCTTGCGGCCCTGTGATAAACCTCTCACAGCGGGAAAGCAGACCCTCGGGTTCTGGCCATAGGAGCGGCAAGCTAAGCTTTGCGGCCTTTACGTGGATTAAGCAGAAAAATCTGAACGTGAGCCTGGACACGCGTGTCTGTCGGGCGGGCGTGCCACTTAGCTGTGTGCAGCACATGCTGATAAGTGTTTTAATAATTTCAGTTTATAACAACAGCCTGTTTTTTTCAGCTTAGCATTTCCTAAGCCCATTCCAGGAGGCAGGTATTCTAGGGAAATCTTATATAATTGTTCGAAGAATAAACAGCTATCAACACGAGGTTATTTGAAACACGAAATGGAAGTGAATGCTGAGGACACAGACAGCACAGCCAGGTTTAAATGGATGCTTCCCAAAGCAGAAGCACCTTCCCCAAAGCCAGTCCCCAGCATGGCGCCCTCTACCATCCATCTCCCCCCACTGCCATCCCCCGACCTCCGTGCACGTTTCAGTATCGCTGCATCCGCGCGTCCCCTGCCGCTACGGCACACAACAGTTATAGAAATACACTCCCCCTCCACACGTTAAAAGGGAAGAAATAGCACACTGCGGAATGATTCTGCGGTGGAGTGCCTCTTTAAAGTGCGGAGTGCCCTCTCCAAAAACAAATCAACAGCCTTCAGCTAAATGCTTTGCCTCCCGGCTCTCGTGACAAGCTTCTTCACGGAGGCACGAGGGAATGCACAGCCTCGTGAGTCATGCAGAGCCGGCCACTGCCTCGGCCCGGGCTGCGAACGTGCAGCTTCTCCGTATCGCTCCCAAATAGAAGGCGTGACTTCTAACAGCGGGGGAAAGAGAAACGTTTGACCCAAATGCTTTGCCTGCTGAGAACACGGCAGAGGGTACGGAGGCTTAAAAAAAAAGGGCGGCTTCCATCGCGACGTCAGGAAGAAAAAAGAAGTAAAAATCACACTAGAGAACATTTAAATACATTATAAAACCAGTCCAGATCTACTGAGACATAAGGACGAGACGCAGAGCTTCAGACGACCTGATGCACCTTGCAGGTGCTGCAGACGTCAGACATGAAGTCGCCTAATTATGCGAGGTTTTCCGCGCCTTTGTCACACCGTTCATACGCTTGTCCCCAACCACCTCGCGGCAGGCCCGACAAATGCAGGACACAAAACCACGTGGAACATCCTAAAAAACAAGGCCGATAAGGAGAACACACACGGAATGACTTAAACACTCAACCCCGGCGGTCTCAAACAACAGCTTCTGGCATAAAAAAATGGGTCCAGGCAGAACTATATTCAGTCCCAGAATTCCACAGGGCAGAGAGAGACGACTCTGTGAGCTCTGGCTCCATTTATGCATCTGGCACTGGTACGGCAGCGCTCACACTGTGACCGGCCAAATGAACGTTAATCATTTTAATTGCAACATCTAATTACAGATTACTCTGTTTAAAGATATCAGCTGGGTTTTATTAAGAATTTTAAGTGCACGGCATTTTTTAATGAGCATTTTAATGAATGCGGAGGCCGTGCCAGGACGCTCATTACGTTATTTATGATATCGATAATGTCGATGGGACCCCCATATCCGCCGCGGTTTGGCTGCCGCTCCCCCGATAACGACGGCAGGAATCAAACGACACGCGCACAGAGGTCAGGCCTTGCTGCCATCGGCACGGTGCCTCTAATGCGAATTCGCCCCCATGGCTAAAAAGCACTTTGGGCGAGGCGGCCAGCTCATGTGACCTCTGCCAACGGCAGTAAAGCTTTTATGGTACCTAATGCTCCATATTAACCAGATAAGGCTGGAGTGATCGGGTATTAACGCTAAGCGCTGCTGACCCTAATGTAGCCCAAATAGGTGAAAGCACTGAATTCGATAGTTTACTCAAGGCGGAATGGCGAAGTATTTTAAATACCTTTGGATTTGCTGCAGAGCTTAAATTAGTCAGGAAACTTGATTGTGTATCGTATCTTACGGCCTTTTATTAATCCACGGTCTTGATAATAATATAAAAACCCATAGATGCTTTATGAAATCTCTAGCCGGACAGGCAGGCATCTGCAGTGAGGAACACAAACACACTGCAATAGCCATCGGCAGCCACAAGGAGGCAGAGTGCAGCGAAGGACCTTCCAAAAACAGCGTACAAGACACACGGGCCACCCAAAAGGTGCACGTGACCGGACAGTGGATAAACACCCACGGACAACTTATTTTGAGGTCCGATACGCACTGTATCTCAGAAGCACTTCTCAGGGTCTTCATGTATGGCAGAACCATCAAATTATAATAAAAGATAACGGGAGAACATTGAAAAGGCCACTGGGAGGGAACAAAGAAGCGCAAGGCAGCCATTGCGGTCACAATCACAGGTCGGCCCTCAGCAGTAACCCACGCTGCTTAGGGGCAGATGCTGATAGCGGGGGATGAGATAGGGAGCTGGCCAACAGCTGGCAACTCATCCCTTCATCCATATCTTGGGTCAGACGTGGGGGAAAGAAAGCATAGGAAGGCTGGAGAGATGGGGGTGGGATTTAGCCCCGTGTCACAGGAACTCAAGTTCTACCCGCAAAAGAGTAGGAGCCTAAAGGGACGGCGAAGTGGGCAAAGAAACTGGCCAGCTTAGAGCAAACTGCCCCTTCAGAAATTCACTTGCAGCAGGGGGACGGAACAGAGGGCAGCCTACGCGGGGATCGCGTCTGTCGAGTCTCTTCATTTAATTGAGCAATCAGAGAGACTTTGTCTTGATTTTATTTATTAATTGTGGCTGATGAGTCAGAGCCTGGAATGGGTACAACCTCATGGCGAACCACTTTGTCGTCTTCGCAGAAAGATGTTTAATCAGCTTCCTGTATGGATTTTTATCGGGGGGGGGGGGGGGGCTTCTTGGCGGTGTATTACTGCCCCCCCCCCCAAAAAAAGTTATCCCTGAGAAGTTTTAACAAGCTACCACAGCTTAGGTGATATTTATTGATTTTTTTAACATGACAGAACAATGCATTTAAGGAACGTACAACTGGCAGGCGATTGGAAGCCTCTGGAACGGCATTGTGGTGACCATGGTGAACAAGGCCTGTCAACTTCTGTGCAGAAGGAAATCAGGTGCCCTCCTGAACAGAAAGAGGGCTTCATCACCAGGGATAAGGCTCACAGGAGGCCAAATTCAGCAGCGACACAAATCCGTGTATAATCCAGAACTTGGGCTTATGGGTCGGGGGAGATGGCTTTAGTTGCAACAGAAACCTCCTTCCTGTTTTGATATCCTGCAGTTTGGCAGGGAGGTTAGGGCCAGCAATGGCAAAGGATATATCGCACCAGGAACCATCAAGCAGGACTACACAGGACCTTTTCCATGCTCCCCTCCACCCAGCAAATGCTGGCTGCATTTCTGCTCATAGCAGCCAGCCTTTAGCCACACGCTAATGAACAACGTCCCAGAAAGGCGACCTGATGGTGGAGGTGCACCTGTAAGAAGCGCGCTTTCCTAGGGGGCCCAAAGCACAGGACCCCTGCCCTTCAGTTTAGGAACCCCAGGGATGAGGCAGAACACCCTGGGACTGAAGTCAAACATAGATGCTCTGATGGTTTTTAAAAGCCTTGCAGAGTTATATATAAACTATCCCGAAACAATCAGCATCTGACCATATTAAATACGCCACAAAACAGTCATACCAACAATCCTGATGTTGGCAAATTCTATTTCTGGCCCAGTCATGTGACTTCTGACACGGCACAGCGGGCAGCAGTGCAATGACCTGCCCACGGATGCGGGCTGAGCTCAGGACCTCGGCACAGACGCTGAGCCGGCCGCTTGCGGACCTCTCCCTCGTCACAGCTGGAGGAAATTCGAGGTTAACCTGCTGCTGGAACACTGCGGCCGAGGGGGGCGGGGGGGGGGGCGAGGGGAAGCAGGGCACAGGAGCGTGTTGGCAGTAATCCCCCCTGCCCTCTCTCCCTTTCATATCATGCCTTCCTACTGTAGCCCAAATCCCCCAGGGCCAGCACGACATTTCGCAGATTTAGCCCATTACATTTTAATTCCCACACCCCTCCCCTGCTGCCGCCTCTGCCAAGTGAAGACTGTTTGCATTTCCTTGGTTACCCACCCCTCCTTTGTACTCCTCCACAGTTGCTTAACCTTTCCGTGGCTGGAGCGGAACAGCCCCAGAGGCTGGATAGTAATGCAGCCCACGTCAGAGCCAGCCGTGGTCCTGCACTGTGGTCGCTTATAGAACACTCTGGCTCAGACAGTAACCTGCTAGGGGTGTGCCATCCCATTATGGTTAAATATATTAAGCTTAGGTATTGACAGAAAAAAGCACAGATATACAGAAGCTTGAATGGCTCTTTTTCTCCAAACAATTAGGGCGAGAAACTAAAAAAAAACAGCTAAAGGACGCCAAATTGTCGAAGCGGCTGTTGCAACTCAACAAGGTTTCAATGTTATTTGTTCTTAAGCCAACTGAGTCCCACTGAAACAGCAGTATTATGCAGAGCGAGCGCACTAGCTCGCCCATGGCTGATATTTACATCATGACGGCATGCACATAAGACAGCAGAAACGGAGACGATACTGCATCGCGCAGCTACTGCAGCACAGACCGCGTCCTGCACAGAGCTGCACGAGCGGGTAGGCGTCGCCAACCTTTGCTACACCGAGCATTAACTGCACGGAAACGGTTATGGCGGGCGGAATAACGGCGTCAGACTCGGCGGTCACTCCCGGGCGCGTGTCCCGAGAAGATCCAGAGCAGCGCGGGGCGTGTCAGGCTGACACAGTGAGCGTCACACAGAAGCTGACGCCAGGGAAGCCCTGAACACCACTGACATTTAAAATGTAAGCTGCTCTGGCTAAGGGCGTCTGCCAAATGCTATAAATGTAAATGTAGGAGAGCGCGCCTGACGGAATTGGACTAATAGTGAGGCTCTTTGTGGTGGTGGCGAGGGGGGGATTATACATCAGCTCTCTACCTCCAGCCTGGGGACATGCTGAGCCCCCCAAAGGAGGTGATGTAAATAACACAAAAGCACAGTACAGATTAAGGACACACAGCAAGAAAAGGGGGCACGCCCCCGACTGGAGCCCCTTCAAGGGTGACACCACCATGGTTGCACGCCAACACTTCACAGAGGCAGAAGACCACCACTACTGAGGTCGGCCCAGCCCACTCACACCCACTGTCACCCCAGGCCATGACCTGTTCTCATTCTGATGCCCAACCCTTTCTGACAATCCTTGAGCACCACCTCCAACGTGCAGCCCGGGAAAGATGGCCGACTCGCCAGAGATCTCTGGTAATAGACAGCTGGAGGAATTCCTGGTAGGGATGGGTCAGATGAGTCAGAGTCAGAGACTCAAGTCAAAACATTGTAAGTCTGAGTCAAGTCTCAGGTCAAAACATTGTAAGTCTGAGTCAAGTCTCAAGTCAAAACATTGTAAGTCTGAGTCAAGTCTCAAGTCAGGTGCCCTCAAGTTCAAATCAAGTCCACGTCTTTCCAAGTCACAAGTCATCAAATTTGTGACTCAAGTCGAAGTCGAGTTGTGAGTCATGTAACTTGAGTCCCTACCCATGTCAGTTTTTTTTACCTTTAGTGAGTAGAACTTGCTTCAGCAAAAAACCCGCCACAGTACGTTATCGGTTAAATCCTTCATAGACAGAGATCGAAGGCTGAAGAGACTGAGGTTCCTGGCGCTTAGCACATTCCTCCAAAGTGGCACCACCAAGGACAGGAATGTCTAGAGACTTCATTCTAGACTATGAGAGCATTTCATCAGGTAGCTGGTGCTGGCAGCCAGGAGGCATCAGTTAACCACAAGGCTGATTCTCATTTTCAGAGGCTAATATAATGCCTAATATTAGGGATATTGATCTCATGTGTATATTTGATCTGTTGTGACTTGTTAAATAGCATTCCCTCTCACCAGACTTGCAACTACGTCGATAATGTCCTCTGGTTTTGGTTAAATAAACAAAACAAACAAAACAAACAAATAAGCGAACAAACAAACAAACAAACAAATAAATAAATAGCTTTACCCGTCACTGGGATGAATTCCTGGGTACTGAACACAGTGTCATTTTCGATAACCGCTTATCTAAACAGGCTGGCCATGCCAGGCCAGTGCATGATGGGGATCACTCAGACTCACCGATGTAGCCAAACAGGGTGACATTAGCACTACGGAGTCAGCGGCCATCTGGCCACAGAAATGATAATGCTAAAAAGCAGACTGCTGTCCAGCAGGAAACCGGAACGCAATTCATCTCCATGCTCCGTCTTACACAACCAGAGGCCATTAATGCAGCGAGTGAACAGTGATCGATTCAGTTTAACTCCATTCATTTCTCCATGTGCGAAAAACAAATCATATCACAAAGATTTTTGTGTTTAATTACACGAATACTAAAGATCTAACCAAACGACGTTGAATCGATTGACCAGATTCCTGTACACAATAAAAAGGTGCATAAGATAAATTACTGTTAATTAATGTTAATGTTAAAATGTGTATGTGCTGTGACCCAGTCTCCTTAAAACTGCTTCACTGTATCCCAGTTCTTTAAAAAAAAAACAATAATAACATAGTTGATGTTTTGTGCGTTTTTGGCCTGTACATTTTTATTTCATCTGACAGTGGACACTTCATGATTTTATTGAAGGTGCAAGTTAAGTCAATGCCTCCAGCATATTGATTTTCGCTTTGACAAACGGTGCACAGGTTCCTGAATTTTTTTCCAGCTGAATATTGCTGCTCTCGCAGTAGAATGGCGATGTGTACTGAGCGAAAACGCAACAGTGGCTCTGATGTTTTAACACTGTGGCAGAAGACTGGGGTTCGAATTTCGGATTACAGAAAAAGGCTTTCCTTTTGCGGACATACGAAGGCTAAAATCAGTGTAAGGACGACCTACGTCTCTGATATAAAATTAACTTCATTTTAAATGTTTCAGTACTATATCCTAAGGAGATCAAAACAGCTACGATACAGCTTTTATCAGAAACCAGCGTAAGTAGACAGACTTGTGACCTTTAGCTTTGGAAACATCTCTGCTGTTCATACAGAGCTACAATAGTTTCCAGAGAGGTATCAAGATTCTAATTCCATAACCTGCCAAACATCCCCCCCGCCCAGAGACACCAGCAATAGCCAGCCTGAAGGGGTCAGTTATTAAGGTGTATTAGAACAGGGAGCGTCTATCAGAATCTGGTTTGCTGAAGCTGTTAGCCTGTCTCTGAGAGGCCAGGTGAAGCCCTGTCAGCACAAGGCCTGGCTGGCCATAACCCCCACGCAGATCCAGCCGTCTGGCTCAGCTCATCGGAGTCACCGACGCAATGGGGCGATCGGGGGAGGACGCTGGGGAAGAAGAACTGGTCAGCGAACTGAAAGAACGTCAGGTTAGCCTGGTTCATACTGGGTTTACAGGCACCCGAGGACCTTAATCAGCTAAGAAACCAGAACAAGAAATCCTACATCAAAAAGGGAAAGAAAAAAAAAGAAAAACTTTGAGTGCTTCCAGGGCTCAGAATCGACCTTGTTAATGATATTAATACCCAGAATTCACTGAGGGCATGCACCGTGCCGGTGATGCGACGACCAAGGGCATTTAGCCTCCTTGTGCTCTGGATACAGTGTACAGATCACAGCCGTGCTTTCACTGAGCCACCGTACTGGCAGAAAGAGCCGAGATCACGCTGCCTCCGCCAGGCTTCACGTGTGACTTTCAGAGAGCGCACCATCAAGGTGACAAAAACAACTCCACCCAAGACATGGCGTCCCAACGGTGCCAGCCTGTAAGGAGCGTGGGGGTGGCGGGCTGAGGCCTGGGGTTTTGGGGTGGTAAGGCCAGCGAAACGGGGGAAAGCTCACGGGCGGGGAGCAGCCATGCCGAGGGGGGGGCACAGCGTGTAGCCGCGCATTAAAGTTTCACATCGCGTGGG
>JAODKM010000037.1:8584763-8599221 GCA_026780845.1 Petrocephalus sullivani | reverse complement strand
TGGCCCTAGTACTCAGCCCAACAGTCATCCTGCAGAAGCGAGTGGCACTCAGCTCCCACCCCACCACACTGCTAAAATCCAGTCACGGTGCATTTCCATACCCCTGCCCCCTCCACCCGGAATCTACATCTCAATTCAGCAGGCAAGGCTGACCCTCTGGATCAGTTACCATACAAATGATTTATGGGTTATCTGTCCATCAGCCAAACGCTTAGCCTGTGCGCGGGGGAGTTACCTGAAGGCTATGGGGCAGAACACATTAAACGGAATAGCGGCCCATTGCATGGTACGCACACTGACATACTGCAGGCGATTTAAATATGCCGGGTCATCTACATGTATGGGTCTGTGCTGCAGGAGCAAAGCAGAACATCTGGAGAACACAAACTCCAGGCACAGAGCGGAGGTTGGATTTTAATCCCGGACCCGGAAGGAGTCACCAACATTAACATATCATCAATTATCAATCTAACCTCCCAAATAATATAACTGACCATGTATGAAATCTGACGCAATACAATCAACACACACAGTTAAAAAGAAAAAGACGGCTCAGGCATATCGAAGGGCAGCTAGCCGGCCTTCACAGTGCCAGCCACGTCATGCCAATACCCTGTCACCCATCGATACAGAACGAAACGCACTGCAATCAGGGTCCTGCGCCGCTGCAGAGACTTTAAAAAGATACACGTCAAAAGAAAGTCACCTCATAGATCCTTAGGTGCTGGTTACTTATGAGATCATGGCAGGGGGTCCTAAGCTCAGCTCTGTTCATTTAGGGATCCCTGATTTATTAAAAAAAAAAAAAACCTGAAGCACACATACTTAAATGTCACTCAAAAGGGTTACGCTAACATTTAAGTTATTTCACACCCAAAGGTGAAAGAGGAAAAGGCTGTGGGAGATGCAGGCAAAAGAACCGATGACACACTGGGAGGTGCAGGAGGATAAGGTGATTCAGGGCCAACTTCAACAAAAGGAGGGGAGAAGCAAGGGTGCTGGAAGCCATGGTAACGGCCTCACCAAGGCAAAAAAACACAGCAGGGCACTTCTGCCATTTCATCGGAGTTCAGGAATGCCAGGTTAATGTGTCACCTTTGACATCTGTCACTTTCTTTTGGGAAAGTCAGACAAAGAGGTACGCGAGGCTAATGTAGTCCAGGGTAAATTGAGGGGGATAACACACCCCATCAGACTCGCTCTCTCTCTAAAGCAGAAGACCTTTTCCATTCGGCAGTGATCCTTTGACACCAAATATAAACAAATAAATGAAATCAACTGAAATAAAAGCGGCACGGAAGAAATCATTAGGAAAACAATTAGCTTCCTTAACAACCCCAGATAGCCAAATGAACACGTAAACCAATTAGACGGTAAAACATTCATTAATGAAGGCTGGGAGGGAGCGAGGTGAAACTATTGGGCGTGTACAAGAAAGGCATTTAATTCTTATTAGCGCTGCAAGCCTGTCAATTCTCCACTGCCTTCCCCAGCAAAACACTGGGATCATATTCAAACAGAGCTTTAAATATCAGCACCGGTAAAACCCCAGATTATTTACTTCAAATTACTCCGTGTTCTCTTCTTGTACTGTATTATCTTTTGTTGTATTACATGTAATATCGTGTTTTCTTGCACAATAACAACGAATATAGTGTGATATTGTATTACACTGCAGTTTAGGGCAGCCTGTGATAGTATCATAACCTGAAGGCTGCTGACGTTACACAGATTCCGGGAGGCTCTCGCCGTTGTACCCTTGCGATGGTACTTAAAGCAAATTGCACCAGTAAAAATATCCGAAACTGTGCGAAAGCGGCTTTGAGAAGCGGCATGAGGTAACCAATGAGAGCGGACTACGAGCCGGCGCCGATACGCCCGCCCCCACACTCAAAGAGTAACAGCCCCAGCCTTTAATACACCATATTTCCCAGCCAGAACTCTGAGCAAGCCCACTGTATGCAACACGCACTGCAGTGATTTAAAGCACTAAAAGTGCATCAACACTGAGACTGAGGCATGTGCTAACCCGAATTAGCAGCTTCTGCCATGAGTGCGCCGAGCCCACACAGGCCCGTTCAGAAGAGCTACCACAGAACCACACTTGGCAGAGCGTGACCGCCTTTGCGCCCTGCGATACACCAGCACCGCACTTGACTGCATTCTACTGCCTTGCTCTCTCGCTTGCATGCCAGGGAGGCTTAAAGAGTGTGTGTGTGTGTGTGTGTGTGGGAAGGGGGAACGACTACATAAAAAAAAGCTTCTTCCCCCAAAGCTCCTGTCAAGCCAGGCTCTTGAGACTGATTAGCAGATGCTATTACACCCATTATGCAAACGATTTGGCTAATCACTTAAAATTGATTAGAAGGAGTCTCCTAAATCCTAATTCACAGCAACTCCAGGACCCCTCTGGGGCAACGGGAATGGTTACGGGGTGGGGGGGGGGTAATTATGGTTTTATCAAGCGGAATTCAGATACTCCTCCCAATCCCATCATGCATTCCCCGAAACTCAAAGCAGAAAATACAGCAGGCACCTTTATCTGTCGCGGACGCACAGTGGCAGAACCGAGCGGAGGCACTGGTGGCGACCTAACTTCTGTGGTTAAGGCCGTACATCTGCCCACCATTCTGGGCCAGCACGGACCACACAAAGCAGGCCGCATGCACTCGCACACTTATTTCTGCAAATCACAGGACTGTCATTTTTAAGCAGCGAAAAGTAATGACTCCTAACTACTCCATCAAAACAATGGAAAAGACGAGGCGAAATAAAATTACAAACTGCCAGCACACTGCCGCTAAAATGCAGATAGAGCAAATACTTTGTGATTTTTGCGGGGACCCACATATCGTTTCCACTGAATCTGCATTTCCAGGAGTTACTATTTTTGAAATTTCAAAATCTGCCCCCCCCCCCACCTAAGAAAACCCAGCAAAAGCCTCACACCCATACACACCCTCACCCAAAGCAGAGCACTCCCGATTGGTGCAAATTAAAGAAGCTCAGGACCAAACTGGAAGCACAGACCAGACAAGGAACAGAGCACAAAGGACATATTCCCGTTACATCCCGAGACATTGGGAGTGGGGGGGGTGTGCGTACCCACAGTCAAGAAACGAGCCTCTCCTCCCTGCTCCCGCTCTCCTCAAGGCCTTACTCACGAGAAGCCCCCGGTTTGCATGAAGGGCCAAATTGTACTCCATAATGGCTTTATAATTTTCCTAATGGAAGAATTTCGCTGGCTCAGGCGCGGCAGTGCTTGTCTTAGTTAATTTGTTCGGTAGTAAACGCTGATGGAACAGATTACCGCGCTCCCCGGAGAGCCCGCCTGTGCCAGATGCTATCGGCAGCGTGCGCGCGGGGGTGGCGGGGGAGAGAGACCGTTACGAGGCTGCGCGCGCGAGCAGCGCCAGCAGCGCCAGGCTGAACCGGAGCGCCTCGCCGCTTTATTCGAATTAACTGCACGGTAATGAAGAGCCGGGCGGCAGAGGCATCCCCCACCCCCCCGGGTGAATCGCTTTCCAAATTGAATTTCAAACTCATTAGAA
This sequence comes from Petrocephalus sullivani, assembly GCA_026780845.1. Taxonomy (NCBI): domain Eukaryota; kingdom Metazoa; phylum Chordata; class Actinopteri; order Osteoglossiformes; family Mormyridae; genus Petrocephalus; species Petrocephalus sullivani. Next base: position 8,595,670 of record JAODKM010000037.1, on the reverse strand, counting down.
TGGCAGGGTAGGGGGAGCGATAACACAGCAGCCCTAGCGGAAGCAGTATATGCAAACGCCAGCTATGTTTGTGGAAGGCTGGCATGGCGGGGTGCGTGGTGGGGGGTATTAAAAAGGGCTGGCGGGGGGACATTGGGCTCACGTGCGACTCGAGTCCAAACTGCAAAACCAACCCCACTTGCGATTTGAGAAGTACATCTTCATAGATGTCAGCAGTCACAGCTAGTTGCCCCGAGCCCCGTAGTGAAAAATAAAATGTCTCGTACCGATTTGAACCAATATGGTGCTCGTTTTAAAATGGCAACCCTAGCCATAGCGCAGGTACTGAACTACCCGGTTCAAATTACTAACATAAAATTTAAAATTCAAAATGGGGGAAAACGACTCCTACTTAGGACTCAATACGGCCCCGAAATAAAAGCGCCCCTCCATGAGGTGTCTTTCAGCCGGCCTGACCTCCTAGTACTGCACAGGCGCGAAATGAGGCCCGAATTTAGAACGTTTCCATTTCTCAGGGAAAAGAACTCGCTGCAAGCAAAAGCCAGCAATGGAACCACTTTATTCAGGTGTACAAATTCAACAACCAAAAATAACTGCAGCCTGACATCTGTAACTTGCCCCCGCACCAGGGAAACCACAGAGCAGCATACTAAGGATCCATACAGGGCAAATTACACAACGCCAGCAAAATAACCGTGTTTTCACTGGTTAATGAGGCGAATATAATTTCCAGAATTACACAGGTCTGCATCTATTACAGATATATAAATAAAAATAATAAAAAAAAAAACTTAGTGAAAACTATATTTTTGTGGCACAAATTGAACTTGGCACCAGGTTACCTTCCATTGCAGATTGAGGAAAGTCGTTTGTTCCACCTGAAGTCATGGCAGTCGAATTCGTTTGTATGTAAGCAGGCCCTCGAGGATATAAGCATAATTCAGTGACGGTTTAACTGGTGCATTTTCGTATAATAAATCTCCCTCCGAAAATAAGACTTTAATAAGCGCGAGGGAGAGGGGAGGCACTCGATGCTCCGTGCATATGGTTTGTGTAAAACGCGCGGGGCACCATTACAAAAACAAGAAATGGCACCGGAGAGAGCCGTCCAGCACCAAGCAGCACTTCAAAGGACCTTCAGACAAGCAGCAAACACGAGTGTCTGCTCTAGCTGGGTAGCACCACAGCGGCTGCGAACATTAAGTGGGCCGATTTATTTGCGTTTCGACACAGAAACAGCCAGACTTATCAGCAAGTTTTTTTTTTATTAATTTTTTTTGTGTTGTTGCAGTTTTCTTTTCCAAAACACGACCAGTACAAACCGTTCATATTGAAACACTTATCTGAAGTTACACCGTCTTTCAGCGTAATATTGCCAGCATTTGTGCGACGTGTGAACAATGTTATCTGATAAACGATTCGATGATTGCGCGTTCCATTAGCCCAGGCCCCATGAGCCCGGTCCATGCGGGGAAAAGCACAAACTTCCCAGCAAAATGGTGACCTCCAATTGGCCGGTGAACATGACATGAACCACACAAAACCGACGGTTGGACGAATGAACGAGCCGGTTAAATCAATGTGGTTAATCAGTGCGTCAGCGGGACGTGGGCTCGGCTTACATTACAGGAGGAACGCAGTCCCGTGGCGCGAGGCATGGCATTCACCTTATTTTCCCTCCCCAATAAACGGCCCAGTGTTTCTACGGGGGAATGAGCAGCGGATTTGTGAAGGACGCATTTAGTGTGGGCGATGACTCACGCATCGGCAGACGGCCGGAGAAGACAAGCAGGGGGAAGCTTCCCACGATAGCGAGCAGGGCGTACAACGACGCCTTGTCCCGTCCCGGGAGCCCTTCACCTCTGTCCACCTCCACGCCATTCATGGCTGTTCTGTCGAGACTGCTAAACGGGGGCGGAGTTTGACGTAAATTAGCCGTCGTTATCCCCATTCAGAGCACAATAGCAATGGGAAGTTTGGTTCAATTTACAGAACTGATTTTACAGAACTGGTCCTTGTAAATTAATCGAACGTTCGAGTCAAATAGAAAAATCCTACATGCTGCTCCATTTTGTTCCATTACTTTTATTGAAACTGCATGGTTATTACAATTTTTATTGAAATACTGGTCAACTCCGAGTCTTGTGACTGTGTCCCTAATTAAAGTGGAAAACAATCACGTAAGCAGGCTTTAGAGTACCAAATGTAAATGAACAGTCAGCTTCCAAAGGCTTCCAAAAATGCTTTCATTAAAGGATGAAAACCAACACCAAAGCCACAACATACTGAATACAACAAACGCTGTCTGCTATTGGCATCGGCACATTTACTAACTGGATCTCTTAACTCTCAAGTAGACTTTCAACACAGGCAGAACCGATCGCTCTGAGTTTTTGGTCTAATGAGAATTTGCCAAGAAACCGCTTGAACCGAACTCAGTATAATGCCGAATCACAGTGAACTGCTTCAGCCAAATGGGCCGAACTCGCTAAAGTGTCGATTACCTGGGTTGGGACTTAGTGAGCCCCAAGCACCATGCGGCCGTGCACGAAGGATATTACGGTGTGCGGAGGGGTACCGAAGGCAGCATGGGCACGGAGAGGCTACTGAAAGCAAATAAAAGTGCATTTTAAAAGGTAGCAGTGTGTTTGTTGTATGTTAGTCTAATAGTTTGAGATTTTCAGAATCTAAGACGTGTACCTGTACAATGCATGGATCTACAAAAAGTTTGATTCTTTTAGATTTGAAAACCGGTTCGACCAATTCAATGAAAAGAGCTGATTCAAAAAAACATCCCTAGTGCACAAAGGCCTACCCATTTCAGCCAGGGTGGAACTTTTCATTCTTTTTTACTGATATTTGTAATTATCTTACTGATGGGTCAAGTGTGGCAATTTATAGTAATTGTTAGACACCCTTAATTCTTAGAAAAAGGCAATAGCAGTGCTAGACCAAAAATTATGCTGGTATTTAAATACAGGCAGTGCTTGCAAACCTTATTGATTGGCTTTAATTTTGCCCCATGTGGTGCCTCATTATACATTTGGAGGTTAATTAGCATTGTGGATCATAAAAGCACAATTAAGATATTGTGTCGGGCAAGGAGTGAGTAACCTTTTCATTCTGGTTAACTGCACGGGTTTCGAAGCGGCGTCCTAACGTCAATAACTGGAAGTGACAGGCAAGCCTGAAGTAGTAGGTATTTTGATTAATCTGCAAAATTTTTCAGGCAGGCGCGCACCCCCACGGAGCTCGCCTTAGCACGCTTTATTAATCATTAAGTCACTAATAAGCACTATTTTAAGCTAGCCGCAGAGCCACTAAACGAGTTTTCTATAGGCCTACTCAATAGTGATACGTGGCCGGAGATTTTTACAAATTAAAATCAAAAAATAACAGGCGATAAAGCTGAGCTGTAAAGAAACTGTCTTCCATTTATTCGAGGGGGAAAAAACAAGTTTAAAGGTTTATTGGGTGGTTAATAAACTAAATGCTTCTGAGTTAATGAAAAACTGCCGGAATGTTCCGGCACTTCCAGCGCCAAACAGGCTTTTAATCATCCGCTTTAAAACAAAAAATGCGCAAAAAAGGTACAGCTTGGCGTGCTGTATGACCGCCATCGAATCACCTTCCCCCGATGTAAAAACAATTTGCGGGTAATGAATAAAGGACATCGACATCAATTTATTTCCACACGTACCACGCTTGTTTGCCACCATGCTTCCCCGGGCAACTAATGATTGATCCTTAACTGTTACATTACACTTATGAGAACAGGAGAACAAGACATGCGAGTTAATATAAAAGCGAAGGGACGGCGTGCTCCTCTTACTCCCTCCGCTCCCCGGGAGCGGCTCGGAATCACCTTGTCCCAGATTCCCGACGCGGTTACCGGAGCCGAACCGGCGCTTCCGCTCCACAGCCACCTGTACAGAAGGAACCCGAGAGCGCAGTGACCAATCGAGGCAGAGGGACGAGACGCGGCACCTCTTGGGGGAGCAGACTTCGAAGTTAAATGAGGCTGCTTTACTCGGGGCAAGGTGTGAAAATGCCCCGGGCGACGGGAGACGAAATGGCGGCACATGCCGCAGCGAACCGAAACAACAGGCGCTTGGGTACGGCCTGGCCTGCCCGACGACGCCGGTCACAGAAACACAGCCACTTCTCGCTGAGCGTGAATGCACAGACTCAGGGCGAGCAGTCGGTTTGCAACATCAAGGCGAGGTCAGTGAAATAAACAAAAATACTAACTATCGGGATTTAATGCCGCTTTCCATTTACCTCAGAGGCCGGAGCTGGCAATGGCGTCACACCCGAGGTTAGCCGCGAGCCGGATAGCCATTTAGCAATGCCAGGGAACGCTTTCAAATGGCAGGATTTCTTGCTTAGCCGGATAAGTTGTCCGATTTAAATTTGGCTAGTTAAACTGAAATTTCCAACTAGGAACTTGGTTAAAACGGAACACAGGTTTTGAAATTTGCCATTCGTTTATAGAATATTGATGAAGCCCAGCTCCGCCTCCTTATAGCCAAATTGAACATCGCCGGAGCCCAGCTCTGCCTCCTTCAACTTAACTTTTTTCCTCTTATTTTCCAGAAAACTTAGTAAAATATTTAAAGTGAGTAGCTAAATAAAAGATCAGTTCTACAATTTAATAGTTTATTCATCTGCTTTAAAGTTAATTCTTATTAATCACCCGACTTATCGAGTGGATGAGAGATTCCTACATTTGTTTTTGCATTTCGGCTTAATTCAGTTACCATACGGCCTACTGCTGCCAAAACTTCACTTACCGGCTAGACTCTGCTAGAGGTAAGGCATGTAAGAAGCAAACTGTGAATAACTTGATATTGTAATGCATTTTCACAGAGACTTTATGAACGAATAAGCAAGCCATTTTGATGCACTATGAAGTTTTCATTTACACGGTATGTTTTTAAAAAATTCAAGCACTTTAAATCATGTGATGCATGATAATCATATCAAATAGCTCTCGTTCACACTTTTTAGGTTTTAGTACTATTTTGCTGTGAAGTGGTAACATGACAAATGATTTATACATCCATATGATAAACTAATGTAGAGAACCGCTTATTCAGCTCTGTACCTGACAGGACTCTCCCTTCTCTTCGATTCTGCTTTAACCCCTACTATTGACATGGTTTATACACGGAAGCCATCAGATTTTGAGGAAATTACTGCCAATACAAAACTGATCCAGTGAACAGTCATATAGAAATGCTTCTCCCTAATTCAGCAGTTCATCTTCACCAACATAATTAACTATCACTACACCAAATCTCATTCTTCCAGGAATTACAGCAGAATAAAAATTAAAAAAAAAAAATCGCCTAAATGGGTGAAAACTGTCTCCAACATGTCCACCCCCATCCCCCCAAGTTAGACGAGGCATATTTTAAAATTCCGATTTATTTTCAGAGTAATTACTTTTTAAGTTCGTCACATAAAAAATTCATACAATAGTTACAATTGTTAAAATATTGATTCAGTTCTAGATTACAGTAAAAGACTAGAAAAGTGACTGAACTAAGTATGTTAGGACTCCCCCGTGAGTGATGCACTGGACCAGCTGCTGTCCGGCAGAGTGAAAGGGGACTTAAACGATAAAGCAGACGCGGCTCCCCAAAATGCTTTCTCAGGTGCCGTCAGTCCTGTCATTCAGACGCCTGAGGTTCAGACACCCTGAGGAAATGACCCACCGTGACTCACAGGGTCTGTGTTCTACATGAAGGGGGAACAGGAACTTAGCTTAAGACGACCGTTACCCATTAAACTGCTTCCAACAGCAGTGCGGTGAGCCAGGGCGAAGGGGATGTTTCTCATTGACAGAGCGCATTGCAGCCTCATGCTCTTATGTTATTATTATTATTTTTCTTCCCCATTTCAGTTTCCAGATTACTTCCCACCCCCCCATGCTGGATAGACTACAGGTACAGGCTGTCCCCCTTACTCAGCATCTAGGTTTCTGACCTTGGAACCACAGCACAGGATGACAGAGACCAGCTGCCCACCGTGACGCCCCAGAGTGGGGGGGGGGGCTCTCCATCATGGGCCTCCTATGCACATTTGGTGACGTTACTGTCACTTGATGCTTGTTTACGTGCACAAATTGTGTATGTGCCATAATCAGGCTTTAATCACTAGCTGTGGAGTGCCCTTGAGTTCTTTAAGATTTGATGAGTGCTGCTTGGGGGGGGGGGGTTAGAATTAGCGCGATCTGAGTACAGATAGCTCAGCTGTAGTTCATCTCCAAAGAGATCAATTTACACAGCCCCAGATATCAGAAGCATTCCAGCTTATAAAGATGGGGAGTAATTCGTTCTCGTTGCCACATGCCAAGAGATTTGCAATCTCTTTATTTGTTGTTTATTATACGAGAACAGCACTATGCTGCCAAGTCCTCGCCTGAGCCCAAACACGGCAGAGACCACAAATCCGCGTGCAGAGCACTGCTCTGGCTGGCATCGGGCACGGCGCACACAACCGTCTCCACGGGAGGGCCGGCGCATCTCATTTTTGTCAGTGAACGGCCCACATCTTGGCAACGCACACGCGGACATTTAAGCGGTGGAGATCTCCACCCGCACAGTGGGACCGGCAGCTGTTCCCGAACATTTCACTCGACAAACCACGCCCCTGGCGATGCCAAGCAGGCCACGGGGCAAGAGCACATTCCCCCGAGAGTGGGGCTACTCCATGCTTTAGTCTGTGCCCTCCCCCAACCTTCCATTACTGTTAAAAGATAAGGCAATGCCAAAAGACAGGATGTGGCAGTGGTATTTTGTTGGGGGGGGGGGGGTAGTTTATGGCAGTGTATTTACAGTTTTTCAGCGGTAGACACTTTGGTAATGGGAGCTGCTATCATTTAACCTCCACCCTTTCAACATCCACATTCCGCAAATATTTTCCAAGCCTTCTGGAGACTAATTAACAAAATTACAGAGCCGAGAGGGGAGTTTGGCTGGAGCTCCAAGTCACATCTCAAAGACAGAGGGGCCTGAAAGAGCAGCAGCGACAAGAAGCGATCTCGGAAAAGGGCGAAAGATCATACCCATTGTCACGAGATGGACGATAGTGTTTTATTTGACGTTGGTTTGAACAAGTTAGCACAAGCTCAAACATGGGCCGTACCAACGATGCCTCTAGTTACTCAGAACCGTAACCCTGCAAGTCCCTCCTGGAGTCAGACGGTTATGCTGTCTAAGAAGGGGCAGCCGGGGGTGGGGGATTGCTGGGTGGGGGAGGAATGAAATGGGTACGGATGAAAATCAATGGCATCCCAAACAGCAGCGATATAAGACACGCAGGGATTCGATCTGGAATGATTTCCTGTCCCGATCTGAGATAAGCTCGCTGCACATACATCAGATGAGACAGAGGCCTTGTTTGTACCTCACGTCGGGGAAGGCAGCAGTCAGCTGGAAGTTGTACAACTCAAGTCTCACGCCACATATTTTAAGGAGGGAGACTTAAGAATCTGTTCTGACAAACGGCGGAAGGGTGGAGCTGCCCAGTCTTCTTGCAGCAAAGCTTTGCCAGCTGGACGCTGCGGCTTCCTCGCTCTAGGTCGCGCTTTCTGCACCCTCTTCACAGACACCTACATGTATTTTTAGACTAATATTCCCTGGTAAAGGTGCCATTACCTGTCATTCAGCCTTTTTGCTGGAAGGTGCGACTGACTAGACAGCTCTAAATTCCTGTCAGGAAGCTAACGGACGCCAATTACAAAATCAATATCAAAAATAACGAGGGCCCTTCGCTGTTCCCTGACCAAGGTGTCTGACTATACGTTACACAGGATTTACAGAAAACCCTCTTACTTAAAGCAGTTCGCAATGTGTTGTAGGAAGAACCACGAACAATGCGGCACCACAAACAAGGAGCTTCTTTTGTTCCTCTGAGCCCATGGCACAATGGACAACCTGAGCGCAGATTTCCTGCCTGCGCTGAAAGCAACCCCAATCAATCAGCCCGCCTATCGCAGGCAAAGGGGCGCTCAATCAAGTCGGTGGCGACAGACACCTGGTGAAGACACACGGGGCGCGGCGCCCATATTTTCGTCCGCTAACAAGGAGCTGCATCTGGGCACTGAGACATGTGACTCCAAAGGTGGGTGGGACTAAGTGAACAGCTGCATTGGGGGTCCCTGCAGTACTCATATTAGACTACAGAGGGCACACTGGGAGGGTGGGACAATGCTGGGAGGCCAACCAGCTTGCTACCCTCATCGAAGGAAGTGCCGAATATTTTCTTAGCGTTCCCACACGTGTGGCAGGACTGGTGCACATCCTGTCAGCAGCTGGCTGTTTAACGGAGGCTGGGTGTCTGTGCGAGAGCCATTCGGCACTTCCTGTCTGAGGCGACCTGCCGGCAGCACGCAAACCTGCAAGACAAAGACTTAATGCCTATGCAAGAAAAATAAAACGGGAGTGAAGCACAAGGGCCTGTGAGCGTGAAGAAACTGGCCCCACGATTTAGATCCAGCAGCTCAGCCTTTCCTACTGTAGTGTGCAGAAGGGGGATTAAATACCAGGATTTTAGTTTTTTTGGGGAAAGCGGTTCCGGAAAATGGTTATCGGGCCGAGCTCCGGAACAGCGGGATGGCAATTTCCACAGGAGGTCTTCAGTAATGTTAAAACATCTGTCCATCCTTAAAAAAAGCCATAAAGCTCACTGAATGAGCCATTTTCAAAAGATTTACCTGTGTGCGTGCAAGAAATGAATCATTATTAATAATATTCAGGGCAGGACAGAGAGCATACTGTATTCCAGGGGCCCGCCGCCGACTTTGTGGGGGCCCGGGAAGTCTCACAAAAGCCTGGATTCAGGCTGCGGCGTACGGGCAAACAAGCGCGCCATTATTTCCCGAAATATTATAACGGTATCTGATTTACAGCCGCAGCTAATCCCGCCCGATATTTGCATTTTGACGCGGAGAGGAATGTTTACTCTGAACACTGGGCGAGTGTATTCTCAACGCTGAATTAATTATGGCTCTGAACTATAATTGAATATTAGCATAGCGGCGGACAGTGAGTGAGCAGGGGCCTGTTAGCGGGAGGGAAACAGGCAGCCGATTGTCGGCGCGAGGGATGCGGGCATGCCGCGTGACCCGCTGTGATGCAGACCCCCACGCTGCATCTTGCCCATTTGTGCCTCCTCCCCCCCCCAGGCACCTGGAGAGCGTCACACAGAAATCTGACCCCACCCCCACCACACACAGACGGCAGCGGCATCACAATACACCCACCCACCCCCTACACCTTTGTAAAGTCCTCTGTGCTATCAACCAGGAAGTGACATCAACGAGGCCTTCCCGACTCCCGTCATGGTGGGCAGCTCCCCCCCCCCAATCGCACAAATGTGCAGGACGCTTTTAATCTCACCAAAATCCTCCACAAGAACGTCTCCACAAAAACAACGAATCCTGAATAAAAGACGCAGCAAGGACCCCCCTTGAAGTGTCGTGCCTTTCAAAAGGTTTCAAAAGTAGCGTTAGGAATGATCCACATCAGCACGGGAGTCAGCTCAAGTCCTCACACTGACTAGCAAATAAGTGGAGTGTGGGGAAGGTCTCCTCTGTTCTGCAGTACCACCAACTTCAGGAGGATATTTACGGCTATTACGGGCTTCCTGGGGTGTGGACCTGTCAGCTGTCCCGCTCTCTCTCCAGGCCACACCGCATTCCAACCCCTAAACCGAATGCTAAGAAAGAAACCAGCTGACATCTTGGAAAATATTCATTACGACGACGCAAAGCAATCAATTCACCTTTTATTTAAAAAAAATAAACAAAATGGAACGCAAATGAACACAGCAACTTTAGATAACAGTGACGGTTCATGGAGCAAACCTTAATGTAATAGCAGTTACACAGACAGCCCTTAAACAAATACTGATTTGCGATCCAGGAGGTAGCTCAGTCCGTTTATTTACCAACACAGCCTGAGTATTTTGCGTAAACCGACTGAATGGCACCATTATGTCTCAGCCTGAATCCGCCGGCTGTACGCCATCGCTCAGGGTGACCTCCCGCGGCCCTCGCTCGCGCCTGTCCATGGCGGCAGGCTCTTCTCTCGCAGGAAGGACAGATAGCCGATTCACTGAGGCGGAAAGCCGGGCGGGAGGTCGACCTCTGCGGAAGTGCTCCCCTTCCGAGTCCCACCAAGGTGGGAGATTTGCAACAAAGAGATATATATAAAACTCTCTCTATAAGAACAAATAAAGGTCTGGGACAGATTCGGCTGTGACTCTGGGCCAGGTAAGATATTGGGGGCTCAGAGATATAATCAGCTAACGGTGGAGGGTTTCCGGTGGGCGATTAGACAAGGAGAGCGGAGAGCCTCGCTTTACAACGGCGTGCGAGAATGAAAGATCTTTGCACCCAGTTTGAATTAATAAGATCATCCTCACCATTAATTTAGCAGAGGCTCACAAGGACTGAAGGCTGCAACACAGATATGAAAGCTTGCGTGTGTACATGTGGGTGTGTGTGCACGCATGTATATGCATCTTCTGAGTTCAGAATTCACAGGGGCTTTGGAAATTAATTACGTACATATGCAGCACAGGACCCTAAGGGGGCAGCAGCGAGTCACAGCAACAAACGGAGATTACGCTAATCTACATCTGCTCCCGAGCCGGGGAGGGGGAAGGCTGGGGAGCGGACACAGCGAGGAGTGCTCCACAAGCCGCTTGGCGCGGCGGCCATTTCCGAGCGCCGTAAACAGGCTTGCGTGCCGCGTGAGCCCAGCCCTGCCGGCTGATTACTGCAGCCTGCTGCCGAGTCAGATTAATGCCTGTGAGCCTTTCCTCCACCCAGCCTTCGGAGGTGAAGCCTTATTCTGGCTGACTGGCACGGACAGGCCTCTTATCAGCCCCCCCCC
>JAODKM010000037.1:8554764-8564842 GCA_026780845.1 Petrocephalus sullivani | reverse complement strand
CGCCGCCGCGTGCGAGCGCGCCGCCGCCGATCGAACGGGGCCGCGGAACGGAGCTATCGACCGGCGGCGCTGCGCTATCGAACAGCGCCGCCGAACAGGATTATTGAACGGCGCCCGGCGATTTTTTACACCGGTAAAACAAGGAATGGATTTCTCTTCTTTTTTTTTCTTTTTTTTCTCCTCCTCCTTCGCGCAGATCGCGCCGCCGGGATATAATCGCTGGCGAGCGTCTCTTTGTAACAGTTTATGTTAATTATAGATTTTTATTGGCAGCGGCCGAAGTATCGCTTCCAGAGCAGCAGAAGACGGAACACATGGTTTAATCGCGTAATGTTACACGTGTTGTTTACTGTGTGCGTTTGTGTGTTTTTTTTTTTTATTGATCGCGTCAGAAATAAACCGCAGCAGCCGCGCTTCAGTCGCGGCCGTTTATAGGTTATTGATTGTCGATTTTAATGATTTTATTGATTTCTGTTTTATCCGTTAAAATACGCTCGATCGACGATTTCTTTTGCGGTCCATTGTTACGTCGGATCTACGCATTTTACTAAACGTTACAAATAATTTTATTACTATTATTTTCGATATGCGATGCACGGGTATTTTAAGTTTTAATACAGAAAACACCTGCTTAAGATGCCATCCTATGAAAGTAATATGCAAAGCACACTGCTTAAAATAAATGCGAGAAATAGCATTCTGCGGTACTGTATTCATAGGTGGTAATTCGAGGCTGTTTTTCTATTCCATCCGATATGTTCTTTGCCATTGCATTAAATTATTGATCCAATTAATCATGTTGGGAAGAACCATTTTTCCCTCAGCTTTTTAGTGTTATTAATTCTTTCGGGGGGAAACATGCTGTGTGTCATAAAGCGATGGTTTGACCGTCACTGATATTTACCAGCGACTATTTTTTAATGATCAGTGAATAGAAACTTGAACTTCAACTTAAGATAACGGCGCCCCTAGAGACAGAACCCGAAACGGCACGGTGTCCTTTTTTCTGTTAAACGAACAGCAGTCTTTTACGAAACATTGATTTTTTAGTTTTCTGATTATGCGATAGCAGCCGCCCATCCAGGGCGTGCAGCCGCCCCGGGCTTCGTGTGCCAGGGATAGGCTCCATGCCCACCGCGCAACCCTGACCAGAAAAAGCATTTGGAAGATGGATAAAAGGTCGATTATGCGATGCTTCTATGTATTTTTGTTATTGCTTTGAATTAAGGTTTTTTCACTTCTACGGCAGCGGAGGTTTAAGTATTTGTGTTTTTAGATTCTATAAGAAATCTTTCAATCCCTCACTTTGGAAAGTGAATTATTTTAATGGACAACTACTGACGTAATTACAATCGTTCCTTTTAATGTACATCGTTGCATCATCTTATTGATTTAAACTATTTTGTTGATCTATTAAAATGCAAACAATATAGTAAAACTCATTAAAATGTGGCAACATTTATAAGGCGTTTTATTTGCAATTAGTAGTGTATGTTTTTAATCAATTTCAAGCCGTTTTAACAACTTAATTTTATACGTAATTTACAATTGCAACAGTTAACTCGAATACTAGTGCACAGCTGTATTTCCACTTTTGAATACATTACATATATTATTTTTAAATTAACCTCCACGGTAGAATTATAATTAATTTTCTAAAATCATTTGTGACTCCATAGTTAACTGAATAATTATTGAACAAGCTTATATTGAAGTGGTGTTGTACATAATGAAATATGGCATTTAAACGAAGATAATAATCGTTTTTGAACTAGACATACAACATAATCCTAACACATTCAAAGAACATTTAATACTTAAATATTTTTTTATTCGGCGTCACATATTGAATGATATATGTAATATATACGTATATATAATATATATGGAACTTGTTTCCGGTCTGGGTTGTTTCCCACAAGCCCCGCCCCTCCAGTCACTTCTCATGTTTGACCTGCTCCACCTCTAACAGACCTAATACTACTTGTCAATTAATTATCAAGCATTAGATTTCCTGGATCAGGCTCACAAGAAGTCAGAATATGGCGAAGACAGCTAAAAGACGGATTGGGTGGGCTGGCCCAAGGAGTACATTTACAAACTGATCGTTCAGTGAACGAGAACAGAGCCGAAAGCAAACTTCAAAGTGGCGTCTTTGAATGCAGTGTGCTGCGGGCCCATTTTATTCTAGACCCTATCTCTCATACCACACTTAATTACGTTTCCTGTCAGTTGACACTTCTCTTGGGTGGAGTGCGCCAAATGATCAAACAATAAACCTGAAAAACCAGTATCCTCGTGCTTTTCATCACAATGAGCCGTTAATACGAAACACATTTTCCAATTTATCCCATCAGTCCTGTAGGTATTTTCAGTGTAGGGTGGCCACAATGGAGAGCTAGAAATATCTTTGTCTGCTAAGCGCGCACCCGTTTGACGGACTTTGATAGGGCAGTTTTATAGACTTTAATGTTGTTTATTATTTTTGCTTTTAATCTTCTGCGACATGCCATTGGGCAGGAGGCCTTAGCCACCAAAGTTCTGGATCAGTGCTTTGCCTATGGTATTTATTTTTTTTTAAAGAAAGGAGAAAGAACAACAATAGTTGATAAAAGACAGGCACAAAAGAAAAGGGACGTGGACAAATATTCCTGACAAACTTCGTAGTTATGTTACAAATGTGGATGGATCCTTTAGTCTCCTAAATTATAAAACTTGATCTTGACATATTGGGGAAGAAGGGAAAATCAAAGATGCCCGTTCGAACCCGCGCTTTCAATCCGTTTCAAAAGATTTACAGCAGGGACTGGGAGTACAAACCGAGCTCCCTGAGGAGTTTTCTTAGACGAATTTAAATAAAAATAAGCGTACAAAATTATGCTATCGCTCCATAATTCATAATCATTTAATTATTAAGTGATTACATTTTTATCCGAGTTAAATTATTGAATTGTCATCTCAGGAATAACCACTGCCGATGAATTATGGATTTGACTACATCAAAAGGTTTTTTGTGAACTACAAAAAAAAAGAAAGCCACATATCACCCGGAAATCGCTTTTGTGAATCCGCCCCTTTTTACGGAGAGCAGACCTTGGCCCCAATACATAGGCACGGGCAAGATCAGCATTTTAAGCCATTTTCTCACAGTAAATATTCAGGGTCCTTGTAATGTATAGTGCTGCCAATCCTCACTATCATCTACCGTTCGAAGGTAATCATGGACGGGAGTGTGTCAACCCTGAAAGCTGCTTTGTACGCTGGGAAATATCAGTGCTTGGACAAGAGAAATGCAATAAGAACGTGAGCGGTATTTGCTCTGCGAAGATTGGAAATGCTGCACGGTTGGGTGATCTTGATGGGAGAGGGTGCGCGCACGGTGCCCGCGCGCCGGGAGCGCGCCCACGCTGCGGGACGGACTTCTGCACAGATTAATGATGTTTGGGGGACACCGATTAAAAAGCGGAATTACACTTAATCAACGTGCCATTGCGCTGGGCTTAAAATGGTCGGACTTAAGCTGGGTGTGCGCAGTAACGACGGCCCTCTCTCCTCTCTCCTAATTACACAGCCACGCTTCCGCGGAGCCCGCAAATTGAGTATAACTTACATATTGTAGCAGCCCACGTATTTACTGAGAATCGCATTTCCCCCGTGGCTGAACAGTATCTCCAATATCTTGCACAGGAAGAAAAACATCAATTTGGAAAAATTCAGCTAGACAATAACACAGAGGTTCTTACAACCCCACAAGAAAAAAAAAAAACTTCAGAAGCGCTGTTCAGCCTGAGGGGAAGGAATCATGTTGAATGAGCGGCTGATCCACACGCGGGGGGGCGCAGACACCAGCCATTCCTGCTAATCACACTTAAGTTTCCCCCGAAACGGTACACGCTCCGCTTAGGCATCCGGCGCGTCTGCGGCTCCCGTGGGCGGCGGCGGCGGCGGTGGGGGGCGCCGATCCGACGCGCTCGCTCCTGCGGGAGCCCGGGACGCGGGAGCCCGGAACCGAGGCGGCCCGGCGAATTTGCTTTTCTAACTCACCGGATCTACATTTTCCTCCCCAGCCACCCATCAGACAGCAGGCCGCCTCCGGAGACTTCAATTAGGGCTGCCTCTCTCTCTCTCTGTCTCACACACACACACACACACACACGCCTGCCTGTTATTCCCACTGTCCCGCTTCCTTTGGAATTTTATATAAAACAATCAATCTCCGGAGTACTACAAACACAACGTCCTACATTGGGTTAAAACTTATCTATATTTAACAGTTTCAGGAATAAATAGACAAAGGAAAATAAGCGCCGTAACAACAACACTTTGCCTATTTAGATGCTTGCTGGAATTACAGAGACTTTAAAAGGCTCTGAAGGCAGGAAAGCGAAGTTATAGGACACCGGCAGAGAAGAGGACACAGAGCATGGGGCAGGTTTCGGTGCAAAGAGGCTTTTGGTGCATTAGACTATTATGTCTTTGGGTGTCAGAGAAGCCCCCGGGTCAATAAGAAACTGTGATAGTACAATTCTGATATACTGTCCAAGGACAAATTGAAAATTAGGAGACGGTAAAATTTAAATAACATTCTGCGTGGATGGGCAGCCATCTAGCGGAGAGCGGTCCGCGCTGCGGCTGGTCCCTCGGAACATTTCGCAATATTACATATAACTTATTACCCGCGGTTAGGACCAGGACTGCGCCCCCCCGTAAGGAGATGCCGACGCACGGAAGAGCCGGAAAAAAACAGGACAGCCTTCCAAGGAATTTTGAGAATCTCGCTTTGAAATTATACGGCCATCCTGCTGTGCTTTTCCTTCCGCTAATGAGGAGTGGAGGACCAGCCCGAAGAATGTGTTGATTGCACGCACTTAATCAAGGACTTAATTGTGCCCTTAAGAGCAAAACGGCATTTCCCAAAAATCCGCTTTGAGTGGATTACAGAGTCATGCCCGCGTTTACAATCAGGCCGGCGTAGCCATCAGTAGTTTATAACTGAGGACACGTCGTTCCTTCTCTGACTGTCTGTTTATTAGTTTCAGGAAGTGTAGAAGCAGCGCGCTGGCTCGCGGGAACTCGGGGGAGCCGCGCATCAGCACCAGGGGGCGCCATAGTTCCGCCAGCTAAAGGGGCAGTGCTCATGCCTTTCAGCAAAATTCGTCAGCATCAGATGAAACTGTTTAAGCCTTTTGGTGAAAAGACTAACTCCGTCCAGCGCAGTATCTATTTAAGTGGTTCAATTTGTCTGTGGGTGTCCAGAAATGGTTGTGACCCTGGCAGCGTGATGCAAACACAGGTGCATCTGGGGTGAACACACTGGATGGAGCCTGACAAGGCCATCCAAATTAAGAAACAGTTATGTGCCTGCAAGGTCTCCAGCTGCTGAAGCTATTGGACAAATGTCCCCCCCCCAATAAGCAAGCCCATGGTGTCACCTAACATGGGCACAACCATACGGCCCGAGCATTGTGCCATGCGCTGGCCTGGCACTTCCCGTGAGGGCGCATTCTCGCCCCGTTGCCCAATGTGTCAGGGTTACCTCACAGCAGCTCTCCTGCGCACATCAATCAGAAGGTGGCTATAAGGAGCCTCACCCACCTGCTCTGCCTGGGTGCGGGCCGCTCTCTACATGTCTGCTGGGCGGGCTGTGGCCTCTCGGCACGCATCTTAATAAACCTGCGAATCAAACACCGAGCTTCATGCCCGCATCTTTACGTGCTCCGCTTCACATCCTAAAATGGAAATTCCTCCCCGTGCGCCTCGTTTTCTGCTTTATCGTCATATTTTCTTTTCACGGAGGAAAAGTGCGGAATCTGTTCTATGTTTAGTGCCGTGTGTCTCTCGCAAACTTCTGTCTGAGCCTCGTGCCCCTTCTGAAAGTCCACAGGGCACAGTGCTGATATGACTGACTCAGCCCCAGACTCGTTAAGGAGCGTATTTTTTACGCTGCACGGTTTGTAGGTCATACATGCTATCGCCATTCGCCGTCTTAAACCGGGATTTGCACTTCTTGCTGTGAATCCGTTCTCTCCAGTGTAACTGACTGTGAAATGTCACCTCGGGTATACAGAGTGTTCCCTCCGGGCTTCAGGCTAGATAATGGCATTGACCAATCAAAGGGATGATCTCACCAGTAGGAACAAATGAGCACTTTGTAGCCATCTTAATGACAGGGCTTGCAGAGAGAAAGCTATTCGCGGCTTATGTGGCGCGACACGTGACCTCGCTGACAGTTTGTCTAGGGCCAGAGGTCCTAAGATAGCAGCACCTTATGTTCCATCCATGGCGATGAGCGTTTGTCTTTTGAAAGGAGGCGGGGCCTTTCCGCACCTTCCTTTATCTAAACATAGCAATTGTGTTTCACGGGGGCCAACTGGGATGATATATAAAACAAAAGGGTCATTTTAAATCATCCTTCCAGGCTTTTGGTACCAGGGGACGAGAACAGAAGCCCTTCAGAATGGTAGGCCTGCCTAATTCCCCGGCTTTCCTCATTAACCTCCCGCAGTTTGTCACTGCATCGACGCCCCAGTGCTTTGCATGTGTGGCTTTAACATCCGCTGCATATCCTTAATGCTGTCGGTTAACATTGTGAGGATGTGTAAATATGGAACTTAGTGTGCAAGCATGGTACCGCGCAGAAGACGTGAGCAAACTCACTGCTGCCGAGATGGCATTTGCTGACAGGATGACGGTGAATACAGATAACAGGACGGTATGATTAAAAAGGCTTCTTTTGTAAAAATAGGATGAAACATTAAATTATTCAGATTTTACCACATTATTAGAAAAAAGGGTACAGCCCAGGTACAGTTTTGTTTCAAGAAGTACGAACAACATTAACGTGCCCCCCATGGGATAAAAATGTTGCTCACAGTCCATTACTGTACCTTAAAGGGTACATTTACCTACAGCCAGGGTACAATTGGCAGTCTCTTTAGGGTACAGCCCCAGTGACAAATAATTGTACCCTGACAGGTACAAATCGGTATTTTTTTCTGACAGTGCATGAAACCTAAAAGTCACAAAATAGGAAAGGAGATTCAAGAAAAATACAGACCAGGAACGGTTTGGATCACAACCGTTTATATATAAAATTACGCATAATTTTATAATAGCAGAACCTCGAATATTTTGTGTTATGTATTCAAATCCATTATAAAAATGGCACTGTTCAAATGTCTGTTCTTTATTGTATTTGTGAAATCATGAATATAATACTGAATGTAAACACAAAAGAATTTAAAACAGATATTGCAACTGATATTGTTTGAAACTCAGAAAATCTGGTTGATTACAACAGATTCCAGCAGAAAACCTCATAAGAAAAAGTCCACTCTGTATAAATTGTGTATAACCTGTATTTCATTGAAACAATACATTGGAATGTGGTAGTAGTTTACATCAATTTTATTTACTTAGACACTGGTCAAACATATTGGAGAGTTGGAGAGTTTAATGTAATCGAGCTACGAGTTTTGTTTAAATCTCGTTACTTCTGAGTCAAAGGAGACCTTTTCAAGTGCAGCATTATAACATAAAGCACATGGTCGCCATGAACAAGCGCTCACTTCTGATGTACTTGGGCTGCAATGCTGAAGGACTTGCCGAACATTGCGGACGCTCCACAGAGGGCATCCACACATCGATTGTTACGCCAGGCACTTGTGGCATCAGTCTGAAACCAGATCCACACAGAAACCACCCAGTTCCTCCAGCAATGAGCTTTGGCTGCATTCACTGTCACCCAGCTGGAGGGCGTGTGGGTCTGCTGCTGCATTTGTCACTGTGGCAGGTGGTATCAGGTACGTCTCTCCATTTCTCAGGCTCCAAAGAAGGCTAAGAAGAAGGAGGGAGCTAGCTCCAATGTCTTCAGCATGTTCGAGCAGTCCCAGATCCAGGAGTTCAAGGAGGTAAGGAAGAAGAACAAAGGATGATGTTTTAGGGACAGAGCTGGGAGCAGCACCTGAGCCCTCTCCGTCCTGTCCAGGCGTTCACTATCATGGACCAGAACAGAGATGGCTTCATTGACAAGAATGATCTGAGGGACACATTTGCAGCCCTCGGTAAGCCAGCATTGATCTCTCATAATTGCTTATCGAGTAGAATAGAATCCAGGCACTTTATTCATCAGTTGAATAGATTTCACTCAATCAATGAAAGACAGAGACACATATGTGTGTACCAGTGACAGGAGGTTTTGGTGTCAGAGCACAGGGGCAGCCAGCACCCAGCACACTTCTGTCCACGGGATTCAAACTCACAACCTTCTGGATGCAACACACCACCAATGTACAGGGTGCCTGTGAACCTAAGCCAGGAAACACAGGGCACACATACAGTCACATACCATGGGCAACTTAGAGACACCAGTTCCACTACAAGTACAGTTTAACTGTGTGGGGAGCCAGAGGACCAGAAGAGATCCCCACAAACGTGAGGAGAACATGCCATCTCCACAAACACAGAGCCGGGGGGTTGGGAGCTGAACCTGTTAGAACGGTACAGAGCCAACCACAGAGCCACCGTGATGTCCATAAGCCAACACGCCCCAGCTCAAGCTCCTAGCAGCAAGGACCTAAAACATTCTATCACTGATTGACTGCTTCATGTCTGCCTTTTCTGCTTGGGACCCACTGAGCCGGTCTTCAGGTATCCTCTGTGGCTCGGTCCAGTCTGCTTAGCAGGCCGGTCGCTTTGTAATCTCCCGAGGCCGCCCCTCCGACTTATCTCCCTTGGCAGGACGTTTGAACGTGGGCAACGACGAGCTGGACGAGATGCTGAAGGAAGCCTCGGGGCCCATCAACTTCACCGTGTTCCTGACCATGTTTGGCGAGAAGCTGAAAGGTGGGGCTCCGGCGTCTCGCCGCAGGGCCGGGCTGACGGAATCCGGCGCCCCTGCCTAACGCACCTTCCGCAGAGCGGCGGCCTCCTGCAGCAGAGCCCTCAGATCTCAGGGCCTGGACTGAACTTCTGTTTGGAGACTGTGTGCAAACTCGGCTCTGGTCTAACCTGCCCAAGATAAGCTGGTCGACAGTAGTTACTGCGAACAACCAGAGAACAACTATTCACAATCAAAAACAACATACCTCAGTTTTATGTATATATGGTTTATGTATATATGTAAATATGCATATATGTGCAAAGGCACCTCTTATTCCCCAAGCTAGACCACATGCACATTCTACTGCACTAATACACCAGTGGCTATAGGAACATAGTAATTATACACATATACCCAGAGTACACCAGTGGCTATAGGAACATAGTAATTATACACATATACCCACAGTACACCAGTGGCTATAGGAACATAGTAATTATTCACATATACCCACAGTACAACAGTGGCTATAGGAACATAGTAATTATTCACATATACCGACAGAATCTGCTACTTGATTGCAGATTGTGGACTTAGGAATTCGATGTTCGGACTCTCTTTTGTCTGATTTGGTTCAGTCGCTCTTTTATCGGTGTTGAGTAGCGTCTCTTTGCGTTTAGGGACAGACCCCGAGGAAACCATTCTGAACGCCTTCAAGATCTTTGACCCAGAAGGAAAAGGAATTCTCAGAGGAGAGGAGTAAGTACTGGGCCTTGACACACCATTATCAAAATGGTCATTCCAAAATGATTCTATTCTTTCTTAAGTTAAATCAGCTTTTTTTTAATTGTGTGTTTCATTGGATACTTGCATAATAGTTTTATATATAGTTTTATAAAGCAATGTCAAGAGAACAGATGATTTATCACTCTGTATTTTATATATGTGCGGGATTGTTGTATTTTCCTGATTTCTTCTGATAATGTGTCAAGTATGTCCTTAAATCTAGTGTTAAGTAAATGTTTCCAAGGTAAAAAGGGAAGATCTGAATGACCAGTAGCCGGTAGATTCAGAAATTTGTTACCCTGACATACAGTACAGGCCAAAAGTTTGGACACACCTTCTCATTCAATGTTGGAGTTATGTACTTAAAAAAAGGTGAAATAACTGAAAACATGTTAACATGTTTTATATTCTAGTTTCTTCAAAATAGCCACCCTTTGCTCTGATTACTGCTTTGCACACTCTTGGCACTCT
>JAODKM010000037.1:8539084-8554299 GCA_026780845.1 Petrocephalus sullivani | reverse complement strand
TTTCAATTTTAAAGTAGTTTGTAAAACCTGAAGTAGCTTATAGTGTCCCTCCTGACATGGATTAGGTGGTCACCCTAGTAGCATGTCATCGTACAGCAGTGCACCTTTTGCTCAAAAGTGTAACCATGTCAAAGTTAAAAGCTAAACTCAAAATGAACCACTGGCAGTAGTCCTGCATCTTCTGGGGACCTTACAAGCAGGGAGACAAATGCGGTTGGAGCAGCTGAGCTCTCTCTGGCCTACAGGTAAACCAGATGTTCACAAACTTCCCCCTGGATGTCGCTGGGAACCTGGACTACAAGAATCTGTGCTACGTCATCACCCACGGAGAGGACAAGGAGCAGGAATGAGGCGGGACGGGCCCACCCCCGAGCAGTCACTGTACATAGCCTCCCCTACATACCCTGCCCCATATCTCCTTGCCAATAAAAACCTTGTATCAAACTGACATTGACATGGTCATGTTGGGGAAACCAGAGTGTCACTTCCTCACGTCACCAAGCATGCTCGGCTTATCCCGTTTGGACACACTTAGAAGTCACCAGGGTGTACATGTCCGACAAGCTCACCAGCCCAACCAGAGGTACGACAAATCACGGTTTGTGAAAAGCAGAAAGATTACATGTCATGTACTGAGTGCACCTGAAAAATACTGGTTTGCTAAGAGGGGGTGGGTTTGCCCCAGCAGAATGACATACAATAACATAAATACTTCTTAGGAGCTATGAAGCATGACACATTTTAATCTTAAATGGCCTGGGACCAGTAGGAAAAAACAGTCTTCCCCCTTCAAAGGCACATGCTCAAACAAAAAGTAGGCATTATGTCTTAAAAGGGTTTATTGATGTGATTACAGTCCATGTAATCACCGTAATAACATTTACAGGCATCATGACACAACATGAACACAAAATGAACATTGAGATGCCATTAACAGCTCCAGTACATTGATGGATTATAATTTTCATCTTTGCTGTGATTCATTCATATATGAATCTTAACATGTGCCAATAAAGTCAAAAGACGTTCCATTACATGCCCAAAAGTATTTCGAATACACCTCATATTTACACATAGTACACTGCAATCGATCAGAAACAAAACATGTTAATACACACATTGTATGAGATATTTAATTCCTTGCTTTTATTTCCTTCACTTCAACATTTAGAGAGCATCAGAAGAGTGATAATGACACTGATATTCCAGAATATCAGATTTAGACTAACAAATGTATTACGTAAAAGCCCTGCTCAGAGACCTCAAGAGGCACTGATGGGGGCAGAAGGTTCACAAGGACACACTGAATGTCGATGTATAAAAGCGTATAAAAACCTGCAAGCTTTGGCTGAGCATTAGAGGAGCCTCTCTCACGGTCTGATTAACTAAAACTCTACAGCAGTGATTCCCAACCCGGTCCTCGGGGACCCACGGAAGATCCATATTTTTGCTCCCTCCCAGCTCCTGGCCAGACAGTACACATTCTACCAGGAGCTGGGAGGGAGCAAAAACATGGGCTGTCTGCAGGTCCCTGAGGACCAGATTGGGAAACACTGCTCTACACAATCTGGCACAATCTACATGAAAGTCGCGACGAGTTCTGGAATACCAGGCCTCATTCTAAAAGAAACTGTCTGAAAGTTTAATTTGTATGCTGGGAAGGATTACATCAGTCAAGTTCTCTATACAGTACTATTATCAAGCAGCAGGCCTCAGCCGTACTCTTCCCTCAGATACTGTAGTCAATGTGTTAATAGCATTCAAAGTCAAAAAGAAGATGCTTTAAAAAAGAATCAGCCGATATTATTGGAATCAGGCTCTAGCATGATTGATTGAACAGACACGACCGTTCAAGACGTTGTCAATTTCATTCCAAGTTCTTAAAATGTCTTTTGGTTTATTACGACCTGTACACGTACATTTTTAAAAAGCAATACAAAAGATCACCTAACAAAAAAGCAACAGAGAGGCTGTCTATGCGGTGAGGATCAACAACCCCCCAAGGTTCCTGATAGAGCGTTGCACGGCGAGCTGAGTTTGGAGTAAAAGATTCAAGCTATGGGGTGTTTCTCAATATGCGTACTTGACCATACTTGTGTTCTCAAGTAGCCATTTTACGTCAGCTGTCACTGCCGAAGCACGGATCCCAAACTCAAGAACAGAAGTACGGAGAACAGTAAGAACCCCCAGGTGTTGCTCTTGCCCTGACCCAGATTTCAAAGATACATCAGCTGCATCCTCGCCAAACAAGAGCAATCCCATGATTCATTGCACCCCAAGTTCCTTCAAGTTAGCAAGACCGACCTTACTGAGACCATTGGTACGACCTTTGCGTTCTTGGTATTGAAAAACACCCATGTTCTCAGCTATACGACTCGAAAAAGCACTCAACAATCGGCGCCACACACAGCCAGCACAATTTAAATGAATCATAGCACATCATAAATTATGAAGCTCCCGCAGAAAATGAATGAATCCTTAGTGTCATTACTACCAATCTACTTCAAGGAAAAATGTGCTTTAGATGAGATTAAGTATTGAATTTTATATGCAGTTTATAAATGCTCAAAAGAATTTGGAAAGATCACGCAGTGTTGATTAAGATTTTACGTAGAGATGCCGTTCATTTCTTATGTGCCATAAACATTAATAATGTTTTTAGTGTCATCTCTGTAAGAGAGGAACTGAGATATGGTACATAAGTCTAATCAAAACCTGCATGGAGACCCTCTGAACGCCCGACAGAAATCACTTGCAAAAGTGTGAGCAAATTAAGACAAGTACATGCATTTAATTGTGCTCTATAAAAAGTACGAATGAAAACCACTTGGAGCACTTGAGGCGATTGATACCATCAATATGCAAAAGCAATCAGTCACAGATGCTAAAAAATGCACTAAAAAGCATCAGAGTAAACACTGTGCATCCTGAATATCTATAAATAATGTTTTCAGAGGCCTTGATAGAAATGGTGATAAAAATCATAACAACAACAGCATCACGGTATGGGAACTTCACCGCGGAGAGGCCGCCTGTTATCCCGGCCTGAAGCGTGTCCCGAGACCCCAGGTCCTCAGCCGGAGGCCGGGCACACAAGCTGACGGCCTCACAAGCCAGGCTGTGCCACGCTGGCTAATAGCCAGGGCTCCGCTCTCTGCCCTTGGCAGCCAGGCTGCTCTCTCTCTGCAGAAGAGCGGTGAGCAAGGCGTTGGAGTGTGCTCTTTTATTCTTCACAGCGGGCACCGATAACGGGTCCGTGAAGAGATCTAACCCAGAACCCGGCTCTACTGGACTTTCTGCAGGGACGGAAGGAGTGAGGGACAGAGAGAGCGAGAGAGAAAGAGAGCGAGAGAGAGAGAGAGTGAGAGAGTGAACTCAGACAAAAATACCGGTTGACCTTTGCACATACATTTTGAATTAAGTTAGCTTTGGCCAAGTCAATTGAACATGAATCTATGCCTGGCAGGAATTAACTCATGGGCAGATGACCTATTAAGCAGGTCCTGGTTCCCAGACCTCTTACTGAGTCATATATTTTCCGTCTCTCACCACCAGCACACCTGATTCAACTAATAAATGGTGTGAATCAGGTGAGCTGCTCATGGAATAATGCGGGCGGGAAGGCCGAGGGTCCCCCAGGAGAGGTTTGGGGGCCCAGAAATAGGTTACGTATTTTCATTACATACTCAATGGCAGAATAATGAGTGTGCCGGGTGAGTTTCTGCGTCCAAATTAAGCTCTGGAGTTTACACGTTGCGAGAAACTGCATCGGCATAATAAATGCGGCCTCCCGAGGAACAATGAGGTCTGTCGCATCATGTCTGCATCTCTGTCGTTGCACTAAGGTCTCGTGACCCGTTACCAGTTAGCGGACTGGTAACGTTTGTCCCAGCTGGGCAAGATGGAAGTATTTCAGGCGGTGAATTCTTTCCAGAATTATATCTTTATAAATCACCGAATGGGGGTGGCTATGTGGCTTTGGTTTGTTGCGTAAATCATTTTTTCCCTGAAGTATAAAAAAAAAAAGTGAAAGAACCTTGTGCCCTGCCTTGATATTTTTACAAACTGCCTGATCCGTATGTGGGTTTCTGCAGAACTTATTATATTTAGCTGTTCAACTGATACTTTCTTACCAAGCAACATAGTCTTACTTGCTTACAAAGCTTTAGATCTGACTAAAGGCCGCTACAGCAGGAGTTGATTTGGTACCATGACCTTACCAACTGCACTTCCAGCTGGCGTTTTCCTTTGACTCTGAGTATCGATCAAACAGTACATAATGTTCAGCCATTTGTCCCAAGTGACCAATCGTTCGCACCGGAATAAGCCCCGCCCACTGCCCCATACCATGAATGCCTAGCATGTGCTCCAAAATGAGGACCCTCTCCGCCAGTATTTTCAAGGCCTCCCTCAGCTGCGGCACTCCTTCACCCTGAGGGACACACCCAAATCCGGGGGTGACCACACCACAGCCACAGTGAACCGGGCCGCATGCATGACGTTGGCCACGGAGATGTTTTATTCCACATTCTTTGATGACTCACTTTCCCAGGTCCCCAGCCCAATTCACCACGTTCCATACTGGACTTCGGTTGGCCGAAAAACCTCTTACGCCCACAGTGAGGAAAACATACAGGTATGTACAGCAGGGGCTGAACGCCCAATCACCATCGAAGTTAAAGTGCCTAATTCCAACTGGTGATTTATGGACCCTGCCATACTGGGTGACTGTGTCAGACTGGGATTAAAAATCAGCATTGGGATTAGAGTGTGGGCGGCCAAACGGCCCACACATTGTCAATGATCAGTCTACAGTCACAAATCCCATAACTGCTTGTCAGTAGAAAGCCACAGAGTCAGTGGTGTCACCCGTCACAGTCCAGTTCTAGCCGCCCGATCCCAACATATATGTGTCATGCAAGTGGAAAGAGGATTCTAAATGCGTCTCCTCTCTTTACCTCCTGCAGGTTCTCTCCTGGCTCCCCCTTGGGTCCCGGTGCACCCTGCAATGGCACAGACACAAAAAAACACACTCGGGTACAACCAGCCCGGCAGACCATAGCTACAAGAACCTCAGCTGTGCGTCCCTAAGTGTCATATATATCTATATATGTTTGACACTTTGGGGATATACATATATAGATAGATATAGATACACACACACACAGTGTAACAAAAGTACCTTGGCAAGTAATGTTTCACATATCTTCGGCACAGACATTTTCTTTTTATTAAGTCTCATAATTTTTCTTTACTGACTCATTCAGTTCTGTTCTTACCATTTTGCTTTTAATTGCAATCATAGTCACTGACCCCCAACGGGACACTAAACACAAATGTTTGGTGTTTTATGTTATTGCAAAGGTGCTACTAATTAAAAAGCACCCGCTGTGACTGCTTGTCAATTAAGTTAACTCAGAACAGCTCTTTCAGAACTATAATTAGGATTTCAATTTATTACTACTTGAAATTAAGGTTTTACTTATGGTTCTTTGAAACATGATAAATATATTTTTGTGAACAAATGGACAAAGTAATGGTTTTTCTTATAAAACCATATAAATATATATATAATAAAAATATATATTAATATATATAACATAAATATGTATATATTAAAAGACTTTCTGTGAGCACTGTATATATGTTCGGTCTTTGTGAATGTCCTGCAGGTCAGCATGTGCAGTGGGCACAGTCAAACAGCGGTGTGTGTGCATGTGTGCATTTTGGAGGCCTGTGACTCACTGGAAGGCCATGCTGCCCCATGAGTCCAGGCGGTCCCTGCAAGGAGAAGAAAGCCTGCATTACTGTGGGCGCGCACACACACTCACACACACACACACACAGAGAACGCTGGCCAACACAAATGGCACGACAAAGAAGCCTGTGTTTGCATAGCAAACCGGACACCGGGCCCTGACTGTGTGAACGCCCGCCGATGGGCGCCCCGCAGACCCGCCTTGACAAGGCATGACTAATGAACTAGCCGGCTGACTGACAGGCCTGCCACAATACCCTGACCGAGAGGGCCATTCGTTCCGAGTGGCTGAACTTTTTTTTAATAAACTTTTTAAGATGGGACTGTAATAGAAGGAGGGGGAAAGGAAGCAGCAGGTGTCGGAGAGGAGCAGGGAGCCCGCCGCGGCCTTGGCGATCAAGGAGCCGAAGGCCGCGCGACGGAGAGGGGTGGGGAGCCTGCGGTGATCATGGCGATCAAGGAGCCGGAGGCCGCGCGACGGAGAGGAGCAGGGAGCCCGTGGTGATCATGGCGATCAAGGAGCCGGAGGCCGCGCGACGGAGAGGAGCAGGGAGCCCGCGGCGGCCTTGGCGTTCAAGGAGCCGAAGGCCGCGCGACGTAGAGGGGTGGGGAGCCTGCGGCGGTCATGGCGATCAAGGAGCCGGAGGCCGCGCGACAGAGAGGAGCGACAGAGAGGGGTGGGGAGCCTGTGGCGGTCATGGCGATCAAGGAACCGGAGGCCGCGCGACGGAGAGGGGTGGGGAGCCTGCGGCGGTCATGGCAATCAAGGAGCCGAAGGCCGCGCGACGGAGAGGGCTGGGGAGCCTGCGGCGGTCATGGCGATCAAGGAGCCGAAGGCCGCGCGATGGAGAGGAGCGACAGAGAGGTGCGGGGAGCCAGCGGTGGTCATGGCGATCAAGGAGCCGGAGGCCATGCGATGGAGAGGGTAGGGGAGCCCGCGGCAGTTATGGCACTCAAGGGGCCAGAGGTCGCACAACAGAGAGGGGCGGGGAGCCCGCGGTAGTCATGGCAATCAAGGGGCCAGAGGTCGTGCGACAGAGAGGAGCAGGGAGCCCGCGGCGGCCATGGCGACCAAGGAACCGGAGGCCGCGTGACAGAGAGGAGCAGGGAGCCCGCGGCGGCCATGGCGACCAAGGAACCGGAGGCCGCGTGACAGAGAGGAGCAGGGAGCCCGCGGCGGCCATGGCGATCAGGGGACTGGAGGTTGTGCGGCAGAGACTCAGCTACGTGTGAATCAGAGCCTCCACGGAAAAGACCCGTGTGCAAAAGATCTACAGGCAGGAAGGCTTCTATTTTGAGGACATAAAGGGTATTTCCTGGGGACCATGCTAAGCTGCTGCAGCAAGACTCCTAATGTGTGTGTGCGTTTGCGCACGCGCATTCGCACAGGTTTTATGGCCCTTTCCTCATTAACTGTCTAACGTAACC
The DNA here is from genome assembly GCA_026780845.1 of Petrocephalus sullivani. Classification (NCBI taxonomy): domain Eukaryota; kingdom Metazoa; phylum Chordata; class Actinopteri; order Osteoglossiformes; family Mormyridae; genus Petrocephalus; species Petrocephalus sullivani. The sequence goes on along the minus strand of JAODKM010000037.1, from coordinate 8,547,113 downwards.
CCATTGGCAAGTCTTTTTCCTCATGCATTAAATTAATTTAGTGCGGTAAACACCTTTCGGATTAGCCCATTATGACCATAACCAATTTCCACGCTGTAGAATAAAACAGCCATCTGACAGGTCTTGAGGACATTTTAATCAGTATTACTACAGTTATTATCTATTACCCCTCCATGTCACCCCTTGCCCCTACCCCCACCCCTAAAGCTTTTACTGCTTGCCAGCACCCCCACTCGACAAAGACACAGTAGCACTGTTTGATCTGTCGGAGTATCCCATCTCTTGTCTGTATCGGCTCAGTCTGTGCTCGCGCTACCCCGGATTTCCTCATTTGACACCTTTAACCAAAGCAACTTGCGCATTAACCCATTTACACAGTGGGGGGTGGCTCACTGGCACAGTTCGAGTAAAGCACCTTCACAACAGCATAACCCCCCCTGGAGACTTGAACCAAAAACATTCCGGTTAATAAGGGCACAATGCCCCCCCCCCCCAAACCCGACCGAACCGCAGACAGCGTCTGCACACCGCCTCATCACCTCAGTCCGACTCACGTCAAGCCGCGTTACTGTCATTTCACGCGCGTGAAACGAAACTGCGATCCTTCAGACGATCAGACAGCCAGAACAAAGGGCAGCCGAACAATAAACGCTGACAATAGATATTAAGCGGAAGAAAAACGACGCACAACATTCAGCGACGGCGGCGGCTCAGTGCAAACAGCGCACGCGAAAAGCAGGCACCAAATAATAACAAAAACATTCACTGTGAAACTGCTCCTTTCCTACTATTATAAAAAAAGTATATTTCTCTGTGTGCATGTCCAAACTCTCTGTATTGTGGACGAATCAATCAGCCATCCAACAATCAATTTAATGAGCATTTAGGTTTACAATCCTTAAGGACAGTAAACATGTATCATATTTAATGCTCAGTATCAGTTTGAAGCTTTTTATGTTACTATGATTAATAAATAAACAGTGATGCACAAACATCACTATGGACTGAACTTTTATGACATTTTCTTAACTGATCTTCATATCCAATAAAGTCATAATCCCGATTCTCCCTGTATGATGTTGACTTGCTATGTCTTTGCACATTGTCAGTAAGTAAATTTGTCGTGGCGCCGTCTTGCACGCCATTTTGGCTAACCAATACCTCATCAAATTATTTAACTAATTAGGGTAATTGAGCGAGCTGGTGGTGAAATGTAATGATTATATGGAATGGCTGAGGTGCCCCTGAGGAGAGGTTAGGGACCTGAAGCGGCGATCATCTCGCCATCCAGCAAGATATCAGTGACTTTTAGGAGATCAGAAGAAATAGTTTTTTTTTCCTTCAATTTTTATTGTATTACTGATTATTTGCCTACATTCTAATGATAGATTGTGTTTGTTTCTGAACAGAAACGCACTTACTCCCCAGATAGATAGTTTTAAATGTTTTATTTTAAAAACATTTATGACTTCTGCACAGTACTGTATTACTGCATATATTTATTTTTCAGTTCCAAGCTCAAGCGGATGGATGGAACATTTTTTTAACTCAATTCAAAGATCAAAGTGTCCAGTGTAATACTGAATATTAGTATTGCATTATCACTGGTCTTATCCGTGGATATAAGTGGCCACATTCACACCAGGTGAGCATGAAGGCGCAGTGCTCTTTCATGCGGGGCAGATCCTCACCCTTTCCCCAGGATCCCCTTTAGGTCCCGGATCTCCAGTCTTTCCTGAGAGGCCTCCCTCTGCCTGGAACACACAAAAGGGCCAGGTGTGTATTTAGCTCGCCTTTACTCTGTCATGTTCAGGCATTACAGCAGACTCACTCCGCCAGCCCATACTCACATTCCGCCCGGGCGGTCCTGGGTCTCCGGCCGGCCCTGTGGGAACAGCGAACAAATGTATGAGCTCACAAAATCAACCCTCCACTTCAGTCACGTCCACCTGCTACCGGTAAGGTTAGCGGTTCACATGGTCTGTCAAGTTTCCTCATCTTTAAAGCGCCAAGCAAGTACAGAAAGTCACGACAAAATCCTTTGTGACATTTGTGGTTATTTGGATTCTGCCTACCTGGAGGTCCGGGGGGCCCAGGTGGACCCGGTGTGACTCTGTGGCTCAGATGGGGCACAGTGTAAAGGAGTTCTTCATCTGCAAATACCAGAACCAAGACAGGAAGGTAAGATGGTTGTTTTTTGTGGGCCACTACTAATGAGCATTACTTATTGTTCCCTAACAAGCAATGGGGGTTGACAATGGATGTTTCTCAACTCTTAGAACGCAAACATCATACTTGTAGCCTTGACAAGAGCGGTCTTGTGAACTTGCCTCCTAAGAACAAGCTTGGGATGCAGTGAATCATGGGATTGGTCTTGTTGGGCGTGGATGCAACCGATGTATCTTTGATATTTGGGGGGGGGACAAGAACGACATTCGGGGATTTTTAACGTTCTCCGTACTTCTGTTCTTGAGTACTGGGGCTGGTCTTTGGCAATGGAGGATGACGTAAAACAGGTACGCGAGAACACAACTATGGTCAAGTACGGCCCTCTAGAACCTCAGTTTATAAGCACCCGGGATGGCCAACCAAATTATTTCCCTGTGTTTACTTTTTCTCAGGGACAAAACCCCAGGCCTCCTTAACTGTTGTAAAAACATCACAATAAACCTTCCCATAATAACAGGGCCATGCTGTCAAGCTTGACTCTCCCTCACTGGACCAGGAACAGGACTCTGGGAGTTCAGTACTCAGCTACAGCCGATGATTAACATGCAGATCGCACACAAATGGCAAATGGGCTTGTGGGAGCGTTCCCTGTGGAGCTCATTTCTGGTACTGTAGCCGTCTGCCCAGAGCACCCCGCCAGCATCGCGGGTCTGATTTGAGGGCCTCGACTTCCCTTTTTATTGGGCAGGTTTTTGGCTTGGGGGGCAGACTTTGGTTGCCAGAATCGGGCTGCTCTGCTGACAACTTACAAATTGGGTTTGATTTACAGCAGGCTCGCTGCAGCCAGTGCTGAGCCGTAAACGAAGCCAGCTTCCTAATTGAACACAGCTTGTAGAAGCTAGTGCCACCGTGAGTGGCTGCTGCCCTCTAGTGGCGAACACTGGAAATACCTTTTTTTGAGGAGGGGGGGGATTTTACAGTAGAAAGGTTTGACCTGCACAAAAAGCAAGCCCTATTCCTGTTTTCTAACTGGGCTAAAACTGATTATTATTATTATTATTGCATCTACAATAAACAGGAGAAATTAGTAAAATCTTGAAATAACTACATGTACACCCTGTTTTTATTTGATATAAACTGTGGTATGCAGAGAATTCCAGATAATAAAAAAAAAGTTACAAAGTTAACAGGACAGAAACTTGGTATCTACGGCTGAAACATATAGCTACTTGTAAAACTCAATCATCCTCTGAAGCCGTGGATTTAGCGGCGTGGGCATTCAGGTTGGTTTGGGACAGCCTGGGCCAGCACGGACCAACTGGCCCGTCTCACAGAGAGCGTGAGCGGGAGGGGGCGCGTGGCCCTTTGGGGCCCAGTCGCAGAGGCACGCATCTTAACGAGAGCTGGCTGGCCTGCCTGTGTGTTCGCGGCGCAGGTTCGGGGGCCCCTGTGTGGCCAGCGTGCTCGACGCGGCGCATTTCTCTCGCACACAGAGACGCCTCGGACCCTTACGGCCCACGGGAAGGAGTCTGGGGGACCACTGCTTCCTCACATCCCAGCTCGGCATCAAGAGCTGTCACATACATTGTTGTAACTGGAGTCACCAATTAAGGAAAAGGCCTAAAAATATGTAGACAGCAACACAGCAGCTCTGGGTTGCCAACTCTCATGCATCTGCCGTGACTCTCACACTTTCAGATCCTCACGCTCACGCAAGAAACCTTACGGCGAATCTGTATTATCCCATTATAAACCTGAAATTAGCCACATCAAAAGCACAGGGCTAATTTGCAAACTCTACCAACTATTTACAATGTAATAAAACCGTCGCATGCATGTAAATACGTGCACAGACTTCTCTCAAATTGAAAATCTCACGCCAACCAGCTGACCAAAGTTGGCAGCTCAGTCAGCTGACCCATACAGTCCCTTCTGCTATGGTGCCCTTCGGCCGCTGGAGCACATTCACAGACTGCCTGTGCACACGCTCACCCTGGCCCAGCTGCCTGAGTCACAGACTGCCTGTGCACACGCTCACCCTGGCCCAGCTGTCTGGTGTTCAAGCCGAACGTGTCGCCCCGGAGGGGGTAAGGGGAAGCCGGACCCGGTGGCCCAGGAGGCCCAGGTAGACCCATCTCTCCCTGGGGTCCTCTCTGGCCCAGGGGTCCTGTGGGGGAGACATTACAAGACTTTGAAGATACCCACCAAGGGTGCATTTCCCAAAAACATAGTAACAACATTAGCAACTTACATAGTTGGCATTGTGTAAGTGAGTGAATCCAAATATGTAAGTTACTAACAGGAGCTAATAATGCAGAGATGGAACAGGATTCAAGGTTTTGTCACATGCAAGGTATACAGTCAGTGCAGGACTTTCAGCTAAATGCAAAGTGGTCAACTGTCAGTCAGTGGTCAATATATAAACAGTAAGACCACAGAAAGACATTTATTTAAAATAGGCATATGATAATAAATAGGCATACAAATAATAAAAGTTATACTGAAAAATAGTTATATTGAAAGTAAAAATAAAAAGCAAAAATTATACTGTAAAATGAATAGATAGGCCTGAGATGTGCAGCACAGTTCTAATAAAGTGCGAATAATGCCGCTGTACGATATGTTTTATGGCCTAACGGTTAGGAAGTGGGCGAGCCGTGTGAGGTAGGCTCGTGTGGGAGTGTCAGTGAGAGCATCCGGGTCCGGAGCGCGGCCTTCTTGCCTCTCGGTCCCATGGGGCCTGGTATTCCAGGGGGGCCAGCAGATCCGGGAGCGCCTGGGGACCCCATTGGCCCCGGGGGGCCTCTAACACCTGGGGAAAAACAGCACATCGCACAGCTAGTACCAGGGAAACAGCACAACGCACAGCTAGTACCAGGGAAACGGCACAATGCACAGCTAGTACCAGAGAAACAGCACAAACCAAAGCTAGTACCAGGGAAACCGCACAACGCACAGCTAGTACCAAGGAAACAGCACAACGCACAGCTAGTACCACAGAAACAGCATAATGCACAGCTAGTACCAGAGAAATAGCACAACGCTCAGCAAGTACCAGGGAAACAAAACAACACACAGCTAGTACCAGGGAAACAGAACAACATACAGCTAGTACCAAGGAAACAGCACAACGCACAGCTAGTACCAGAGAATCAGCAAAATGCACAGCTAGTACCAGAGAATCAGAAGAATGCACAGCTAGTACCAGAGAATCAGCAGAACACACAGCTAGTACCTGGGAAACAGCACAACGTACAGCTAGTGCCAGGGAAACAGCATAACGCACAGCTATTACCAGGGAAACAGCATAACGCACAGCTAGTACCAGGGAAACAGCACAACGCACAACTAGTACCAGGGAAACAGCACAACGCACAGCTAGTACCAGGGAAACAGCATAACGTACAGCTAGTACCAGGGAAACAGCACAATGCACAGCTAGTACCAGAGAAACCGCAAATTAATAAAGTAATTTCTGCAGATTTGTCTGAAGGCATCTTAAGTTATGCCTCATTACAAACTGAACAAAGTTTAATGTATATAAACATAACACATCCATCCATCCATCCATCCATCCATCCATCTTCTAACCACTTATCCTGGTTAGGGTCGCGGTGGAGCCTGGAGCCTATTCCAGGCACCACAGGGCTGGGTACACCTTGGACAAGACGCCAGCCCTCGCACGGCTCAACACGTATAATGTCGTTAAGTCAGAATCAATTCTCCTAGTCATATCAGGAAAAAAAGCATTGCACAAACCAATAATATATGGAGCGTGTATTATTCTAAATCCATTTTAAAAATGTCGCTTGCTCAGATGCTAAATAACATTATTTTTGGAAAGTAGCTGGCCCCCAGTCTGCCTGGAGTATCGAACATTCTGTGCAGCCAATCAGTTCTGCATGCGTTGGATTAAATGTGGCGACACCCGCTTACCTGGCAACCCGATCAATGTGGGGGCTAAGGGTGTGGGCTTGGGCGAGCCCACCTCGTTCTCGCTGGATCCCTCATGCAGACGGCTGACTGCTGTGATTACCGGCACCGTCTCCCTCAGCACCAGGATCTAGGGAAGAAATAGAACCCGTTTCACGGCCCGCTTTGTTTGGGACAGGATCGTCCTTCGGGCAGGTCTTTTTCCGAAGCCGGAGACACGTTTGCGTGCTCTCTGTCCCATTTGGCGGCCTGCTCGGATGACATTTGACACGCAACAGCCGGGCCTGGGCGACCACAAGAATTACCTTGGACTCGATGGTGCTCAGTCTTTCACTCAAGTCTGCAAAGCTGGTGCAGTTCATGCACTCTGGAGGGGCAGAGAGAAACAGAGAGACGGACATTTAACGGGCGGCCCCGACATGGACGGTTCAGCTGACCCGGAGGGAACCATTTCATTACAACCGCGACCCATCTAAGTAAAATAAACTTTCAAATTCAATTTCATTTGAGGGAGAGACCACAGCATAGATCGCGCCTTCTGCGGCTGACGAGATGAGGAAATGTCCAGAACGTGAGAAAGAAAAGAAGCCCCACGGCAGATGTGCCGGTGTGGAGGGACGCTTACATCAGTGTTTTCCAACCCAGTCCTCGGGAACCCCAGACAGTCCATGTTTTTGCTCCCTCCCAGCTCCCAGCCAATCAGGAACACCGAATACCTGGTACTGGTGTGCTGGGAGCTCAGAGGATGCAAAAATGTGGACCGTCTGGGGTTCCCAGAGGACTGGGTTGGAAACATTGGCTTACACCATGTCCCAGTAGGTTCCTGAGCACCACTGCACCAGCAAGAGTTCCGTGCCGATACAGCAGCACAGTGATTGGATGTCCTTGGGACTCATCACCCTCACCTGGACCAATGGCTATGACTAATGGCACTTTGACTTCTGTAAGTCCCGCCCACCACCATGTGTACCAATCCTGTGTCACCTGCCCACTAATGACCTGGACAAAAAACACCATCCCAGTAGTTGAGCCCGGGGTAGGAGCCAAGTGACCCTGAAATTACCAATAATTTGGTCTTGAAGAAACCAGGCTTATTTTCTGCAAAGAAAATGATTAATTGCCTTACAATTATAATTGTATGAAGATATCTACATGGGGTTTGGAATAAGCGGTCTGGAAAAACTCAGTATGCATTTCAAGATTAAACCCAGGGAATAAAACATCTCAGTGGACCAGCCAAGCCATGAATTTTGTTACGAGGTTGATTGATAAATGCTTCGCAGCCCCGAGCTGGTCTGGCTCTGCTTTGCTCCTGGTGCCCTTTGGCTGGTCACAACAAGTGCTACATTCTCAAGTTCCCTTCATCCCATCTTTGGATGCAAGAACATCCAGCACAAAGGTGTTCCTGAAACAGGACTCAAGGAGCCAGGCATAATTTTAGATTGCTGGCACGCTTTGGTCTTGGAGACAATGTGCAGTGTTTGTTCTGGCCAGATCTGACATCATATTGTGCCGATGCCTATAAAAACTAACAGCGTGGGCTCAATAAAGGCCGAGGTGAAAATTAGCAGCTAAAGTCCTGAGGTCCTTCTAATGGTCTGACCATTAAAAGGGGCTAGCTATCACTGGCCGGAGTGGGGTCTCCCACCTGGTCACTGCGGAACAAATCATGCAGCCATGAGGAGGAGAGAGTCAATGCAAGCAAAAGATAAGTAGGAGCATGAAGCAGGAGAGACCTGGAAGGGATGGTAGTCCTTCACAGGCACACCAGCAGGGGATTTGGGGATGCCAGCTTGCCTAACTACATCCCCATTGTTTGTAGTTTGTGAGAGAAAACACTGGAGGGCATAGATGTGGGTATCGGTCTATCTGTGGCTGTGGGTCTGCCCTCATAGATGTGGGTATTGGTCTATCTGTGGCTGTGGGT
>JAODKM010000037.1:8523589-8538984 GCA_026780845.1 Petrocephalus sullivani | reverse complement strand
TCGGTCTATCTGTGGCTGTGGGTCTGCCCTCATAGATGTGGGTATCGGTCTATCTGTGGCTGTGGGTCTGCCCTCATGGATGTGGGTATCGGTCTATCTGTGGCTGTGGGTCTGCCCTCATAGATGTGGGTATTGGTCTATCTGTGGCTGTGGGTCTGCCCTCATAGATGTGCGACTACAGAGCTACCGAATGAGCCTCCATGCTGCTCTAGTACAAAGCAACACCAGCAAGAACATGACATAATAATGTTACGCTGTGGTTTAAAAGCAAGCTTCTCAAAAGCTGTAGTCCCATCTGAATGTCAAGTATAATCAGGCTCGGTGCAACTGATAGATTCATGGATTTATCTGTCAAGAAGAACATAAAATGCAAGACGCACTCCCCGATCTTAACTGCAAACTGTGAGACACTTCAGTTAAGCCTTGTCAGTCTAAATTAAGAAATCCCCACTGCAGTGTTCCAGGCCTGGGAGACGACAATGTAATATAATTGTGGAGGGAAATTATAACAAGATGAGAGCCTTTAGATAGGATAAGGCTGAATGTGCCCTCAACACACAGCATATGTTCAGCTGGAGAAACCCATGCTGGGTCTTAGCAGGTTCAAACCAGATGAGGAAATGGTCAGCAGTTCCTTCTTGGACTTGCTAAGTGCGAACTTCAAGAGTTGGACACGACGCGTCGTTTGGTCTGGAAAAGCTAGAATCTCTAGAAGCCTGTAAACTTTAATACACTGGATTAAATATCAGTAAATCAGACGGCACAGTCCATCAAGCCAGCGTGCTCCTCGTGTATCACACGTGACATACACAAGCACGCATGTGCACACAAACCGCTTACAGGTCAATAAGCATGAATGCTCGAGTCTGGTAAACGTAGGAATAATGAACGATATTCCCCTAGTGGAAGACATTTAAGGGCTCAACCTCTTCTAATCAGCAGAAGCTGCAGTGACAAGCAGAGACAGCAGCAAAGGGAAACACACGGCCTTGGTGGAGATAGGATTTCCGACTGAGAAGAAAAAGCTACATCTAAACCTACCACGCCCCCCTCGCCAAAAGCAGTGGCCCCCAGCCAAGGATGAATCCCGGGAGAGACCCATCAGAGCATCACGCTCACTGCCTGATGTTCCGCATGCCTCTGCTGGTAACAAGCTCACGGGAGTATCTCCTCCACACGGAGGACGTCTTAGCACTTCTGCATAGTCCAGCTCCCCAGTAGAGCCATTAAGAAGAAGGACATGAGAGAAAGACGCCCATTAATGACAAGGAGAACCTACAGCTTATCCGGAGGGGTAGTGATGAAGTTAAAGGCTCACTATATCCATTGTTAAGCCACCCAAAGTTCTACCTCCAGGAGTGTTTCCATCACCATGTCTGCATGATGAACCCTGACAAAACACGGCGTTTTCATCCATGCGTACAAAAGACCCGTCAGGGACAAAGACCTGAGAAATGATGTGTTTACCGCACATTCTGTGCACAATACAAGAAAAAAAATAACAGAGTATTAAGCACACAAGTGCAATCATTTATTTGTGTTTTGGCAGTGCTCTCTCTGGGCTTGTCAGTCCAAAGTGGGAAAAAAGTGTTTAGTAACTGCCATCTACAGCTCATAACATCTCACTCACCCATAGCTAGAGCTATAGCTAAATAATTAGTGAAATTAACATGCAATTCTTTCCAGCCGGGTAAGCTGAGGGGAGGGGCTATTTGGGTTCCTCGAATTTAGCTGATATCAGCTGCCATTCCTGCATTGACTTGCAATTATCCGGCGATGTTTTGATAATGCTTCGCAAGATCAGTGCTTCAGAAACTAAACACTTTAAGTAAAAAATAAACTTTTAGCTAGGTAGCTAAGCCACTACCTGAACGTAGGCTCCTGACGGTAATGACTCTGTCCCCATTCCGTCCCTTTCCTGCCCGTCACGATATCGGAAGCACGACACGAGCTGCCCTTTCTTTCGGAAATCACCGCCACGGAGGAGCAAATATCTGATCTGGCGGAGCGCCGTGCCGAGCAAACGCGGCCGGCAAGCGTGGAATGACACTGATAAAGGCAGATGCTCGCCACTACGGGCGTACTGACCGTCCATAATTAAACGTGCTCACAAGGAGGAATGAGTTTGCTGTCAGTCAGCATCATGTCCGAGAACATGCACATGCACGCGGCTGCACATGTCTGTGCAAGGAGACGGACGCCGCTGTAGAGGGATGAACTTGTGGGGAATCGCGCTTGTTTTCAGGGGCTAATGCTGCATGCGGGTTAGCAGATGCGGGACGGAGCAGCAGTGGCAGCAGTGCATAGGGGTGCAGGGGGGGGGTCGCATACCACACTGCGATGCCTCTGCAGCTGCACTCCGCCTCGCAATTGGGGACAACCTGCAGACAGCTGGGAATGAAATCCTGTCTGCGAGGATCAGGCCGAGTGGCGGAAATTACTGATGACCCCCCCCCTCGCCCCCCAGCAGAAAAAAAAACCCCAGATATATACACGGTCTGGCAGGCGCAAAGAATCGGTAAATTGCAGATGACCCCGGTGAAAAAAAAAATACAGGCTGCCTAACTTCATAAAGACATGTTTTTACATCCCCTGAGGAGAAACCTCATCCACATCCTGACCTGAATAACAGAGGCTGCTGGGGGGTGGGGGGGTTCTGGGTCATAAGCTCTTAGGAAAGCAAGCCCAAATAGAAACAACCTGGGAAGGTCCAAGTGGCCCGCCCGATTGCAGGGAAATCCAACACCACCCTGAGGGGTCACGGCCGACCCCCAGCTCGAACCCCAGCTCCAACCCCCGTCCATCTGTTTTCCGCCTTGAAGTCCCCCGTACCCCCACACCACCTCCCGTCAGGCTCCCGTCAGGCACAGGTACGCGCCAGGGGCCCGGCCCTGTCATGGCGGATTACCCAGCCAGGTTCTCTGATTAGGGGCTGCAGGCTTCACACACTCACTTCCGGGTGTGTCACCGCAGAGGGACGGGCCGCTGCTGCCAGCCGCTTAGCCACTGACCCCGGCTTGGAGAAAGGGCGGCTCACCGGCGATCACGCCGCCCGGCCCTCAGCACGGCCGGTCGGACGGCTGCCTCTCTGCCCTGGGGGCGGGGCGATTTCAAAAGCACCGGACACGCCGGAAGCATGACACACGGGGCACACGTCAAGCACGTGCGTGCCTCCGCTGAGCGGTGACGGTTTGAAAGCCAGGGGTCGCGTCGTTCCAGCTAAAAGGAGGCAGCTGAACTGACAACGCGCCGCCATTTTACCTAAGTGTCACCTGGTTGAGGAGCTGAAACAGAACGGAGGAAATAGTCAGGTCTTAAAAGGAAGGTTAAAAGAAAGCGTAAAAACCTCGGAAATTGACATCGTGACTTGAGAATGACCAAAGCAGCAGCGCAAAGCCTGAGCGGATTCCAAGAACAGTAAAAGGAAAGAATGTAGTCCAGAAAATATAAAAGAATTTGATAACATGGCTCCTGATATGACGCGAGGAAGAGAAGCTGCTCTTTACTGAAGAGCCGCCGAGATGGTGACTGTCGATGGGGGCGAATCAGACACAGGGGACCCGTGAATAAGCCCGAAAGCGATTCCCCGTCTCTCGCGCTGCTGAGAGGCGTGCCGTCCGGAGGAGCCTCCGGATCCCTCGCAGGGCGTCACAAAAGCGGAAAGACGGGAGAGTGCTCCCCGAAGAGCCGGCCGTAAAGCGGGCGCACTCTGCCAGCGATGAAGACGGAGGATTGACAGCGGGCCAATGCATTTTCCAGATGGGAGAGCAGACTGGGAGGGATGGCGGGGGGGGGGGGCTCTGCCTGAAGCCTGCGCCAGTGATTTCCCGGGGGGGTCGGCAGGGGCTGAAAGACTAGAGGGACAGTTACTGTCTCAGACACAGACCCCCCACTCCCTGAATCAGGGGGGCAGACGCGCGTGTGTTCCAGCGGTAGCAGCCAGAGCCGGAGAGGACGCACTTCCCAAGAAACCCCCCTGCAGATAAATATACATGCACTGCTGAGCCCCAGTGCATCTTTGTGGGCGCACTGGCACCGGCCATACACATACACACATACCCTGAGGCCTTTTTTGTATAAATAAAAAGCAAAAATACACAGAAACACAACACAGCTGAAAAAAACAGCTCCGTCTGGTCTGGAGGGAGGTGCAGTGGTCAGACCAGGATTTCCACTGGGACAGTTCTGCTGTGAAGATGAATGGCGCCTCCCTGTGGGAGTTTTTACCGGGGGCCAGTCGCCCCCAAAGAAACTCCAAACCCTTTATGCGACACTAAAAACCTCGAAAAAAACACTCCTCAACTTAAACAAACATCGCGTCCAGAGAGCTGACCGGCCACCGCTTGAAACCACTTCCTCTTAAAGAATCCTGACCGAGGCTAGAAATGAAACCTCAGGGCACAGAATGCATCTTCGGGAAGCTCAGCGAGGTCAAACCAGCAGCAGGGCTGAGAAAGGCATCACGAGCACGGCCCGGGGGTGGCCTTGCCTGGTGAGCGCCTTTCCGTATGTTTTCCGATTTTTTTCCCTCTCTCCTGCGAATGCTGCCGCTCTGGGCGCGGCCGCATGTCACCTGAGCGGAGGGCGGCTTCCTGTCCTGAGAGGACACTGCCCGAGCTCTCGGCTTTCCAGACCAGAGAAACTTCAGCGCTGATTTGGCTTTGTGTTTCACCTCGTAGGAAAGTGCATTTGCAAACTCCGGGAGATCTTGAGAGGATTTAGAAAAAAAAACAACATTAATATGTCTAAACGATTGAATAATTACATGTTTGGCGTAATGGAGACCTCATGCTATGAAAACCAATTACCCTTCAAAGCCGAACAAATTACTATACAGCTCCAGCCAGGACTGTTACCGCAGTACTTAATATAGGGGATTACCTAGCAGAAGATGTGTCATGTATAGGCAAAGAAAGCAAAAGACTCAGGCAAAAAGACAATTACTACCAACAATCAAGCCGTAATTCCCATTTCTGTTTTATTAACTGATGTAAAAGAATCACGTGACAGTTACAGCACTGCAATAGATATTTTCTTAATATTTCAGAGGCATGTACGGCATGGAGCTGTGCAGCAAGTGGCCAACCAGCTGTGGACACGGGCACGGCCTCACGTCCCAAACACTTGCTCGGAGTAAGTGCGTGGAAGCGTAATTGCGGGACAGCCCAGCGAGCGGAATGCAGGCTGATTATGGCTCTGGCCGGCGGACAGCAGGCTAATTAGCCGGTGAAGTTCATTTGGTGCCAATTCTACTCGGGGATTTTGTCTGCGCCCAGCAGGATGGCACGCTGCACCGGTGCGTGAGCGGAGATGTCTTTCCCATGATGCACTGAGGAGAGGCAAAGCTTGTCTCCTACGTAGGACCAAAGGTGGAAATTTGCACAGTTGCAGATAGGGAATCACAGTCACAACGTACGCGACTGCTTGGTTGCAACAAAATCTTGGTCGGGATTTTTACTTTCTGGGCCTGAAATTTCCACCTCTGAGAGAGATGAGTCTGCATGACCATGGGCTTGGGATGATGATGGGTCAGCAACATGACCAACATGATGCGTACAGCTGCACCTCTGTGGCTGAAACCAGCACTGGTCAGATGGCGCTTTTCCACTGGCATGCAGGAACTGAGCCGCACCATGAACTGAGACTAGCCACGGCGTGGTTCCCGCTCACTCCGGTCTCCCACTGCAGAAGGGTCAACTCAGTGAAGTCTTTTCCGGGTTTGGAGAACAACGGTGACGTAAAACCGAAGAGACGCTTGTACTGTTCACACGGTGCACATCATGACTTGTGCCCATTTCTGCTAGCACGTCTGTGAGAATCGCCATGCTCATCAACCACTAGCAGAATTAGCATTCGCTCGTGTAAATTTGTATTATGAATCTGTTCTGCTCAACTGTTCTATAGTACTTCTTTGAAGTAGTTTAATTTTCAAGTTCCGTAAACACATCAATCGCAACGTGCAATACTACTAATAATAAATAACATATAGAATATGCTCTTTTCTTTCGTCAGATAATCCATGCATATCAACCACATCGACCACCAGTATCTCCGTGCATTTCGACCAATCAGATGGCGGCGGCGCAACCAGCTTGGTCTGGTCACGCTGTCGGCCATGTCGGTTCGGGTTCGGCGCCAATAATTCACAAAGGAAAACAGTTTCTTTGCAGCATAGCTCAGGTCCAGCTCGGTTCTCGGTGGGAGTGGAAAAGCAATAATGGAGGTGCAGTACAGAGGTAACCTCATTCCAGACAATTAAGAGCCACATTCTCTCTAACATAACCACGGGCAAATTCACGACTGTAGTTGCAGCTATTAGGTTCGTATCTAACGTGTACCAGCGACTTGTGGAGGTTTAAAGAGGGGCCCCTTAGGTCTGTTACGTCTCTGAAGAATGGGGGGACTGGTGTCTTATCTGGTGAAAATGGGGGTATTTTACGAGTCAGCGAGCTGACGGGGCTTTAAACACACCTGCGGGAGGCAGAGCCTGAATATCCTGTTTCTCACTCTGCCAGGCCATGAGCCGCACTGGCCTGGGTAACCCGTCTCAGCGGGTATTTTTGATCAGCGGAACAGAAATTTCTGGTGAGAGGGTGTAGCGAGGCTGGTGCCAGCCCCCATCAGCATTAGCCAGCCCGCGGATGTCAAAAACACCTGCAAAAATGTTGAGGGCGGGGGGGTGGGGACAAAGTTCACCTCTCAGAAGAAAAAAAAATCACAGAATGTGACTGCTGCTTGCCCCACAAGCCTGTCTCTGGGGGCCTTGAAAGGGGAGGGCAGATTTATTCAGCTGTCCCCCATCAGCTGCCAGCCAGCGACATCATCCATCTGTCTGGCTACTGTCGATCTCGGGATAGCGTGCGGGCGGAGCCAGCCCAGTCGCCGTGTGGTTACGGGAAATCGCCATGACAACCCCCCCGTTATGAATCGGTTATGGCTGAATGACAGCTGAGGAGGGGGCTGACATGCAACAAATGGTAGCTGCCAGGAGAACAGCAGGGCGGCGCTCTAATTCATACAAATGCTGACGGCCTGACAGCACAGACATCCAACGCAATATATCTAATAACAGAAGGCAGAATTACAGAGTATCAGGTGATTCTGGTTTGTATAACAAGTCGTCTTTTCTTTTCTTTCTATCACAGAACTGGAACGTTTAAAAAGTGTTTCAAATGACCTCATCCAAAACGGCCTGGTTAACAAGACAGAGGAGCGATGACACTGGCTAGCTAACTGCGATGCTAACTCATCAGCGCTACGAAGGGGGCAGAGCACATGCAGAAGTGCCCGAAGTGCCAGGGCATTGTGCTCGATCGAGGCCCCAGCACGGGATTTTGAGGCTCGCTGCTGGGGGCCTTCGATTCACGTGGGGCAGAGGGGGGTCCGCAGAGCCCGACCGGTCACTCTCAGTGGCCGACGTCGGCAGCAGCCCCCGCTGGTCCTGAGGAACGCGTTATAGGCTCTTGGCAAGCCACAGCCCTCCTACCGGGCCTCACAGCTGCCCCGGGAGCGTCAGCTGGCACTGCCCGCTCTGGGGAGCCCCCAGACCGCAAACCACATGCCACGGCTCAACTGCCTTCCTGTGTGGCTCTCGAAATGGACGAGATTCCGCCACATGACGCCTGTGCCACTGACACCACCTGTTCCTCAGGGTGCTCCGCATTCTGCTCCTCACCCTAAACAGCACGCACACAAAGCGTACACAGCACCAGTGTTACCCAGCGCCACATTCCCAGGCAAGTTCTGTTTACACTTCAACCTGCTGACACAACACTGCGTACACAAAAATGCCGACTAATCGTAACCTCCGCTTTAAAATGCATGCTACAGGTTAGCTTATAATGCAGACATTAATGAATAATAATAAATGCATTAATGGAGAATAATAAAAGTTCCAGGGTTGCCAACTCTCACACATCTGGTGTGACACTCATACTTTCAGACTCTTATGCCAAATCTATATTATTCCATTATAAACCTAAAATTAGCTACATCAAAAGTGTTGTACCAGTTTGCAAACCCTACAGAGTATTTACAGGGTAATAAAACCGTTACATACATGTAAATATGTGTGCAAACTCGAATTAAAAATCTCACTCCAGCCACCTGAACAAGTTGGCAGCCCTGGGGTTCAGTATGCACACATTGAAGGTCAGTGTTGCACACATCAGTTAAGCACACTGTACTACCAAAGTCATAACAGCAATTTAAAAAGCAATAAATGAATAAATAGATAATAAAAGGCAGATGTTTAAGGAGACGTGTGCTATCAAGCTTAATAAGGTCCTGGTACCCGAGCTGAGGGTAGGATGCCTCAGGGAGAAGGGCGTGGGATGGAGTGACGGGGCAGAGGGCAGATGGCGGAGGGGTGGGGGCATACAGGTGTGTCAGCTGTGCGAAGGGTAGCCCCAAAACAACACCCCCCCCCCCAAACCACATACACAAGAGTGTGGGTCGCAATCGCTGATCCCGGCTCCGAAAGCGAGCTGAGGGCTAGATGCCCCCCGCAATCAGACGAGGGGCGGGTCGCTCATCTGTGCTTTTCATTAGCCCCCAGTGCGGCGTGTGTTAAAGTCAGCGCTGAGGAATTCTATCGGTAAGCAGGGCAACGACAGCGAGGCGAGCGATCGCGCCTAAAAAGCGAGCCTGCGTTCGGCGGGCATCTACTTTCTGTCTGCCTCCCACGGCAGCTAACGCGGCGGTTACGGGGCAGTCAGCTCCTCGCGTGCGAAGTTCCCGCGTGAAAAACCGGTTTCCGCCCGCCAACTGCTTTCTGTCTGCCTCCCACGGCAGCTAACGCGGCGGTTACGAGGCAGTCGGCTCCTCGCGTGCGAAGTTCCCGCGTGAAAAACCGGTATCCGCCCGCCAACTGCGCGCGAATTCCCATAAAGCGCGGCACACTGAGAAGGCATTTCACGAACAGCGATGTTTCTAAACTTCAGACAGATGCATTCATCGATCTCGCAAATGCTTATTCCTGATTAAAGCATTTTTTGCAGTAATTTGCGCAGAGGGGCCCCTCTATTTTAACAAACAGAGGCTAAGGAAACGCTTTCAGTATTTGTAAAGACAAACACGCCTCCCGGGGAATATTTTGCACCGTGTGAGGAGCTCTAGCTGTTCAACAGGCTGTCGATTAACAGCTGGATAAAGTGAGGCAACTCGTTTGGGAGATAGTCAGGCTCCTATTTCCATTCGAAGAGCTTAAGAACGTACGATATTAAACAGCCCAGGGGTCCCTTCCAGGACACCGCCATTTAAAGACGTCGTATACAGGCAAACGCGTGTTTTGTTATGGCTTTAGATTATCGGATCGTGATCCTATGTAATCGGCCACAGCAGGAGTGCCAGCGTAGCCCCGTCACCGTTTGATGGCGGCTAGACACAAGCGTGCAGCTTTGCTCTTGTGCATATCACGTTCACAGCGTGACTTCTTCACACTCAGGGCTCTTAGGCATTTGCCAAAGTCCGGAAAGGAAGTGCCAAGAGCATCGTCGAGACCCTCGAATATCGGGCAAGGACCAGGGGACCAGAGGAAGCCCCGTGACCACAATGGCTCGCGGCCGTGATGGAGGAGGTTCAGCCTGTTACCAGCATGCCCTACGTGGCTGCAGTACACACAGCAATTCAGCACAGGCTTGCATACCTGGTTACCAGCATAGACCAGCACAATGCATACTGATTATGCTGTATTTGGTGCTACTGGACCAGCTTCATGTGCAGGTAGACTAACACAGCTATGCTGGTCCACCAGTAGTAACCAGCACTAACAGCACCAAACCAACAGTAACCAGCAGGGACAGCAATCGCGACCGAGGCCGACTACTCCCACCCGGCCGACAAGCCCTGAAACCCTGCGAGTTGTCTCTTGTCTCGCACCCCCGGCGTGCTGTTGGACCGCACGGTGTGTTCTGGAGCAGGTCCCTCGCAGTCCCGCGCCGGCCTTTCCAGGGAACTTATAAACCTGACACTGGGAAGTACTTCTGTCATAACAAAAGTTATTCATGTGTGGAGCAAACGGTCCAGGAGCTGTAGGAAAGTCACAATCACTGTTCTCGTTGTTTAATATCGTACGTTCTTACGCTCTTTAAAAAGAACGTCAGCAGTAGGGAAGGTAACGGCTGTAGGGTAAATGGGCAGCTTCATTCCGATGAGCTGCCAGGTGGTAGAGCGAATGCTTCCCTCCCTGGCGTTTAAAGACATGGAACTAAAGATTTACGCACCGTCCCACATCCATAAGTGCCACTGAGTGACTTTTATCATCATATCTTTACATCTAAAGGGGGAGCAGCTTATACCTCAAACTATAAATAGCTGAAGGGCCTCTCTGGTTCGGAAAGCAGCATGACTGGGCCCCCAGCAGGTGGGGCCTTCAAAGATGGCGGCCGGTGATTTATCCCGCCTTCTGATGTCGGGGTCTGAGTTTGTAGCCCCGTCTGCGCTGGGAGGTTGGGGACGCCCACGCCTGATTTATCATGGCGCTGGCAGCGTGGCGTGGAGTTTTGGGGAGACCTCAGCTGGAGTAATGCTGACAAGGCCGTTGGCTGGGCTGGGGTGGGGGGTGAGTAGATCGCACTAACGAGGTGGGGGGGCAATGGGATGGGAGCTGAGCAGCAAGCAGCAGACCTGGAAATGTGGATTTGGGAAGAAAGCGTACGGCTGGGGGGGGGTGCAGCCACTCTCATCTGGAAGTCTTCAGGCATCTGCTGCCGGTGGGGGGCCCTTAAATCATGTCACCCTTCAGCTCCTGCCACATGGAGAGGCAGAGCTGTCCGGCAGAGTGTAAGCAGGATAGACATCGCACTCAGCTATCCCATAATCCCACAGCTCCATAGTAACACTCACACGCACATTCGTATATAGATCTTTATAGGGACCGTCCATTCATTTCTACGGGAAAAACCCTAATCCCCACTATCACACCCTTAACTCCTACCCAGACCTAACCTTAACCATAAGTAACCAAACAAAATACAGGACCTTTGGCTATTTTAGTTTGTTTTGTTGCATTCACAGATTTTTATACAATTGAAATTTACATTATGGGGACCTGAATGTGGACATCTGGTCTCCACAACTCGGTAAATACAAACCCACACAAATCACACAGACACGACTCATGTACACGCCCTTAGGAACACACACGGCACCTACTGACGTATGCAGAGCCACTCTCAGACACACAGAAATGAACACCCTCCTCTCACACGAGCGTGCACGGAGACTCGCACGCGGAAGCACAGGGGTGCACTGCAACAAACAGATTTAATACGCCAGCGTACAGGACGAAACCAGCAGAGAGAACCTGACACATCTACTAAAGTAGGTTACTGTGTATCCCCACTCACGACATAAAGATAAAAATTCTATACATTGTGGCCATGTTTTACTAATTCGTTCCCATAATAAATTAAATCATGGGCAACTGTTGCTAATTTGTTCCCTCATTTTAGTTAAATCTTGGCCACGTTTTAGTAATTAGTTCCCACGATATATTAAAACGTGGCCGTGATGTATTTACTTTTTACCTTTGTGTCATGCGTGGGACTCCATAGATTCCAATGCCGCCGCGGCCCAAAGAGCCCTGCCTACTTGGGTAAACAGCGAGGGCCCCTCACGGGCCCCTAATCACTATCAGATGGAGCCGTTTGTCCCACTTCTGTCAACAGGCAAGAGCACAGACGAAGCAGACATAGTTGCCGTAATTGTCTCATTGCCTAGATATAAAGCGCACTGCCCCTCCGGGGGGATCCGACATGGACCGGGCTCGCGTACACCACTGGAACGTCGCCTCTCCGTTACCGCGACGTGTCGGCAGAGAGGCGACGGCCAGTTCCGTCGCAGCTCTGCCTCCGGCCCATTCATCACGGGGCCGGATAACGCCAGGCACGCAGGTCACATGAGAGGCTTACATTTCTGCGCGAGGTCTATAAAAAGAAAGAAACAAACATTTAAACATGTGGCTTTTATGGCTTTCCAGTGTGGAGCGAACAGACACTGCTACAGACACATCACCCCCACTGCAAAGCTCGAGGGTACCTGCGAATCACACTGTGGATGTTAAATGATGGTGTAGTACAAGGCGCCAGCCTGGGTTAGTAATCACAGGCTAGCTGTTACTTGGCACCACCAGGCCCCTTTCTAGGGATTACCCTGCCTTCTTTTCTCATGTGCATCAGGCAGCTGAGCCGTCTGACAGGCACTAGGACCAAGAGTCCGAGAGAATTTGAAAAACAGAAAAAAAAATATGTTTCCAATGTACGTCTCACATACAGTTATTCAGAAAAAGATGCCTAAAGTGGATTCCATTATTTCCCTGATGAACAGCTGCCCCCCCTACCCCCATCACCTCCTCCTCCAAATGGAGCCAGGACAGAGTCCTGGGGAGGGAAGCGCAGACTAGCCGGCCCCGCCGGAGCGCTCCCCTCCAGTCCTGCAGCCGGGCCCCCTACCCCCATCACGTCCTCCTCCAAACGGAGCCAGGACAGAGTCCCGGGGAGGGAAGTGGAGGCCAGCCGGCCCTGCCGGAGCGCTCCCCTCCAGTCCTGCAGCCGGCCCCCCTACCCCCATCACCTCCTCCTCCGAACGGAGCCAGGAGAGAGTCCCGGTGAGGGAAGCGGAGGCCAGCCGGCCCTGCCGGAGCGCTCCCCTCCAGTCCTGCAGCCACGCATTGCCTAGGGGAGCGGCAGCCATGCCTGGTTCCCACAGCGCAGCGCAGACGGGCTGGGCCGTGGGAACGGCAGCGGGGGGGCGCCGTCTCCCTCTCACAACTCTCTCTCTCTCTCTCTCTCCTCTTCTCTCCCACCTTCTGTACCCTTCTATTGAATTCCTTCCCTCCCTCTGTCCCCTTCTCTCCTCAGTCTTCTTTCCTTCTTTCTTCTTCATTCCTCTTCTCCCCCTCCATCCTCTCCTCTCCCATCTTCTCCCATCAGGGAGACTCTGTCATCTTCTTCCCCGCTCCCTCTGTCCTCTCCCTCTCCCATCTTCTCTCCCTCCGTCCTCTCCTCCCCCTCTCCCTCTGTCCTCTCCTCCCCCACTCCCCCTGTCCTCTTCTCTCCCTCTGTCCTCTCCTCTCCCTCTCACCGCCCTATGTCCTCTTCTCCCCCTCGGTCCTCTCCCCCTCCCTCTGTCATCTTCTCCCCCTCTGTCCTCTCCCTCTGTCATCTTCTCCCCCTGTCATCTTCTCCCCCTCTGTCCTCTCCTCTCCCTGTCATCTTCTCCCCCTCTGTCATCTTCTCCCTCTCTGTCCTCTCCCTCTTCCTTTCACCTCCCTCTGTCTTCCTCTATCATGCTCATTTTCACACCCTCTCACATTGTCCTTTTCATATAATCACACAGACTTGTGTTTATACAAACCTCATACAGTCATATGCCTCTCTCCTCTCTCCATTCTCCCCACCTCCCCAAAGAATTTTTATTAAAAGCCCAAATTTGTCTCAGTGTAATAAGGTTCACCAGATCTATATCTGTGGCTGTCCTTTCATGTGCCACCACTAAGTGACACTGCTTCACTTTTGGTGTGACTTGCCTCAAAATGAAACAAGTCCCACATCATCACCTATATAATGTTCCTGGGAGGTTTGAGAAAGATCCATCAAATACTTAGAGATACTGTGATACTTTCCATCCTTATCTGCCAGCTAACACAGCTGTGATTTGCCTCAAAGTGAAAGCCAATAACTGTCCTTATCATCTGTACCGAAAGGCACTAACAGTGAACCATGAAGAAGCCCGGAGGACCCACGCAGTCTCCACAAGCTCATGGGAGTTTTACTTACATAAAAATTTTCTGAGAGCAGAAGAAAAAATGCCTGGTTTAGAGAGATAACCAATATCATTTTGGATTGGATATCAGACCAACCAATTAGATGTCTTGCTCCCGCCTTCTCTAGTTGCTTAGACCGACCTCTTCTACAATCTAATTGGTCATCCCCCTGAACCAATCATTTTTCATTTTGCTCTCAGAACATTTGTGTGTAGGTAAAACCCCTAAGAGCACTTCACAAGCTATCCCCCCCCCCACCCAGACTTACTTCAGCACCTCCTCACGGCACTGCTTCTGCGGAGCGAAGCAGGCGATGGCCCACACTTTAATCTCGATGCCGTTGTAGAACTGCTTTCCCCGCATGTCCCACACGCCCTGGTTGGGAGTGGCGATAGCCCGGTTCTGTGGAGATACGTGCCAAGTTAGGACTTCACCCAGCAGAGACTAAACGCGAATACCTCGACATATAACTTTGGTCCTCCAGCTATGGGTTGAGACCCCCAGTGAGTTATTGGGAAGGCTCACAAGATGATTTTCTGAATGTGCTTTAAAAAAAATTGGTACTGAAATTTGGTATTTGTATTAGGTTTTCGATCGGCGAATTATATTGTGGGGGAGGGGGGGGAATATAATTGAGTCCTGTACCACTGACTCAATAGGGACCCAACATTACACCCAATAATGGACTAATTACTATAGCCGCCATCAGACATTAACTGTATAAAACTTTGTGAGTTACAAAACAATCAGATCCGCTGCCTCCTAAAGCTCCCAGCCAGGTCTCTACCCCCTGCCTTCCGCCGCCCATTAAGCCAAGCGGCAGGAGAGGTCCCCCCCACGTCTGCACAGACGGGCAGCTGGCAGAGCTGCAGGCGTTCTCCGCTCGCCCCGGACGCTCACCCGGCCTCCGTACTGCAGGATGGGGGCGGGAAGCACCCGTCCCGTCACCTCGGCCATGTCGTCCTTCACCTTGATTCCAAACTCCTGAATGTAGGGGTCCAGATTAAAGTTGGCATTCTTCATCTGGGAGGACAGGGAGCGGGAGGAGGCAGGAGCAGGTCAGCCAACATTTTAGACTATTATTTATCCAAAGCGACATTTTTTAGGGACAGTCCCCTACAATTTCATCCCCTGTCATGCAGGTTACAACCTACCATCCAAAGACATGTAATTTGCCCATTAACATGAGATTCTGCATTCCTGTGATAAACTGGCCTCTTTGCCAAGGTATTATACTGCCTTGAGTAGAGCCTGTACTGAATAAGCAATTTAAGACACATTGATAAAGCCGTAGAAATCTACATAATGCTATAAAATCATGTGCTAGAAATGTTAAAATTTTACTTTTTAATTCTGAATTATAGCAATTCAGAACAATCCTTTGTATTTTGGTTACATATTATAAAAATCACACATTTCTTCTTTTTTGTTTTGTATGAAATGACAATAATCAGGAACCATGCATTTTTTTTTTTTTTTAAGTTGAGAATACAGCCTGCAGCCACCAGATGGCAGCATCACTCACCAGCCTGCTGATCTCCTCCTGTCTGTCAGGTGCTGAGCGCGCCGTGGCTTTGATCATGGTGGAGGTCTGATTATCTGTCAGTTTCTTGATGCAGCGCTGCCCCGC
>JAODKM010000037.1:8508464-8519890 GCA_026780845.1 Petrocephalus sullivani | reverse complement strand
GGACTAACGAGTGATTCGACATAGGGAGGTTTTCGACTTAAGGAGGTTCGACTTAGCGAGGTCCGACTGTATTTTACTTTGGATAAAGACATCTGCTAAATAAGGGTATATCTCTGACTAAGAAGCTTTTCCACCATCTCCCACAAACGTGTAACAAGAGGTTCTTCAGTGATGGCGGTCGAAAGTCGCAGCTAAGTGCGTCACATTAAACGGAAACGTTGGTGGTGTACAGTAACGGCAAACGGGCCGATCCACTAAACTGCTATTAAGAATGGAACGAAAGATCAGCTACCGACCACGCATGCCACCGGCTCCGACAGACCGCACAAGAGAGCTTGCAGAGCTGCTAATTCCTCAGATTTTCTCTGGTTCGCTGTGGGAGCCAGGCTAATCTGAAAAGGCTGGTAGTGTAAGTCCCTCTATGGTTAGGACAAGGTCTGGATGTAGCTTATTTTAGGTCTCAATTCCCTCAGGTAAAACCACATTCCACCCTGGCCAAGTGGCCACAGATTTGGCTACGCATCTGCCCTCCCTCGGTGGGCTTGCATGCTATAGCTAATGGCATTTTTGGATGTGCCTGCATGTGAGATCACCTCAGAGTCCACCCCCCCTCCCCGTTTGCCCGAGACAAGACAAATGGGTTTGGGGTTTATTAATGGGCTTGTTTATACACCAGAGAGATTCTGAAAAGCCCTTCTAACAGTGGTGAGGGGGGATGACCTAGTTGTGTGTTTGTGACTCAACACACTGCATGCAAAAATGTTTATGCAAAAGTAGATGATTGATTCTTCCATCTGTGACTTCATTCTTTAATCTCCGTGGGATTACTTGTATTTCTGAATAATTGTTACTAAAGATTTGTCTCAGCAAACAGACCGTTAACTTCTGAAGCATTCATGCCATCCGCGAGCAAAGACCAACACAAAACAGGTATAACAATGAGATTAGGACAATACTCAGCTAAAGCTTTCAAATTATTGTAAAGTTTTCATATCATTTCCTAAGGAATAACCAAAATAAATTGTATTGGCTCACAGCTTGCTATGTCCAGGGTCATCTAGTTAATAATTATGCACCGATTTAAGGCAATCAACTCAGATGACCTTTCTGCTTTGCCCTCAAGTGACCCCCAAAGCACCCAATGGCTATGGATCTGCTGTGGACCTCATGCGCAAAAGGGCTTTTAGTCCCCAACTCCCACAGCATATATCCTAATTATTAAAGACATTTAGTTGTTTGAGCAGGGATGAAAGACAGCTGTTGACAACTTGGATCCTAGGCCGACGAAAGCAGACATTCAGCTCACTAGATGAGATCTTCAACTAGCCAAAGCTGTAGTCGGTTCCTAGGCTTGCTTTGAACTACTTTGGTCCATGTGAGCCTCAGTTGTGACCCCCACGATAGATCGATCAAAAATGACAAGTCTAATAAAGGATACTACTGCAAACAAAGGAGGTTACGAAACCAAATTAACAAATGATGGAGGGGACGTCTTTGAGGGAAATCATTTGGGCGGAACAAAAATATGAGTCAAATGAAAAATCGCAGGCATGCTCCTCGTTCTTCTTAAGAGCGTCGAAGGGAAAAAGGGTCTGGATGCACATGGGAACTCGAGAGGACTTGAGCCATTAGAAGCACATGGTGCATTGAGAAACCATAAAAGGAATCTGTAAATGCAGAACGCACGCTGTCGTGCCGCTGGACGCGTGCTCTCAGCCTGGGGAAGTGGAGCGGCTCAGACCGGGCAGCGGCCCAAACGCACTGCCGCAGCATGCTGGCCAGGCTTCTGACCTGGCCGCTCTGGGCTTGGCACCTCTTGCTGCTTTGAGTGCCCTCCTAGCAGGTTGGTTAGGGATTTACGGCTAAAGGCTAGAGAGCCATGCGGCTACATTCAGGCCTGATGTCAGGTTCAGGAAGAGCCCCGCCGTCCTCAACCAGGCCTAGAATGCTGACGATTTCGCCACCGGCCACTTCCGATGCTTGAGAGGTCATCGGCGATCGAAACACTCCAGATTGCCACTTAGCATCAGGGCCTGTTGACTCCCCCTGACTCTGCACACATTTTTGCACATTGGTCTCATCTGTCTGTGGCTGTTTTTTTTACTACCTGGCGAAAACGGGCTTCCATACCAATTCCCTTTAAGTTTTTATTTATTGATAGTAAATGTGCAGATTTGCATTGTTCGCACTTTTATAATACCACCATATTTCGACGTATACTATTTCACATACATTCTATACTGTCTGTGAATGCATGCACCAAAACTGCCAGAGCAAATTCCTAGCACTTGCAGTTGTACCTGGCCAATAAGGTGAATTCCAAACCAATATGAATTCTGAATGACCATTAAAACACACAAATCAGCACACGAGGTCCAGCCCAGCAGATGGCCACTTTGTCAGCAGCCTGCCCCGCCTGTGCGCTCCCAGGCCAGGAGGGAAGGTACATGGAGGCCGCCGCTCTGGCAGGCTTCATCTCCGCGGCTGCTCGAGGCAGGAGATAACGACTCCTGCATTCAACTAATGCACCATCGCTGCAAATGAATGTCGTCTAAAGTTGGGTAGAGAGGAAGCAGGGGCCTTCGTTTCACTGACGATGTCACCTTTGCTCCTCTCGAAACAAAGGCACGGCACTGATGGGAAAGACACCACGTCAATGGAGGGCTGGCAAGCAGTCCTCCTTCATTTGTATCTAAAGGTTACCGGAACGGTCTGG
Organism: Petrocephalus sullivani; assembly: GCA_026780845.1. Classification (NCBI taxonomy): domain Eukaryota; kingdom Metazoa; phylum Chordata; class Actinopteri; order Osteoglossiformes; family Mormyridae; genus Petrocephalus; species Petrocephalus sullivani. The sequence continues at coordinate 8,517,174 of JAODKM010000037.1, read as the reverse complement.
CGACTTGCCTAACGACCACGACTCGCTTTTCACCAGCTCTGGATGCATTTCCTGTGACCTCAGTCCCAAAGAACCTTCACTCCTTTGTGCTTTGCGTTGCACCTCCTTCCCACCAATCTCTTCCCACACTCACTAATCATATTAATCTTTTGGCTGTTCATGGAGTTCGGAAAACAAACTCGTCTAGGAGCCAGGATGCGGCCTTCTTCAGCGTCACGCTGGGCCAGGTCTTTGTCAATGGTGCGTTTTGGTCAAGTATAAATATAATAAAACACACTCTCAGGGTGGACGGCTGGAGCCTGAAAGTGCTTTCCAGATGGAAACCATTTCAAATAAAGTGAAAATATCGATAATCTGACAGCTGGGGTGGATAAATCAAGCAGGATATGGTACATCGCACAAAAACGTCAAGGTGTGCCTGACGCCGCTCTTTCTCCAACGGGGATGGACCCTTGGGGAGTTCCTATGATAACTCGAGCCGTGACTGTGGAGGACAGGGGAGAGGGGGCATTTGGGGGTGGGGGTTGCAGTCACCATCCTCAATTTCAAAACAAGGACGAGCCATTGATAAACAATGAGCCTGGGGGGCGGGTGTTTGCACTCGGAGGGCTGCCGCTGTGCTTGTTTGCCATCCCTCCCTTCGGAGCCTTTGTCAACGAGAGCTCCTGCAGCAGGAAGCTGTGTGTGTGTGTGTGTGTGTGTGTGTGTGTTTGCATACATAGGCACCATGAAGAAATCACAATGAAAACCTTGAGTGCTACATTTCAATCATTATGCCACCTAGTCATTCTGTTACCGATTTTATGAGGGGATGCACAAAGTTTTTTTTTCTTCTATGAGTAATGTGAGTTTACATTCTTCTTTTTTAACCTCATGTCCCCTAGCTGAATGTCGACTAGCTGTATGTCCATTAGCTCCACGTCCACTACCAGCAAGTCCATTAGCTTAACATCCACTACCAGCACGTCCATTAGCTTCATGTCCACTAGCTTTATTAATTGACTATAAGACAGAGCATGGGAAGTTGTTGAATTTTAGGAGATTATTCAAGTATAAATGTCTGTCAGTACTGCACAACTGTGTCAGTCCACAAAAGTTGCTACATTTCATTTAACATAAATCTAAAAGTCTGACTGCTTTGAGTTCCTTGAGTCCCATTTTAAGTTCCATCAAAAACAAACCTCAGGAGAAAACACTGAGAAAAAGCACAAAGTTCTCAGTTGTCCTGGCAATCCATGTTCAACTTCCAACAGGATATCAGGTTCCATTTGACTGAGGAGACCCAACAAGAGCATCGGCGGGGGCTTCCTCATTGTGGATTAAATGCCCCAAGCACAAAGCGATTCCTAGGGGCAGTGGGGTCACCAGCTATTTCCGCAAGTTATGCTGGAATGTAATAAATGACACTTACTTGTGGCTAATATCTACTGAACACCAGCATCTATAAAATGTCGATATTTGACGGTCAGGGGTTAAAGTTGCTGCTTATTGATCATAAAGATTATTATTACTTTGCTGTCAGACTCAAATTAATCTGGCAAATACAGAAGTAGCAGATAGTACCGGTTTCAGGGGAGATTTCAGAGAGCACTCATTTGAATTGAGGCTGTACTTCGAGTTATGGCACACGGTTACACCAGTAGGTAACATCAGTAAAGACATGTTCCGTTATAGCTTACTCTGGCAATAATGGTATGTCATTACTGCATAGGAGAGCAGCCAGACTCACCACTGCCCAGTGCTTATGTTTGAATCGATGCCTCATTCAGCCACATCCAGTCCGCGGTATCCACAGCTGCACTCCATGGCAGACACCCGTCCAAACTTCATTTCCAGCTGTGATCCCCCCCCCCCTGCCAGAATGTTGCCTCCTTGCCTTTGGCATTTATTTGAAAGGGAAGTCGGAACAACCCATTCCGGAAACGGGTGCCCACACAGTGTGGTCTGCCGGCGCACCGGTGACGTAGGGAAGCCCATCTGCTGCACTGTGTGGAGCCTCCAAGGAGCTCGGCCGGAGTCTCCAGCGACCTGCCCTAACCTCCCACTCGCAGGAGCAGTGGCCGCGACCTGCCCTAACCTCCCACTCGCAGGAGCAGCGACCTGCCCTAATCTCCTACTCGCAGGAGTAGCGGCCTGCCCTAACCTCCCACTCACAGGAGTAGCGGCCTGCCCTAACCTCCCACTCACAGGAGCAGCGGCTGCGACCTGCCCTAACCTCCGACTCGCAGGAGCAGCGGCTGCGACCTGCCCTAACCTGCCACTCACAGGAACAGCGACCTGCCCTAATCTCCTACTCGCAGGAGTAGCGGCCTGCCCTAACCTCCCACTCGCAGGAGCAGCGGCTGCGACCTGCCCTAACCTCCCACCCGCAGGAGCAGCGGCCACGACCTGCCCTAACCTTCCACTCGCAGGAGCAGTGGCCGCGACTCGCAGGATGGTCAATAAACAAACCCAAAATGAAACTGAGGCCTGGAGTAAATTAAAAGCAACGATGGTGAATAGGCTCCAAACTGGTCCTTTGTTTTGCTGCAAGGTCATTAAGTGATGGGTTATGGAGACATTACATGCACTGGGTGGACAGGAGACGTCGGCGCTGAATTCTTAGCACTCGGGGCAGAACGGCAGTGACAGTGGGACATACCTTCTCTGCAGTCGTCCCCGAGGAATCCCGGGCAGCAGCGCCACTCCAGGGCTGTCACAAGCCGGTAAGTCACGCGGTAGGTGGGCCGGACCAGTGTCCTGTAACTGACATGGACATGGAAAACGCTAGCATATGCTAAATGCTAACTCCAAGGACACAGACGTGGGAGTGCGAGACCATCCAGCATGAGAGCGTGGCTGGCGGCCTTCTCGGGCCTAGCGCCGCCGGCTATGACTACGAGCCCATTTTGGATGGGTTCCAAGGACATAAAACGACGGAATGTAGCGTAATGACGTTTCAAATCACAGATATCTGCGTGATAAATGACTGAGTTCCTGCTCCAGAGTCATTTCTTGGGGCAATGGCAAACAGGGGAATATAAGAATGGTAAAGGAAAAGAAATGGATTCATGTTTTTTGAGGCAATGAAGCCAAAGCCTGGCGTGGAATGTGAAGCGCTTGCTATTCTGGGTGACTGCCTTGGGTGTAAATCTTACTTACTTCAGAACAAGCAAGGAGACAAACGCAGTTTTCATACAGGGATTTTAATTATATAAAGTATCTGGTGTCCAAGTAAGTGACAAGCAAAGCCTCCAATGAACTGGATTAAAACGTTTTTCAAATATTTATCACCATTATGTCAGGTCAGTGTTTTTGTACATCTCAAACCATGGCAAGGCATACCAAAGACATAAATTACTGCTTTATTAAATCAAGATTGGTTTTGATTTATAGAAAAACGTGTAATATTTGAGCAACAGGGTGTTCTAAAAAACTATCTTCTATTGATGACAAATACATGAAAAGAATCAGAGGCACCCAACGTAAGCCTTTACTTCATCCAGTAAGCCCTCCCCTGGGGGGCCAGTGAGCGACACTGGGATCTTATACTCCCCAGGGCTGTGTCTTCGATCCCCATGCAGGGCTCAGCATCAAGTTTGCAAGCTTGCATGTTAATTTGGTGTTCTTCCAAACCCCCTAATCTCCTCCCTCGGTCAAATGCAAATAGTGACTCTCTAATTCAGTGTTTCCCATTCCCGTCCTCAGGGGCCCTGAGACAATTTACATTTTTGCTCCCTGTTGGGAGCTGGGAGGGAGCAAAAATGTGTACTGTCTGGGAGGGAGCAAAAACACGGACTGTTTGTCTGTCCCTGAGGGCCGGATTAGGAGAGATGGCCATGAATGGCCATGCTGCGGCACTCTCTCTAGGGTGTCCGCTACCTTGGGATTGCCTTCAGAACCACTGTGACCCTCCACGGGATAAGCAGTACGGAACCCATATGTATGCATTATACCAATACCAATTAGCAATGGGTTGTGCTGTCCCAAATGCCAAAAACCCGAGAATCTGTCGCAGTCCGTATTGCCTAGAAGTGAAACCTTAAATGCACCAAGGTGTACATTATCAGAGACTTGGTACTTTGTAGTTCATGCCCTAGAGCTTTGCCAAGGATTTTTCACAATCTCCAAGGAAGCACAAAGTCAATCTGTCCTTGTCATATTTCATGAAAAAAAAATCCCAAACAGGTTCCCCAAATGCAGGCCTTCCATTGCCTAGCCTTCCTTCTGTAGGTTGTTTACAGAAATTAAAGATGTTTCACATTATTGTTGAATACACTGGGTTCTGCTCTACTTTCCCTGAGTTTGTCTTTTTGCAAAAACTAGCCCACCATTTAGCCAAAAACAAAGTTCAGCTGGTTATTACGGGTGGTTCTATTGACCAAGTCTTCCATGGAATGCCCAGGTACATTGAGGCCGTGCCTTGGTCAAACACACGACTCAGAAACATCATTAAGACTTAACTAACAAATATAAATGGTGACAACGTGACTCAAAATATCCAACAGGGTCAATGTCATGAGCACAGGTGTTAATGTGTTGCTATGAAGAAGGAAAAGGAGGTATAGAGACAGAGGAGAGAGAAAGGGGTACAATGGAAGCTTCTAGAACCCATACCTAATGAGATTGTTGCAGGGTCCTGGCCAACGGCAGCTCTGAAAGACCCTCTGCACCAGCTTCTCAGTGCCATTCTGCACCTGGCACGTCACAGTCTTCGACACTGTGTACTGGCACCAGTTCCTGCTGAGAGATGCCACCAGGGGGCGTAGTTCATTCTTCTGGCAATACATCATGAAAAAAGTTTTACCTTCACTGCTCGTAGGAGGACAGGAGCACCAGTCAGGTGCTTCAAATCTGATTTTTATATTGTATTTTTTTTATGTCCAGCCAACGACAGCACAGTTCCCGGCTACTGTCTGATTGCTTTGACAACAGCTGGGCCGACTGCCAAATCAATCCGTTTTTTTTTTTTAACCTAGCTATGTTTTCATTGAATGATGAATTCCAGACATTCCACAGCAGAGGACATGTGAAGTGAATGGCAGACTTGCGGATGGTGGAATACGAGCGAGAGGTTAGGGTTAGGCCGGGAAGGGACTGGAGTGTGAGGGAGGGAGGCAGAGCTCCGTTCAGACCTTTCTGGGGGTCCCAAGTTTCTGCTCTCTTCTTCTGTGGCGGGAGGGAAGTGGTATTTTAATGCTAGAGCCAGCTGTGCCTTTGCTGAGAGTGACCAGTGTTAACAAGGTTTAACTCTGTTGGGAATTAATTCCATTAAAGTGAACAATGTCAGTCTAAAAAAGATTTAAAAGAATCCGTCTCCGTTTGAATTATAAATGACAACTTATACAAGTGACCTAGCGTCTATGAAACATAAACCCTGTCTTCTAAAAATCGTGTAACTGGAATTAATATCAATATAATCAAAATCACATACAGTCAAAAATGCATGAAAGATGAACAAGTTAGCCTCAGTATGTACTAGGGATATAAATAAAAATATAGGGATATGTGATGTAAAATCATATTAGGTGTCCCTCAGGGGGTGGGTGGACCCCCCAGGCTTGTTACCTATGCTGCCATTGACACTGACCAGGATAAATAAGTACACAGTGGCTGTGTCAGAAGGACTCGGCAGAAGGACGTATTTCTAGGCATTCCTCATCCGAAGGAGCCTTCGAAATGTGAGGGCCGTGTCACCTCGCTGTGATGCTTTCGGCTTTGGATGCAGTCTTTGAAGGATGCGGCCCAGGAATCCGGACACAGCCAATGTGTCGATGGATAATATGTACAAAAGTACGAGCTGATTCAAAATAAACCAGAAATAAAAGTCCCAAAAGTAACTGGCAAATTTATAGATCACCCAAGGCTTCATACAAGTAGGTAATGTACCATGTACCTGTAAATTCCATTACCTCTAAGTGCATCCGCGAATGAGTTTAGTAACAATACAGAAACATTTTTTAGTATTCACCTACCATCAATGCATCTTTCCTGGAAGCGCGCTTACAAAATCCCAGGCGTAAACACTTACTGAAACACTCAAATCGTTGCTAAATTAGTATTCTGTTTACTCGGATATATCCAGCGCCTGTCTGCAGATAAACCTTTGAAAACAGAATACGTGTGTGTACATCTGTAACGAAAGCCGCTGCTCTGCTTTCACGGCCACCCGGTGTAACACAACAGCCACCCGGTGTAACACAAACTTTCTCCCTGTTTGGTTCACCAACAAGCCGCGTAAGATGAGCTCTGAATAGAAAAGCACCACCGCTGGCTCCAGCTTCCCCTGGCGCACGTACCGACATACTATAGCTACATCTTATTATATTATACATACTCCCAAAATTGGATCAACTAATTGTGCGTTAAGGACAGGACTAGGAGAGACCCCCCTCGGCTAAGTCGTTTTTATGTAATAAAGTGTAAGAAACCCCCAAATCTAATGATCTGTTCAACCTAAAAACACACTGAACGGTCTATAACAATATTCAGTGGAACCGTTTACGCACTAAAATGCCATTATTTTATTAGATGTCTGTGTAACAATCACCTTGATAATTAGGTACTAGTCCATAATAGACATCTCCAATAGCAAATATGATATATTTCTGTAAAGTTTAGGAATCGGAGCCCCTCTCTTCCCTGACTGCCTTCTAAGAATCAATAGGCATGTGATTCCTACCGCGAGATACGGAGAGCACCAAGGTACTTTCGATCAATTAAGATGGATTAAGCTAAACTATCGTACACTACTCAGATCAATGCTTTAAACAGCTGTATACTGACGGGGAGATTATCTAAAAAGGACACCGGTATAGTGCCACACGAAGTTTATCCGCGATCCAACTGAACATAAGTTTCTCCGAATCACAAGACCCATAGAAGCAAATCAAAGCTTGAAATATTTAAGGATGAAATTATGCAGAAGACATTTGTTGGATTTATCTGGAAACGGAGGGGTGTGCGTTCTGGTGCCCGACCTCCTGTAGGTGCGCCTTACCTGTGGTGCGGACCGGCGCTGGCCGGGGCTCCGGTGCTTTGTTCCGAGTTAAGACGCTGCAGCGCGACCCCTGGAAACCGGTAAATAAAACCGGTTCCTCCCGAGAGACCGATAAATAACATCAAAATGCACAAAAAGTGTAAAATCGTCCGCACCGGTTCCATTTTCCCCTCTTAAAATCAAACAGCTCTCAGTTATACAGCAAATGCTTAGACGCCGCTCCAGGACGGGGAGACGCGCTCTCCAATATATATCGCCGGGGATTAACAGCCGGAGCAAATAACGCCGGCCTCATTAATATGCCAGGCTGCTGTTAAATGCGAGGCTACCCTCCGCACCCATTTCACACTTCCCTTCGCTGCCCAGTCTGCGTGTCTGTGCCGATCTTGCCTTCCAGCTCTCCAGGAGGGATTTAAACTTCTCAGATGTCCCGCAGCTTGCGCTGGGACGCGCTGCACTTTGCGGGGGATCAGATGCGGCCGCAGAGCCCGGGCGCTGCGCGCAATCACCGGCGATACGGGGCGAGCTGCATCTCTATAATGGCTCTTTCAGATGCCTTTTCCTTGGAATGAAACATTGGGCAGTTGGGCTTGCGTCTCCAGAGTACTATAACACCTAGCATAAAACACCGGGAAATTATATCATTAAATGGTTTACCCAGCTTCTCAGTATTGCGTTTACCTGGGTTATAGAGTACTTTCTTCATACAAAGCAACCAATAATTCTCAGAACTATATCTTATATGCCATAAATGAAAAGAGGATTACGTTTTTTTTTTACCTTTAGTTTAGATTATATTTTATCAGCCTGTAAAATCTACTAGCAGAAAAAAAACTGGCTTAAAGGAAAACCACCACTTCGTTTTACACAAGTGGCAACAACACCTTCTTGTGTTAACGATATATTTATGTTTACGTCTTACTGACTGGACCGGTTCAAACGATACGGGTGTATCGGCAGGAACAATCGCCCATTATAGCCGCCGGGTGGCACTATAACGCAAACAATTACCCGGCTGGGCTCTCCCTGTGTCTGATGTTCGGGCCCGTTAACCACGTCGACTAGGGAATCATTAAAGAAAACTTCTCGGTTTGTAGTTTTCTACCTTTTTTGACAGATGGAAAATCGGTGTTCTGTGGAAAATCAGGAACACGCCGACACACGTGCTCATAAATATGTCTGTATTGTGCCATCTGAGACAAGGATGAAGTCGAACTGTACATTCATTATAGGTCCTATTGTTCCGCTTTGATCAGAACTCGTCGTACCCGCGATTGTGAGGTATAATACATAACATGGCTTATTGATTTAGACTACTTTGTGACTCTTGGGTTGGGTCACGCTTAAAACATTTTTGCACACTTCATCCAGGTTTTGGTCTTCTGCAAATAACACATCCCACTGAAGATATCGAAGTTCTTCCATGACTCTCATCAACGCTTATACAAATCAAATAAAAGTAGAAGTAAAAATAAAATGCTCTTCACACATGATACCCAAATTGAAATGTAAGATCAGTTGTGTGCTGTAGTAAGTGCTTGATCATTCATTCCGTTAAGTTAATTACATGCAGTTATACGGAACGGCATATCAGAGAGTCTGATGCTGGGGGGGGGGGGGGGGGGGGGGGGGGGGCTTAATAATTGAAAAAAAGGTCTATTTATTGGGGGGAGGGGGGAATCCAAAATAAAAACTGGGGGGTACACCTCCCCCCCCCCCGTTAGAAAAAGG
>JAODKM010000037.1:8482870-8508364 GCA_026780845.1 Petrocephalus sullivani | reverse complement strand
GTTGGTTATTGGATAAGGGGCTCGTTGTGCGTGTTGCTGCAGTGTGCTGGGGTGGGGGGGGGGGGGGGGGGGGGGGGGGGGGGGCGGGGGGGGGGGGGGTGGGGGGGGGTAGGGGGGGGGGTTGGTGAGCTTAATAATTGAAATAAAGGTCTATTTATTGAGGGGATGGGTGAATCCAAATTAAATACTGGGGTGTACACCTCCCCCCCCCAAGTTAGATAATGCCGTTTCTCGGGTGTTCTATTAATGTATGTCTCCGTAATGATTTGAAAATCACCTTTTATGTGTATTCTTTAAAAATTAAAACGCGTATATTCCTTTTGTATTGGAGAATATTGCATCAATTTTGCATCACAATAATCCTGAGTGTTGATGAACTCCAACCACGGTGCATTAATACATTGTTTAAAATAATAAAAAAAAAAGAACTGGAACAAGTTAAACCTGACCGGAATAGTGCCCCGTGATGCGTGTGGCAAACGGCAGCGCAAACTCTGTGGCCGCTTTTCCTGTGGTTAATTCCTTTCCTTGCTAATGCTAGAATCAATCTGGCGGCTTCGGAACACAGACCGGGACTTCTGTAAGCCGCGACGTGATGAACACTCACGAGTATTTTACTCTTGGCATTACAGTCCTCCTTGAGATTCGGGTTGTAAATGTCCGAGGCCTTCATAACTGAAGAACGTTGGCAGTTTGATTACACATGGTACCGTGTTACATTGCACAGCTTCCCTGGCTTCTGTAATACGGACCCCTCTAGGGGATTAAAGCACATCATTGGCACTTCTTGTTTTTTGACAGCCAATCCACTGGAGGTCTTGGGCCCAAACACCGCCACCCGATACCCGCACCTTTTCTAGGTCAAACTGCCAGTACTGCTGCCCCCTAAAAACGTAGAGGCGTCCGTCAGAGCGGCTGAGGGCTCCGTGGGCTCCTCGAGGAAGACCCTTCCAGTCGTCCAGGCCTCGGGGGTAGTAGGGCTCTGGACGCAGGGTCTTCAGGTTCAGAACAAAGTACTGGGAGTTCTTGAACAGAACCATATGCCCCAGAGGCGGATAATAGAAAGCGCAGTCTGGGTGTCGTGGCAGGCCGGCCTCGGCGTGGTTCTTGGGAAAGCCGGGGTCCAGGCTAGTGTTCGAGTAACGCCACAGGCGTCTGCCTGTAGAACAAGGCACAGGGAGGGCACATATATTAAGAAAAATCTACTGAACAACATTGCAAGGCAGATCTCTAAGGAACTGCCAGCAAGGTATTAAAAACAGACGGCTCAGGTAAGGACTTAAAAGCAGTCAAATTCGACAATATAGTACTATTCCTTCACGTACCCATAAAGGGCTTTTGGGTTATTTATATTCCGATGTTATCTTGGGGGATTTTAAGAATCCAAATGTATTGCATCACAGCTCAACCACGTACACGCCAGCTTCCCTACGGGACGAAGCTGAGTGCAGTGTGTCTGGGGATGTTCCGTCTGCTTTAGTAACCGTTTCCCGGCAAACCTTTGAAGAAGTAGAGCTTGCCGTCCACTGGGGAGAAGGCGGCAGCCTCGATGGAGGGGGGCAGGTGTGGCCAGTGCTGCTGGAGCGAGGCAGGCGCACTCACGTACCCCTGGGGCGATACCACCCAAAACAGGCCCCCACGGAACACCAGGACCGTCTCATCCTGGACTGAAAGACAGAGACACCACAGATGTCGGTATGAGAAGGCAGAATGGAGTCTCACACATCCTTTGAAGAGTAAGCAACTGTGACAAACTATGACAATCAAATTCTCCAACCAGACAGCTTTCATCCCCATATTCTCCTGTTTTCAGAGAGCCTCACTTTGCTTCAGCTGCGGTAGGAACCCTCCGACCCACAAGAGGGCACTGTCAATATTGAGTAAGCCTAAAACCCGCTTGTGAAGAAATAAGTAATCAGTATAACTTGTTTGTGATGGTTTGGCTCTGCAGGGTTTGCATGTTTTGGCACACATACTTCCAGCAGTAGACTGCCCTCAACTGATACACAAGAAGTCTGTGGCGATTTGTTACTGTGATTTGGGTACCCATCATTTTTGCGCTCATGTGGTACTCAGCCTCTTCGATTTGATCCAAAGTGAATGAGCAAATGTTACATTTATATTTCAAGACAACCAAAGCACCAAACCTATGGGGAGCCACTTAAACCACCACCACTGTGTAGCCCCCACCTGGATGATGTGATGGCAGCCGTTCTATGCCAGTACTCTCGCCACACAGCAGCCAACGTGGTGAAGGAGCAAGAGAGTATTTAGTATTTATATGTAGAGGATGATCAAGAGGCCAGATCTTAACGAGACTATACTCTTCTGAAAGATGCCCAGGGATCTTTTATGACCTCAGAGAGTCAGGACCCCGGTTATGTCTGAGGGACAGCACCATCAGTGCAGTGTCCCCGTCACTAAACCACTGGGATCCACACGGGCCGCAGGATGGGTTCTCCTGTTGGCACGCCAACACCTCTTCCAGCAGCAACCCGGCTTTCTTAGTCGGTCTCCCATCCAAGTACTGGCCAGGTCCCAACCTGCTTAGCTACAGGTGGACTATCAGGTCTGAACTACAGGTGGCATGCAAGCGGCATGTAGTTCGAGAAGTTTGAGAACCACTGTCTTAGGAGCTCTATGGTGGTTAGGCATTATGAGGATAAGGGAATTACAGGCCTATTTTGGCTGGTATAAAACCATCATTCATGGTCAAGGCTTGATGGGATTCAGTGTTACCCATGGTGATGGCGTCAAAGGAGCCCTGGCAGTACTGGGGCGGGTCGGATCCCGGGTCTTCCTCAGTCTGGGTCAGCTCCCAGTCCTGCAGAGCCGTGATGAACGCTCTCCCGGAGGACCGTGTTAACTTGCCATCTGCGGGCTTCCCTGCAGACACAGACACACATGAGTGGCCTACTAACCTGAACAAGCCTTCACTATGAATGGCCAGCACTTCAGACTCTGTTTTTGTCATTTTAATAAGATACTTGCTAAATTTTATTTCAGTTAGTTATGATATTAACTAGTAATGGACAAAATGACACTTCGTGAACCATTTGCTGTATTTGCTGTTGTGTCATCAGTCCAAGGCAGAAATGTAATCAATCCCCTGAGTTATGTACCCTATGCTGTTGCTGATGACAATCCCATGGCAACACTCACTTAACCAAACATGTGATCATAGTAATACAAGACCAGTTTAAGATAATCCTACTCCATAAAACGACTATGTTAAATGCTGCCATGTTCTCCAGGAACAGTGTTTATTACGGGGAATGAAACAAACAAAAGAAAAAACAATGATTTTCAAATTTCCACAATGAGACCCATTTCACAGTGGTTCCTTAGATACGTAAAAAAGTCACAGATCCTTTCCGTTTGCGAAACATGGAGGAAATATTTATGCAGCAGATAAAGGTGGCTTTCCAAAAGGGCGGCTGACAAAGGGGTAATGTGACAGCTCTCCTTAATCACATTTGCACTGTTTTCTTTGCTTCAGGGAGTGAAGAAGGTTCTCTGGAAGGTTCTCCGTGGGTTCCAGTGATTTCTGTAGGCTCGGTAGGGGTGACTGACTTCCCTAGACCCTGGCTATGAGTCTCCCTGCTCCATGACATAAACGGTGACCCTCTCCCTCGACTGCGCCCAGCGGGATTGTGGGAGAATTGTGAGGGAGTGTGACAAACGGCTCCCCTGGGTAACCGTCTGTGGGAGAGAGGAGACAGGAGAGGGTGGAGCGTATTTGCGGAGGTGAGGTCAGCCGTTCGGGCTGTAATGCTGGGTTGCGAGAGCTTGGACTCCCAGATGACCATTATTTATAGCCCACTATCTGCCTTCCAGATACATATAAAACTAATTAAAAGCCATTTCTTAACTAGAAGCTGGGTTTCCAGTGTAGTTGTTCTACTATTTATCACAGTGAATTTATCAGTCACTATAAAATCCTGCTAATTGACTATCTGTCTACACGTTCGCTAAATTGGTTCTGTAGCCTTGGCCTAAGGGTTGGTGTCTCATATTTAAAGCGGAAAAAGGACACAGTACATTTATAAAAGTAATCTAATACTTTACCCTTGATGTCCTCCGCTTTCGTGAAACTTAACTGAGACGTTACATTCGCCCCCCTGGCTGCAGATTTCATCTCTGGCTACGAGCCTACCAATAACTGAAAAAATTTCAAACTAGAAATCTTGAGTCAAAAAACGTTTAGTCTGGTCGGGGGCAGAGAGAAACACCTCTCCTGTTCGTCTCAGAAGCCCCGGCTCTGGCACTTTGCCATTCACCGTATCCTGGATAAATATGCAATTATTCTTTCCACAAAACCCAATTCTGGGGTATTATGCAGGTGTGAAGCCATGTGATACTGGGTCAGGGCCCAGCCAACATTCCTGCGTAAAGAGCCCCCGGTGAAAACCTGCAGCACAAGCCGATAGCCCCCCCCCCCCAAGCACAGGCAGAGGGAGGTGCGCCACCTGAGGCATTATCTCACACCATGTCTGGGGGCCACAGGAACAGTCTCCTAGGGGTGATGCAGACATGGGGGAGGTAAAATACCATCGACCCATCAGGAAAATTATTTATCAGGGAGAGAAAATGGAATTGTTAAATTAAAATGACCAGATTATTATTACATGACACAATTATAGTTGATTTTCCATGGATGATAACATATGTACACCTTTTTTGCTTCAAATGAAACTTTACCTGGGTAACAGTTCATTTTACAGATTAGACAAGAACCTAAATAACATCCCATCCTGAATCAACACAGGAGCCCCCCCATCTGAAGGGCAAATACAGGTCCATGAATAATCCATGATAAAGGGACCCACTTAATATCACATAAAAAAGTATTATTTGATAGGTAATGCCAATTAAAACGGCACCGTTCTTTTTGAGCGGAAAGTTTGACCAATAAAATTTCAAGTAAAACTATGTATGGCCTACAAAGGTGTGTTTGAATGGTTTTATGGTGTACCTTTATAAAATCACTTCCAGGTGTGGACTGGGAAGGTGTCATACGTGGATAAGGTTTCACAGGAAGACAGTCTCTTTCCATGTCAGTGTGTCCCAAATTACATCATACAAAGCCAGGTGTGGAGTGGGGCCTTGGTGGGTTAGAAGTGTAGCCTCACAGAAGGGGGCGGATTAATTTATCTGGGGGCCCCCGGCTGTCATCAGCATGGGCACTCGGGTGCTGTCGATTTGACAGACCGTACCATTTTTCCCAAGGAGGGGTAGGGTTGAGTTTTGCCGGGATCATAGTCTTTAGCTTAGGATAGCATCTGCATTAAAAAACCCCTGCTCACACATCCAGGATGGTTGTTTCTATTCCTGTGTGTGTTTCTGGGCATAGTCAATCTACCCGAGGGTGCAAGGAGTGCAACTGCACCCCCTACTGATCAGATGAAAATGACATTTGAGCATATTAAGTTAAATAAAATTAAAATTACTTTGTGAAGTTATATTTGACAATGTGGATTGTGTTAGTCATATCTAAGTGTATTAATAATTTACTGTTAATTTATTCACTATTTGTTTTACAAATAGTCGCCTATGCTTTTGGGTACCCTGGTTTAATCCTGTAGGCCAAAGACATGCAGTCTTTGCATGTAGTCCCCATAACACGCAGCTGTGTTTGTGAGCGTGGCCTGTAGTGGATGTGCTTCCTCGGATTGGCTCCAGACTCACCGTGACCCTGTACTGGAGAAGCAGTTCCTGGCTCTGACTGTCAGATGACATGGGTTTATTATAGTGATGGACAAAATGACGCTCCATGAACCATCTGCTGTATTTTTTGACCCCACTAGATGGCAGTCTTACTTTGCATTGGGGCATGCTTTGTGCCCTTCTTTGTAAGCCTTGAGCACCATCTAGTGGGGTCAAAAAATACAGCACAAAGCATTATTTTATCCACCACTAGTGTAATATAACTGTGCACCAGCACATTAACACAGCCCATCTTCCTCTTCAGCTGCTTCACCACAGGGGCAGTCTGACTCACCATAGAGCTGCTGCACGGCAATGATGTCATCCCAGCTGAGCACCAGTGCCTTTCCCAGCTTCCTGTAGTACGGCGACATCAGCGCCCAGCGCAGCGGCGAGTGCTCCAGCCCCAGCGTGTGGCCGATCTCGTGCGCGACTACCATGAACAGGTTGTGCCCCTTGCGGCCGTGCAACGTCCAGCGCTCGGCCATGTCGAAGTGTGCCTCTCCCCGGCAGGGGAAGAAAGCGTGAGCAAGAGCGCCCCCTGTGGGTGAACATACAAGATTGCGGGAGTGATAAGCCAACTTGGTGTATTTTTTCGGCTACTGACCCGCCTTACATATATGGCATCACTTCATGAACAGTTCTTGGTTCCTCTTTCTCCTCTCTTTCATATGGAACCTGGAACACTGATCGTCACATGAATCGCAAAGATGGAATATTTCACAGCCCCATTGGACCAATACATTTTTTATTCTGGACGTTCATGGTGCAAACTGTAACAAAAACATCTGTACAACTTTTTAACCCCCGATTCATAAACTTTAAGGAATAAAACAGACATCTGAAGTGTGAGTCTGTATTTTATCAGCACAAAGACCAAAATCTACCAAACTCTAACCAAGCATGCAGCATGGAAATACATTATATACACTGATCTGACCATATGCAGTTTGTGTATTCATTTGAAAGCCTTACTATACGAAACAGGATGTTTTTCCCTCAAAAAGCATAATCCATTGAAAAGAAACAGCACGAGGAGTTTTGAACTTGCGTCACCATATATCTTACCTAATTAAAATAGCAGTAACACTTTTTTCACTAGAAGGAGGTTCTTGAGAGAATCGCTAGCTAATGTAATGTAAAGTTCACTAATCTGACCGAGGCTGTAAAACTCTGCATAAAACTCCTTCACCATGTGCAGCGTTTGGGTACCTGCAGAGCAGCAGGGAGATGCTCGAGCACAATCCCCCACCTGGGCCGTCGAAGGCGTTCGCTGTGCCGTCATTGTGCTCGCCCTCGTAGAAGGCTAGGCGGATGTCCGCCGACCCCTCGGTCACCTCCTGGAAGGCCAGGGCCGAGACGTTGCTCCACAGCTGGAAGGCTGCATGCACAGCCAGACGCACCTGGCCCATGGAGAGGTGGCGAGGCCCATTCACAATCCGGTAGGTCAGGTGACGCTTGTGCCACCTGTCCCCTGTAGGGAAGCCCAGCACACAGGACGGACAACCATGCGATCACTTTCACGCGACTCTCATTGGACTTCTGTCCACCAATCAGCTGCCTCATGGGACCAAGGATCCAGGAGAAACTAAGGGTTACAACCGTGGAAAGATGCGAGGGCTACGGTGTGTCGAAATGTAAATATTACAGCACAGGGATGTTGTTTTAAGAAACTGCATGCATAATATTGGGGGGGGGGGGGACAGTGCAAAAATACTGATGCTTTGCAGAAGCTTCCACATGCTTCCAGTACAAACTGGAACAAAAAACATCCCCTGCTGGTGATGGCAAGGGGGACTTTTTTTGGAAGACAAAGTGCAAATGCTATAAAGTTTCAGTTGGATCCTTAGGATGTTGTCTGGAAATTAGCAGAATACATTTAGTATTACTTTCTGGTTAAATTCCACTTTAAACAAATTTTCAGACCCCAAGAGGGAAACTGTTATTGCAGCATGGAGCTATGTACAGCACTTAGCTAAAATAGCTACATTTGGAATTATGGGAAAACCCTGAGCTACATCACTTTTGTTAAAAAACCAAGTAAATCACACTGGATGAAAGCATTTCCTAAATGATTCATTGTATTGAACTCTACACTGATGCATAGCAGGGTATGGAGGCCATACACATCCGGCAACAGCCCGGCCCACAAGCCACCTTTGGTTTCCGGGCTTCTGGACACTTTCAAGCTTATCAGGCACCCAAAGCATATGATAGTCAGGAAGCAGAGGCACTGAGTGCTCACTGGCGGCCACTAGAGGGTACAGCGATACTGCAGCTGGGTGTTTGAATGCCACAAACACAGTGGAGGGAAGTCACCGGTGTGCAGACGGCAGAGCCCGCAGCTCTCTCTCTCTAGGCAGGACACGTAGTCATTAGTGCAGACGACGCGGACCAGGTTCTCAGGAGTGCGAGGAGGAGAGGGGCACCTCGAGGAAAGGGGCGATCGCAGAGGCCGATTAAAGCAGGCCCTGGAGGTACAACCACAGAGAGATATTCCCCGACTTCCCTTATGGAAGTCATTACAGCCGCTGTTTAGAATGAGAGACACAAACACGAGGAAGCGCTTTAGATTGCGAGATCGAGATTATCGGCCACTCCAGCGAAGAGAACACTTCAGGTACATTTAGGCCTTGTCTGCATATGAAGTAATTCCTATATGTGATCCCCTAAGGAAAACCTCTCTCAGTTACATCATCTTGTATATATAATTTGCTTAGTTTTAGATTACAGATGTACAATGAAGTACAGGAAAGGCCTTTTCATGCAAACACAAAGGATCCACAGCTAAATGATTTCTAAACAATTATACATCCAATACATTTCCAAATAACTTTAAATAGCTATCTGTTGATATTAGGGCTGTCAAAATTAACACGTTAACACGAATTAATCCATCATCATGATTAATCTGATTTTAACGCAATTAACCCATCTGCAGCGCAGAATGATTCAAAATCCCTGAAATGTCTCTGTCGACGCATTTCGGCCAATTTGTCCAAGTAGAGTTACCTTCGCACATGTGCAAATGGGCAGTTGATCTGGTAGTGACAGGCAGCAGAACCAATCAGCTCAGTATGGATGATGATAACCTGATGATGACCCTGCATATGTAGCTAGGTTTAAAACAAGACGACCTAACCTCCTGTCAACAACACTATGTCAACAATGAATGGCTTAAGATTGCAGCAGCTTTGGATCCTTGTTTCCAGGCCTTGAAGTGCCTCCTCAAGAGTGACAGAGAGAGAGTGTGGACCACACTTGGAAGACTGCTGCATGAACAATGCCCACCTCGACAGACTTGTGAAGACCTTTTACAGATGGGCGCAGATTCAGAATCAGATCAGAATCAGTTGCTGCCTGACAGAACCATGCACTTGTACAGAGCAGAGCCGATCATTAGTATGCAGGACTGTCCCATGGAGTGGTGGTCAGCTCATTCAGGAGCTCATGGCAAGCTGGCACTGCTGGCTTGCAGATATCTTGCCACCCCTGCAAACACTGTTCCATGTGAGAGACTGTTCCCAGCTGCAGGCGACATTGTAAATAAGAAGCGGTCAGATCTCCTCTTGGACATGTCAACAGGTTTGTTTGTCTTAGTCACTGGCTGAAAGAGGAGTAACAGGACCACATTAATGTGAATAAATGTTTAGAGAGAGTTTTTTGTTAACAGGATTGTTAAATAAACATGTTAAGTGCATATATATTTCCTTTTTTCCTGAGTCTGTTTGCTCATGCAAAATGAAATGCGATTAATATAGATTAAAAATGAATTTATGAAATTAATGATATTTAATTGTGATTAATCAAAATTAATCCACAGCAACCCTGTGATTAATCTGATTAAAATTTTTAATCGTTTGACAGCACTAGTTGAAATGCAAACTGAAAACTGTTTATGAATGATCTGAGTGGCTTGCAGATAGGGACCTCCCAGAATTGTCTGTATATATTTGGTGCAGCCTCGTGTCAGCAGCATCAAAGTTGCCTCTGGTCAAAGTCAGGCCAAACAGAAGGACACTTATGTTAAATAAGGCCACATTTGTTGAGAAAGGACAATGCAAAGTCTATATGGGACACACCCAGACTGCTGTACAGACCTCCCAGGCTTTCTTTCATATTGGATTTGGAATCTGGGGTTTTTGTCTGATGGGATATGGCCAAATTGACCAAATACAGGACACATTTGTATGATTCTTAATGCATCCTCTACTCATCTGAATATGTTAGAATGAGAAATTTTAATTAATTCTGACACAGGCAAATTCTCCCTTGGGCTCCATTCACATCGGAGCAATCTTTTGCCCCCCCCCCCCCCAAATGGAAACACGCTTGTCCCAGTTGCCTTGGAAACCAGAGCCTCGTAATCGACCTCAGTGCAGTAACAAGAGGTCCCCTGTGATCAACAGCCCTCCAGATTTTTGAGATATTTCAAATACACACAATGGCCCCGACCGCAGCCGTTAGGTATTCGCAAGTGGTTGGGTAATAGTCTTAATGGCCACATTCCTGGGTCATGAATGAACACTTAGAAGCAGAATGTATACAGTCACCTCCACACAGCAATGATACTGAATAGAGCCTACAAAGCATATACATATTTAGAACAGAACAGAATAGGAGATATTTTATTCCTCCCATGGTGCTCTCCATGAGACACACCAACACATACAAGCTTGGTGGTCACAATGCAGGATCACTGGCCAATAATCTTTGCAATACATATTACGATATTCTTACACAAATCATTTTCTCTGATGAAGATGATGAATATTTTTTTAATAGCACCAATGCTCTGTCTTGGCTAGCTCTGTGACACGAAATATGGTGTGAAGGACACTTGGCTAGATCAAGCCCAGATGGTCATTGTCAACCCTGGGAGAGACCCAGCAGAATCAGCTCAGACAGCATTCCTGAGCCACTGAGGGCAGGTCTACACAGTCCCGCTGGAAAGGCCTCCGAGCAAGCGGTCACGTGTCTCAATTATACCTCAGCCAATTCTACAGTCAGTAGAGTAGGTCTCAACACAGCCTTAGTGGGTTTCTTTACAACTCCAGGCACAACGCCCGGTGGTGATGGACAGTGAGATGAGAAAAGTACTTTTTGAGAATTGCAAGGCATCTATAAATACGCTATCACCTTGATCATGCACAGATGGCGACCAGATCCTGAAATCAGATACCGTTTTTCAGTAGTAAAAGAAGCAAAATCCACCCAAGCTACTAAGACTTCCGCTCCATTAACACCTTGCTACAAATAAGACATCTACATTGTTACATGAACCATGTGCCAGTCAGGAAAACACTTAATGCAGTGAGCATTTCATTTTTCAAGGAACACATGAAACATGGATTTGGAAAAATTGCAGTACACAAGTAATAAAACTCGCGTTTCTGCAGAGATTATATATCCAGTTGTGTGCCAGTCTTTACATTAACACAAAGGCAGTAATCTTCAGAAGAAAGCCTTGTGGACACATTTTGGCATTTCTCATCGCAGTTAAAAGCAGACACCCCTTTCTGTGTCATTAGATATGTATTTGACCTTAAGCTCAGGGTACAGAGACTGAATAAATAGCTCATCTTGCACATCTACTGTACCAGTTACCTTGCTTCCCCAAACCGGTTTGCTGTCCTGCACAATACTATATAACTGGCAATATGTAAGAGGTATTGGCAGGGAAATTAAAAACAACGATACCCATCAGCTGCAGCTCAATTCCCGGCACTTACTGACGTGTGAAGCACATGTAAGACGGACACCGAATTTAACTGAAAAAATTAGATAAAATTCAGGGGGGAAAAAAAGTCAGATGAATCCCTAGTTCCATCTTCTAAAAGCCTGGAATTTCAAAGAGATTTGTGAGCTTGTGCACTGACCTGTTCGGATGTAGCGCTTGGACCTCCGGCGCCCGTCACCTGCGGCTGTGCTGCCTTTTAGGAGACTGTGAGCTCTCTGCGACCAGGCACGGTGACTCAGGCCATCCCGCACCCCACACCGGGGGGCCGCCATCTGCTGCAGGGTAGCGCCGTCCAGCTGGCCTGTGACCGGAAGCTGGGACAGCCACTGGAACTCTCTGAGAGCCAGTAGATTGGGTCAGATAATAAGCTTTGGCCTCAATCAATAATCTATAAGTGTTTCCCAATCCAGTCTTCGGGGAAACACAGCCAGTCCATGTCTCTGCTCCCTCCCAGGTCTCTGCCAGACAGTCCACATTTTTGCTCCCTCTACTAGGAGGGAGGGAAGGAGGGAGGGAGGGAGCAAAAATGTGGACTGTCTATGGGTCCCTGAGGACCAGATTGGAAAACACTGATCTATAATATATGAAGGAATCAATTGCATTGGAGATTGAGCACTTATCAAAAGCCACAGCAGTCTGTTGTTCAACCGCATCATCTGTCTAAATAGCACAGCTGTTCTCAAACTACTTTTTCCTGGGGCCCAGTCAGTGCTTTGGGGCTGCAGAAGCACGGCTCTGCGGACCAGCAGTAACCTTGGCCCATAGTTTGAGAAGCCAGGCTTTAACTGATACCGCTTGCTGACAACTGTTTTTTTTGGTCACTTCCTCTTGCTGGTGACAGGAAGAGAAGTTCTTCAGCATCTGGGCATGTAAATATTGGAAACTGAGTAGTATCTGTAAAGCAGCGGCGCAGTGACTGGTAAGCCACTGCAGATAGGGGCGATGGTGTACCTAAAAATTGTAGGCGCCCTGACAGAAAGCCTCCTTGGGCCCCCTATCCAATTATACGTATAATGATACATATTCATGGGCTCATATTATGTACAGAGCCCGTCTCAACCTGCCCTCTGACACCCCCGAGTAAAGGTCTGCATCGATGCAGATCTGTTTAACATTACAATGCAACAATGAGACATATGCTTTATGTAAACTTCAAGTTGTCGGTAAAACCGAGGCAACAAGTACACTTTCAGTCAAGTCAGAAGCACTTGCTAACCTAGGGTGGAAACTGTCAGGTCATGGAAGTAATTGTTCATTGGTTTTAAACATTAACATTCACTGACCATATAGAGAAATACAGTCAGTTTATTTATCTGCTAAAGGGCATGTCATATTGAAATTAAGCACGGGTAAATAATTTGCTCAGTTATGTGCTGGCTGCAGGGAACCCCAACCCGACACGGCCAGAGGTTCTGCTAGACTAGCTAACGGCGATTCGGCCACAGGACCTCATTTTTCTTGCGGTGACTGAAATGTAACCTTTTCATTTAATTTAAGCCCCTGCAAATGTGCTATTGGAAAACTACACATTTTTCTACAGCTGGATGTAGTTATTCTTAGGTGCGATTCCAAACTTAGCACTGTAATGTCTGTCCTGTCATGAATGTTGCACTGTGGCTTCTGGGGGAATGTTATTTCATTTCACTGTGTATGGTACATGACTGAAATGGCAATAAAACTTTACTTGACTTGTTTTGACTTGATACATTACCTGACAGCTGAATTGAGCTCAGTCGAACTGTGCTTGTGGTCCTCCTCATGTAGATATCCGTATTTCTCCAGGAAATCCTGCATCGAGCAGACACCTTTATCCCTTTGGATTTACTCGTGTTGCAAAAGCACTAATGCATCCAACACGACCAACACCACCGGCTCTTCTTATAGAAGGTATTGCTGTTCGAAACACTTAGCTGCCTTTTGCCATAGGTGAAACATTTTCCTGTCACAGTCTATTAATAAGCAATGATGCCGATTCTGGCCAAGATCCGGCCAAAATTGTACTGTGAGGCAAATTGTGTGCCTTATAATGGGAACTGGGTCCTATTGGATCACTGGGGCAGAAACAATGCTGAAGGCTAGAACATCTGGTGAATGGTACAGAAAAGCCTTGGCACTACATAAAAGGACTCTTCTGACTCTTCCCATGTGTTTGATGGGAGAATCAAACATGGTATAAGCACTAATCAGCATGGAGCCTGCTTGGTGGGAACCCTACAGATGGGGCTGTGGTCCTCGAGCAGGAACCCAGAGTGGGAGCGCATCACTCTACAGCTGTAACTCCAATTTGTTTATGACACCCCCTGGTTCATCCCCACGCTCTTCCCATGGAGGGCCAGCCTGCGGTTTTGGCTCCACAAATCTGACTTTAAAAGCTGGGTAGAGGCATCTCTGCTCTCAGACCCACCCACAACAAAACAGTCCCCAGGCAGTAGGATGTCTAAGCCTGGGAAAAGGCATCTATACAAAAACACGGCCGATATCGCAGATAGTTATTTACAAAGGACACATCCTGGACAGGACGCCAGGCGACAGGAGTGCCACACACATACCATGCCTGCAAACACACACAAACACATTCACCTAAATCATGTCTTTTGGCAGAAAACACGTACAAATATCCAAGCTGAACACGCTGAGGGCTTAAGGCAGGAATCAGATACACAAGCCTAGATGTGCAATAATATACCAAATTGCATCAATAGAAATGTACATCTTTAAAAAAAAAAAATTGAACTGTTACATGAGAAACCATGACCCTCACCAAAATAAGTATCTGAAGATGGAATGACTAGATTATTTTACAGTAATTCTGTTTTTAAATTGAGATCAAAGCATTATACAAGTAATCACATACAGCATTTTTTTATGGTAAAAACGATTGTTTCCATGCTTGCTTGACAATGGTGATCAAAAATTCCCTAAGCATCCAAGTCCGGATCTGAAACTGACATGATTACAGCTCTTTCCCTCTGTACAAGGAAGGCAATTTTCCACAACAAGCGAGAGAGTTTTACAGGAAAATCAGGACAATACATGTCGGTAAAAATGTGAAGGCGGCACAAAATTTGCTGAGAACTTGCCTCTTCAGGCCTCTCCACGTGCTGAGAGATGCTTGACGGGAACATGACAATTAATGGCTCCTTCATTCGGATGGAGCCCTAGGGCTAATTTCAGCCCAGCATAAAAAACCCACTCACACGCTATCAGCTTGGTATGCCGAGGGGGCCCGGCAGAATGAAGCGCCTTTCGGCACATTTAATCCCCAGGGAAAGTGATCAAGACTGTGGGACAACTCTTAACATGTTGCAGTTACATGACAACATTCCAGTAACAATGGGGGTGTGTGTTCTTAGTGTCATTTGGGAGCTCCGTCTCTGACATCGAGAAGGGTAAGTCAGCAAAATGTTAGAAAAGCAGGGCAGAGAAATAGCTTTCGGCGGGTTGGGAAGAGTACTAAATGCGGCTGATTAACAACATCAAGGGAGCCAAAACGAAAGTCACGGCGGCTGCTTCCTTATTTAAATCCCCGGCATGTCGGCGTGTGTGTGTGTGTGTGATAGCCGGGGATATCCGCCTACAGCAAACGCACCCCCTGTCAGCCGGAGCCGAGAGAGAAAACAGCGCTTCTCCAGTGACCCGCAGCCCCCGGCGTTGCGGGACCACCTCTGAGGAGCTGCCGTGTGGCGGTTAGCCGGCGCTCCCCCTGCCAGGCGCCCGGTGTTCGGGTCCGAGTCACGCCGGGCTTTGCGGATCTAACCCTCACTGCCTAAGCGACAAGCGCCAGTTTTAGGATAAAATGTCTAGTTACACCCACTGCCTGAAAACCTGAACCTGAACTTCGCTCTGTGTATATCGGAATGAAACTGTAGCAGACACCTGTGCTTGAAATAACTCGTTTAACAGGCCTCCCACAGACAAATCAGTTTAACTAAATACATTTAAATATATTCATTTCCCGTCTTATTTCCTTTTTCATTGCCTATAATTTACGGTCTCCTTGGTTGTTGGTACATGACTTTAGAGCTATTAAAACGTCTGCGGATATGCATTTCGCTTAGATAAGCAAAAGCAGCAATAGGAACGCGGGGACTACCCTAACAAATCACAAGTACAAGCGCAAACCTACGCAAAACGCATCGCGCATTCATTTAAGCGGCGCTATCAGACGCCGGCAGCTCGTGGCCGGGGATCCCCGCGCGCGGGGGCTCTCGCGCCGCCACCCCGACGTGCCCCATTACCTGCGCAGCGTCCGCGCGCCGGAGCGCCGCCACCCGCGAGACGGCAGTCCCCGCCGCGAGCCACGGCGCGAGCAGCAGCAGCAGCAGCGTCCCGCATCGGCTCCCTGCTACCGGAGCGCTCATCCTGCACCGCCGGCAGCTACTATGCGTAACGCGATCCGGCACGCACACTGCCGCCTCTCGCTCCGGGACCTGGGTGCCATGGCTTAATTTACCAAGCGGGCGATTCCCCCATCGCCTTGCCCCGAGTCTCACCCTCCCCATGCCGGATACGTAGCCTGTGGGCAGGGAGCGGCACCGCCCACCCCAGGCGTGGGTGAGCGCATGCAGTCACCCCGGCGGCCTTAGCGCTGCTAATAACGGTTTACAAGCATCTTAATACGGCCGGAAATAGCAATGAGCGCTTAGAAGAGAGCGAGAAGTTAAATCGGCTCATTTTAGGAGGTGGAGGACATGCCGTTCCATTCAAATGCATTAAGATCACGCAGCACATTTTGTACAGGATGCTGGGGGAAACATAGGCAGTGGGTAGTTAGAGTATTGCATAAAAAAAAGACCGTCAGAAGTAAAACATTTTATTCATCTTAAAAAACAATGTCATTTGGAAATGCAATATCTTACAATTTAACATTGCGTTCCATGCTCTCAGCTATGAGGAGAAGGGGAATAAGAAGTAAGGACATCTTGACCAGAACTACTCCATATGTGGAGAGAAAGCGGCAGAACCGGAGCATCTCGCATGGAACAGGTTAGGAGACGATCGATCAGAGGTACGCGGACGAAAGAAAAAAAAAAAAAAAAGCCAAGTGAAAGGAAAATGTGCCCCCCACCGCACCTCCCCCTCCATCCACCTCCAGGCTGGAATGAGCCTCCCAGGCACCCTCAGTAAGGTCTGTCCCGTCGTTCCTCTCTGTGCTCTCCCCTGTTAGGATGGGGAAGAGGGTCGCAGCCGTCAGGTGAAGTGCTACATCTGTGCAAACAGCTTGTAGTTACAAAGCACTCAACCGGCGTTTGGGGAGAAGCTTAAGAACACCCAGTACTGAGATCAGTGACCTAAAATGTGAAGGATTGCCCCCTTGTGGCCGAACCTCCAAGGAGGATTAACTCATACAGTAAAACCTCTCAATCCAATTTAACGTCATGTGATTTTATGCAGATTTAATCTGAAACTCCAAATGGGCCTAAATGAGATGGATTACCAAAAAGGAGCTCAGAATCCGACAAGGTGGTCCTTGAGATGCATAGCAAACTGGGCATCGTCGTTTCGAACGCCCAGAACCTTCAGCAGAGTGATGGCCGTCACTCACCTGCCACCCATCTTGTAGCCTCCGTACCCACCGCGGTCCCCCCCGCGGTCCCCCCCGCGGAAGCCACCACGTCCCCTAAAGCCGCCTCTGTCCCCGCCATATCCTCCTCGTCCGCCGCGGTCTTCAAATAAAGGAAAGCAACACGTAAGTGACTGGCCATTTGCATGTGGATGGCTTCCTGAGAACTACAGTGACAATCCGGCGCGGTACCTCCAAATGAATCTCCAGGTTTAGGTGTGCCACACTTGTTACACTCTGTTCTACGGGCAAAGTTCATGTTCCCACAAGAACTGAAAAGCATAAGTGAGGTTCCAGTTCAGCACCCATCCAAATCTATACCCAGCTTTTCCTACACAAATGACCATTTTATTCCCTCAAGATTGAAGAAGAATCAATAACTACAGTCTAAGAAATAAAGTGAAATGCACAGAGTTCTTCAATGCATTACACCAGGCCAGACATAAGGTCAAATGGCTGTCCTTACCTGTTTGGACAGGGCCAATCTCCCCCCCTCATGTCAAATGAAGGGCCACCAAACCCTCCTCCACCACGACCACCACGGAACCCTGGAAAATCAGGCCCAATTACCATTTCATACATGTTCACTATACAGCATAACCCACCCGGTTACATTTAAAAACACTGCTAACAAACGCATGAAACTCGGAAGTCTTACAGGCTCTGACCAGCCACATAAGAATAAACGGTACAATTCAACGCAGCACCAAGCCCATGTGGCGAAACCCAAGGTAAAAAACAAGTACCTCCACGTCCCCGGCCACCTCTCTGCATGAACTCTGCTCTCCTCGTCGCAAAGGACACCTTGATGGGTCTCCCGTTGAATTCCTTTCCTAGAAAAGGATGCAATTTCATTTTAAAGAGAAACACGCAATGGTGCATTACCAAAGCCGAAATGTAAACTTGCACAAAGTTACCGTCAAACCAGTCAATGGCAGCTTTGGCTGATGGAGGGTCATCAAAGGAAACCGTGGCTTCGCCTTTCGGCCGGCCGGTAGCCTTGTCAGTGTATAGGTTAATCATAGGCATGCCTGTCTTCTTATTCAACTGTGACGGGCATAAAGAAACACTGCTTTTATTAGTGGGTATGTGAACATCCTATGGAGGGTGTTTTGTGACAATACTCAGCAAATAAATGTCATTATGTAAATTAAATGAGTGTTTAACTTACAATTGAAATGATACTAGCAACTATTAAAATTCGGTCAGTCACTCCTCAAACTCGAACCCCCGTCAAAGTGAATGGGCTCTAAACTAAACCTAATGCTTGATCGATATTGCAAACTCTGGCAGAATTTAAATGGTTGCTGGTATCATTCCATTGTAATTTAAAACAATCTTTAAAACAATGTATTGAATTAATTTATGGCACTCCTGGTTGATGCACAGAGCACTAGAGACAGGTTCATTCACCTTAATGAGGCCTATCTGCTTAAAGTACTCTGCAACTTCATGAGTGGAAACGTCTTCCCCAAGCCCTTGGACAAAGATTGTGTTGTTGTCGGAATTGTCTTGATCGCCGCCTGGGAAACACCACATTCGTGAAATACTGAAAAATGTCAACGGCAGACAGCTCAGCACTTTTGCTGATTTCCATTAACATGTTACCCACCTGAATCGTGTCTTGGTCCATCATCCCTTGGGCCTACAAGAACACACAAAAGCAGCAGCCACATAAATTAACCTGACGGACCATGAAGACTCGGGAGGAGGTGTGATTAGTGCGGCTTTGACTGCAGTTAATGATTTCGCATGCTTTGAAATACTGGTAAAGCCCTGTGCCACACCTCTGCTACATCCGCCTTCTTTTGTGGCATATCTGAACCCCTTATGCAGAAGGACACTAACAATATCATGTAACAATAGGGAATCAAGTTCGAGACAAAGGACCAAACCAAAGGTAGCATATGACAGGGGAATACCAGGCAGGATTAACACAGGCTGAAGCAAGTAAATGGCAGATTTGTGGTTTGGTCTTTCGGCCACATCCACAGTTCCGATACTTACCACCATAACTTTTGAAGCCTCCTCGGTCACCACCTCTGCAGAGGAGGGGAATAAAAAGGTCCGTCATAACAAACCAATGGCTGGCTCCTACCCTGATGACTTAGCCCTTTATTGCAATGATTGGACTTATGGAAAACTCCACAGGCCAGGCCTGAGGAAACACACACAAAACAGGGACTACACACTGCCACTTGTCAGTGAACCCTGCTGCTACTGGATAATTATAAAGGTGGCATTTCCAGCTAGAATACAGGTTAAACAAAGTCAGTTTGAAGTCAGGCTAACACTTACACTCGGGGTGTAAATGCTTCAATGTCAGTGGGGAAAATTCTAAGACAAAGAGCATCTCAAAATATTGCAAAGAAAGATTAATTGGCTTCAGTCCACCGATCCCTGTGTATTCTGCACTGCGGGACAGAACACCATGACTAGCAAACACAGTTCATGTTAAAAACGTCAGAGCTGGATTTTCCTTCCCCTGCTGAAACAAAGACATATTGCAACAAGAAAATCAAGGTCTCTGCGAGCGAAGCGGCACATGGCCACAAGGATATTCGATCGAGATTAAGGAGACATGACACCAGGGACCCTCAGAGGGCAAAACTAACTTGGCAAACACTCAGTTTGCATAATGCCATTGTTACCACAAATAAAAATGAAAGCTGCACAAACCAGTAAACTATATCCCATATTATAGTACTTAGTGGTGGACCAATGTGGTCTACAACTGCAGATATGAAGCACATCTTATGCTGGGGTTATGCCCAAAGCCTAGGAGAGCAAATGCAGGGAGATACTCTTACTTTACATTCATAAAGCCGGACACACACACACACACATCAAATTACATTCCGCAAAAACAGAACAGCCCCATCACCCATTACTGCCACAGCACCTACCAAACATTAACCACCCCCCCACCCCCCAAGTCCTTTGCTGCATCAGGGTGAGATTGACAAGAACTTCTAATCAAATGCCGAGTGGCACAAAACTTCACTTTAGAATAGTCCTGGAGCCTGCACCACAAAGCGGGATTACCTGCTTAGCTCTATCTTGTCAGACTTAAGGTACTCCAGTCTACATGGACTTGATCTTCGTTTAGTTACATGTAGCCCAGACATCCTTAAATCTGACAAGTTATCCAACCAAGCAAGAAATCCTGCTTCGTGTTACAAGCAGCTGGCGTGCACCAACATGGAGTTTCACAAACAAGCCGCAGTAATCAATTGGCCGAGGGCAGGTATGATTTCAAGCCTTCTACAGAAGGAAAACCCATTGTTTCCAGGATCCTTATTGGACCATGAAAGAGTAACCACTACTGTGCTTCCACAGGTGACATTTCGTCATGGCTGGTCACCACACCAAAGGCCACAGAAAAAAAAACCCTCAACCAACCAGTAAATCCATTGCCTTACATGTGACCCATCCAGGAAGCGCAACTCCCACCCCACTCTCTGGACACTCGGCATTGTTGGTCAACAGCACTAATTGGCTGCAATACACCGTCATTTAGCAGACCCTCGAATAATGCTCTAGTAAAATGAACCAATAGCTTACTACACTTGATTCTATAGCATTATGTGGTCAGATAAACATTGTCCAAAGTTACAAGGAAACTGAAGGGATTAAAAAGGTAGATGTTCCCATTTTAAAATTTAAACTACTCCCATACCACTAGTCAATTCCAGCCTGATCGCCACAAGGAACTGAAATAGATCTTCACTTCCCCCGACACTAAAAAGCAAAAAGACCATAGAGATTCACAGATTTAATGCCAGTTCCACTCCAGATTACGGAAGACTAGTATTATATACGAAGGTCCAGAATACTACATAGCCGGCTGTTATGAACCATACCCCAAATTATGTTGCTTGATTTAAAATTACCCACTGAAAACACAGAAGCATTTATCAGAAACATTAGGATACCACCTAGTGTGGAAGAGCTGTGGAAAATCCATCTAACAAAAGCATCAGTTTAGCTATGCTTACTGCTTCAGGAGTCTGAAATGGAAATTTAGTTAATGCTAAGTACCAGCAAGCAAAATTCAATGAGTCGTCAAAGCAGAATATGAACAAAGGAGCAGCTGTAGAGGCCATGATCACAATATACTATCCCACAATTCTCATACACTTTCCAGAAAATGACATTACATACTATAAACCTACTATTCAAAAGCATCCAGAAAAAAAAAAACTATTACATTTGTCAAAACTGAGCAATGAAAGCACCAAGGAAAATGTTATGCAAGTCCGACTCATAATAGCTTTATCCCAAAAGCTTTTAGGAAACAAAGAATTTGGGACATCAAATTTCAAGGCAAACAAAAAGCTGCTTTCAATTTTCAGACAGAAGTCACTGAAGAGGGTGACAGGGTTTACATACCCCATGCCGTGCGGCGGACCCCTGCCGTCACGGTCAAATCCTCCCCTGCCTCGGTAACCGTCATTCCGATCGCTGCCTCCATAGCCTCTGCCAGCCTGACTGTCATCACCTACGGACAGACATCGACTGGTCAAAATTCAAATCAAGGTTGAAAAGACAGAGCAAACCGTTTGCTCTGAAACCTGAGGGAGATTGTTACTCTGTATAACAGAAACACATGACAATGAAAAGTCAGCTGGGTGGGAGGTTATTAATATTACGGTATACCATCATATCTCCTGCCATATCCTCCTTGAGACTGTCCAAAGGATGCTTGATCGCCATATGATGGCTTGGCACTGTAACTTTGAAAGAAGTACAGTCATTTCTAAAGCAATCACAATCCTCTGTATTGCCGTTTGCTGTACAAGCCAATCCGGTCACAGCACTAAAACCAATCTTACCCCGCAGACGTGTCGGTGCTCTGCTGCGTGAAGCCATCATAACCCTGCCGTGGCTGCTGGCCGTACCCACTACTGGAAAAGGTTTCACTTGATTGCCCATAATTGGCCCCTAAAAGAGCAGGATGTAATAAGTAAGCTGAAATGTTCTCCAAGAGAGCACTGCATTAGATGCAGTTTCTCTCATTGCAAGAGGGCACTTTACACTGCAGCTCACACCTGCACAACTGAACACCCAGCATTTGCACGGGATGCTGGCACCAGATTGACTGATGGGCCAGATAAAATATGTCTAGCCATTTTGTTTTTTTACATGCAGTAAGTGCAGATACCAAGGGTCATTAAAATAAAATGAAAAGCCCGGCTTTCAACCCATCATTTTGCAAATGCCCCAGTGGTACAGTGGCAGGGGTGGGAATCCCGGGCCCAGGTCCCGCATCACTCACCCTGCTGCTGGCCATACCCCGAGGCGTAGCTCTGCCCCCCAAACGCCGAGCCGTGATTCCCTTGGCTGTAGCTCTGTGCACATGTCACCAGAGGGGAGAGACACACTGATGCATGTATCGGCAGAGTTTGGACATTACGAGGCGGCGGCCGCGGCCGCGCTGCTCACCTGCTCATTCTGCTGGTAGGTCTGGCTGGGGGGGGGCGCCCCGTAGGACGGGTAACTGGAAGGACAAGAAGAGCATTGGCGGCCGTGAGCGGGGGCCCAAAGGCCGCGGCGGAACGACCGCGCTGTCGGCGGAGCGCCTACCTCTGCTGGTGAGCCCCGGCCTGCCCGTACCCGGAATCTGGGGGGGAGAGAGACAGGAGCCGTCAGACGCCGGAGGTAAGGCCCGGGCCCCCGTGCGGACCTCGGAGCGCGAATCGGGACGAGGCGGGGTTCCGGTATTAATGCCGGTATTAAGGATAATGGGGGCCGGCGGGGGGCGAAGGCCCGCTCCGCGCGCGGCGAAAATGGCGGAGACGCGCATGCCGGCCGCAGCGGCTCGCGGGCCCGCGGCGCCACAACGAGGCCGGGAGCCGGCCGGCGGGGGGCTGCGCCTCGGACCGCGGGGAGCCCGGCTCGCAGGCGGAGCGGAGCGCACACGCCGCGCCGGGTTCCCGAGGCCCGGCCGCCCCGCCGGCTGCTGCGGGCACACTGCGGATTCCCGGCTCGCCCTTCCGCTCGGCCCCCACGAGCCCTCCCCCCCGGGACGCGGCGGCGAGCGGCGGCCTTACCGGACGACATCCTTCCGCTTTATATAAAAACCAGCGCAGCAACTCGGCAAAAAAAAAACAAATTAAAAGTCGGAGCACAACAAAGCGCACACTGCGGCTCTTATGAACTCCGACCCGCGGCTGGGACGGCCCAAACGCCCGGGCGGGGCCACATGTCGCGCGGAAAGCCCGGGAGCTCAAATGAGCTGAAGAAAATGGCGTGATCGTTTTAACATTACTTAAATATGCGCTTTTAAACGAATTAGTAAGTACTCATTAGCGCGTGTGTGGTTTATAAACGAATGTGTCTTTCTGCGGTGCCCCCCCTTGTCATTGTCAGAATGGTACATTCCCCGCGTTCCCCGCTTTTGTACTGGTCACGTGTGACAACCGACCGGCGTCTGTGGGTTCGTACGGCGAGAGCAGGACGCTCGTCGGTGCCGTCGCCTCCCGGGGCTAATGAGTCAGCGGGGATAAATAACATATATTTCAAATAGCCGACTACCTGTGTAAATAGTGTCAGTGTTACACCGCCGCTTCTCTGTTTAAGCGAGGGAAGGGGTGTGACGTCACGCCGCGGTCGCTGCGATTGGCCGAGGCGCTGCAGCGTCGCTTTGCCGACGTATCAAGTGGCTGGGGCGCAATCAAACGCGGTTTCAAAATATCCCCCCGCGTATTATTTAAAGCGTACAAAACTAAAATTAAATTACTGCATTAACACCTCGAAGCGTCTGTTTTACGAATCTTACACTGTATAATAACTAAATTGAATGCAATTTATTATAACTTTATACAGCGTTGTCATGTTATAATTTGCCATCTGAAATATTCAGAAGGTATAAGTAGAATATTTTAATATTCATATGATAATGAATAGTAATTGAAAATGCTGCGTGGTTCATATTACACTTCGAATTATTGCCAGTACAATAGTTCAATGTAAATGTAATTAACATTTGCAGAACTTTTAAACTCTCCGCACGTCGCTCCCAAACAGCAGTGTGTTGTTTAATACTTACCCCACGTCCCTTGTGTTGCTTTGCATGGCTGTACAGTTGCACACTGCTCAGTAAAGTTTCTTACAGAGCTGTACAGTCCTGTTCTGCTATGTCTCGTATGTTATGTGTAGTGTTGTACAGTCAGACTCCCCCACTGTCCAGTCGTGATTGTTAGCTCTGTGTTTGCACTACCCTGCCCCTCACCAGCAACTGCAGCGGAAGAATTTCGCTGTATTGCAAAATTTATGCGACATTAAAGAACTTGACTTGACTGCGTTTCCCTTTCCTACCAGCAGGTGGCAGTGACGCGCACGCAGCCCCCAATGCGGAAGTAGTGACGTGCACGCTGCCCCCAACGCGGAAGTAGCATTGTACAGAAGTTACGCTTTTCCCAACTATACTTGCTCCTGGTAATTCAGGGCGACCTCGATGGCAGGGACCCCTGTCCGGTCTTCCTGCGTTTGTCCGGCAGCGTGACGATGGCGAGCCCCGTTAGTCCCTTGGGGGAGGCGCGGAGGCGCGCCCGGCAGCTGGAGCTTACAGCCGGCGTGGCGGCGGCCATCGGCCTCTCCGCCCTCCTCTTTATGCTGTCCGCTTTGTGTGGAACTCCGGCCGCCGTGGGCGGCCTGGAGAGCAGCGCCGTGCGGAGCGGAGGCGGTAAGCACTGGGGGATGGGGCTCCTCTGACACCCCGCCGCGCATAACCACATATGCTGTAAGTGTGCTTTCCCTTAAGGGACAGAAGGAAGCAAAAACGGGATTAAAGGCAGATAATGTTGCCATTCTTTCTGAATATTGGAAGTTTCCTCATTAGTTGATGAACAAACTCGACATTTACAGCTAGGGCGACCAGATAGTCCCTGTCATCCCGGACACTTTGAGCTACTTTAAACCCGAAAGGCTCCTGTGCTCGGCTAAATAGTTCAGCTCTTCTTGCACTTTGACTGGTTTGTTTCCTTGATTGAAAGACCAATAACATTAGCGATATGTGCATGATTACAGGAGACTGACCAATCAGCGCACAGCAAGTAGGCGGCGCTTAAGTGAATTCCAGGTCCTTTTAGTTGGAATGGAAGTTTCAAATAGTTACAAATCCTGTCCTAGCGGAAAGTGTCTGGGATGACATGGAATAGCTGGTCACCCATTAAACTAAAAAGTCTCCTAAATATCCTATGGCATAAATGCATCTATCTATGTAATCTATACTCCTTCGTACACCGGTTTCTAAATGTCCAAACTTAATTCATTTTCAGTTACACACTTTATAATCTCCATGATGGACACATTAACGTTTCTTTTTAAATCCAGCATCATAGGCTGCAGATTTTTGAAAATGCGTGTAAAATCACTAATACTTGAATATGAATATAGAATAATATAAATATAAAATCATGACCGCACACACCCCCCCCCCCCCCCCCCCCCCCCCCGCCCCCCCCCCCCCCCCCCACCCCCC
>JAODKM010000037.1:8415562-8430232 GCA_026780845.1 Petrocephalus sullivani | reverse complement strand
CCCCCCTTGCTGCTCCCACCTGGTCCGGTGCCTCAGAGACCTGTCATAAGGAAAACGGCATCTGCTTCCTCTCCGGTAACGGATATGATTCCATACCGCTCACTTAGGCTGGTGCTCCTGCTGTGGGTCTCCGTTACAGCCAAAATAATGTAGCACCACATTTACCACTGAGTCAAGTATACATTTTACATTTTACATTTTCAACCAGTGAACGCGGACACTGCATCTCCGAAAAGCGTAAAGTCATAAACGATACCTTTGCGTCGATGCGTCTCATCCCAGAGAGGAGCTGAACATGCCGGTCTGTGGTTTAATTGTACGTGTACAAGCTCCTCCTCTTCCTCGTTATGCAGAAGGAGAAAGGACGTCTGACCACGGTGACTCTGAGGGACCTTCAGAGTGTGAAGCTGCGGAAAGTGGCCAACGCCGCTGTCGCCGCTGTCAGAGTGAGTGCTGTGGCCGGACCGGGCGGACACGTTACTCACCCAGATCCTTTCCAAAGACCAGGGGGTTATTCCGCGGAGCGGGATTTCTCCATTAGCTGGGTCAACTTAAACTCGAAGCCATGATTGTCCAATAGGAGTGCTCCTTATTTAAACTTGGACGATCATTACTGCTAGCTTATGTTAGCGCAGCTGGAAAATCCTGCTTGATGGAACGGAATACTACTTGCTGGAAATGAGTCACAGCTGTGCTGTCGTGAGTCAGAGCTCGACTGTCCACCTGTTACAGTTGTCCTCGGAAAATAGCCGCCCTCCTCTGGTCACCGTGGCTGACCTGCAGAAAGTGCATCTCCGGCGCTCCCAAAGCGACGCTGCACTCAAGCCACGCCAGAGCCTGGGCAGGTAAGCCAAATACCTGCACTGCGGCCTGCAGGTCGCCATCCTCCTGCATCATGCCGCCTCGTTTGAAAAGTAAAGTTGTCAGTCGATAAAAAAAAAAAAAAACGATTAATCACACATTTTCAATGGATTAGTCGCGATTAATCGTGATTTTTAAAACTTAAGAATACAGCATTCGCTACGATTAACCCAGTCATTTTGACAGTCTTTTTAAAAACACTATTACATCGTGAATGTCTCTTTGAATATGTAGCTGAACTAAGCTAATTGTTAATGTTCTTCAATTTACCTGTTGCAGTAAATTTCTGCCGGAAGCATTTGCCAGTGAGTCTGTGTGGAGGGGTACATGTATAACAGGCACTTGTATCTGATCTCACATCCATCCAAGGCAAAAATCAGCATAATGTTTAATGTATAAAACTGGAATTCAGTTTACATTACTCTGTCACTCATTTACTGTCAGGAATGAGATTTGTTTGGAAATATCTCATTAGAAGAAATCTTTTTTTAAATAGCCAAAAGGAATGTTTATTTTAGGTTTTTTAAAGAGATGTGGTTTTAGAATAAACTTTCCTAAGATATGGATTTCAGTTTAGTTGCCACATTCTTAAAGCCCAAGAGTACATGTCCTATGTGGATTTCAGAGGTGCCTTTCGAATGGAGAATTATGCACTACAAATGATATGCAGAATGGAAAGGAAGCGACTCTTTGGTTTATCTGATTCTCTCCTTTCTAATTCTACCCAGATCGCCTAATCAAAGTCCGGTGAATTTACGCAAGCAGCTGAAAAAAGTTCAGGTCGACAGGTAAACTTTCAAGAACCTTTCACTTTAGTTGGACTTATGTTTGTGTTTGATTACAGTCTCAGTCAGCTGCATTGGGCAAAGGCATTAAAGACATTATCCTATCAGAAAGCACAACATTTGGGTTTCCCTGGCGACCAGAAGCTTCTCTAAAATGGTGACTAGTGCCTTGACGTTATGTCAGACTTTTGATGGGTGTCACCTTGGGGGGAGGGTTAGTACAGGGGTGCCCACACTTTTCCGGCTTGCATGCTACTTTTAAAATGACCAGGTCAAGATGATCTACCTACACTGAAAATACTAAATGTTTTAAAATGTTTTTTACATATATACAATGAGTATACTTTATATAGACAGTACATGTTGGAGAACCTTGCATCACTGCATGAACCCTCACAGCACATTACAATGCTATACATTTATGGTTCCTTATTTGGTCCGGCTCCCCACAGTAGATCTAAATCGGAAGGCGTGCTGGGTCACTTTGTCCGCTGGAGTTTCGCATTAGCTCGCGATACATTCGCGTTCTGTTTCGGTAACCTAATATAACAACGTTTTAAGCAACAGCAGACTGCTCGTGCTTTACGTCAATCGGGTGGCGAAGCCCAAAGGGAGGACAGATGATGGGCGAACATCTAAAAACATTTTGGATGTGGCGCGATCTACCCGCACTTCCTTTGCGATTTACTGGGCGATCGCGACCGACGTGTCGGGTACCCCTGGGTTAGGGTTACTATCTCTGCATGTGCATTTCACGGTTGCAGGAGCCCTGGAGGAACCCCGCTGTTTGACAAAGAGAACCAGGAGTGTGGCTCAGGCCTGACCCCTGTCATGACCAAGGCCCTGCGGCGCAAGTTCCAGGTACAGAAGCACGGGTGTCCCTCAGGGGCCCGCATCATAGAGCTGGGTGTTTGGGGTTTGCAGCATAACGTCATATTTAAAGTAGTCTGGGCTAAATCTAAGTGAACAAGGATATGGTCTATTTAAACTGGACTACCTTAAATCTGACAAGTTATGTAGCTAACAAAGAAATCCTACTTTGTGATACAGGCTCCTGGTACTTATTAACATCAACTTTTCATTTTTCCATCTTGCTCAGATTGCAATACCCAGAAGCCCATCTCCAAAACTCAAGACATTGGATGAAGAAAATTGAAATCAGTCCCAAGTTTTAATATGGGTCAGAGTCTCTTCATAAGCACAAGCTTGCTGCTAACTGCAAGAACTTCTTCACAATGGCTTTAGCAACGGACAATTTCTGCGACCACATTCTCAATTCAATTCTTTCGCCTTTATACTGTAATTGAGTGTAATCTGTTCTACCACCAATACTCTCATTACTAGCCCCTGTGAAATGTGACCTTGTATGACCTACTGCAAACCCACCAGTGAAGAGGATCACTTGTTGGCCGCTTACTGTTACGACAACCCTGTGGGGAAAAGGACTCCTCACACACTCCCTAAAGACAGAATGAATCGAACATCTAAGGATCACAATGACAACGACTAAGCACTAGATTCAGCCGGATGCTAAAGTCCCACCGTATTTGTGTTTCCAAAGATGACAGGGGCTGATCGGATGGATGGGGGCAGGGCTAGCAGCAGGATGCTAGCTAATGTCTGGCGATAGGCCGTACTGTAACATTTCAGAAGTTAGGTAAATTAAATCCTGTGCGCATGTTCTTTTCCCTTTATTTTAATGACAGTTTAAAATTGCAGGTTACTCGTTCACGACCCTTTAACAGTTGCATGGCGCGCACACAAATGGCAGTCGCGTTATTGGCGACGACTACGCTAGCTACTTTGTCAGGAATGCCTTTTTAACGAAAAATGTATGAAAATACTTGAATTTGCATCACTTGTGCACATTTAGCCAAAGAATTTGTATATGTTTACATGTTTGTGCTTGTTTTCCATGTGTTTTTTAAATAATGCGTAAAATTTTCATTTTATAAAATTTTGACAACTTTGTGTACTCTTTTGAGGAGAAAGTAAAGTACATTTTTTTTCTGAATGCCCTTTAATTTCAATTGTTTCTAACTCATTATTTAATTAATATTTACTTTAAAAAATTATTGGTATCCATGTTAAAATGAAAATAACGCATTGCACAGTCTGAACTTGATTAAACACATTTACATATGCTCTTGCTTTTATAGCGAAATGCCCGGTCATTTTTGTTCTGGATATAAAAGTTTTATACTTCCTGACCTTTTCATTGTGGATGTCGGCAGAGTCGACGTACGCAATCCTGAAAGTGCGGCAATAACAGTTGTGAAAATTAATAAATGAAATGTTAAGCTAAAAATAATTTTCAGTAACTTAGATTATGGTGAAAATGTCTTTGATTAAAGCACAATATCAGAAGTACTATAGAGCTACTGTCCTCAGATTAGGGTGACCATACTTTGCTTTAGCGACGGTCTCCCTAACGCAGATGCATTTTAAATCACGTGTACGAGTATGTGCAATATTTTCATGTTTCAAAACTACTTACTGTCAGATGTTTGACATATTTTTAATGCTCAAAATACAATTGAAACACAAAGACAAAACATTCAGATAACATCCATAGCATCAACAATATCTGAGCACAATGAGAACAACAGAAAACAAAGAAGAAGTAAAACAATCAGGGGTCCTCAGCTAGCTGTAAGAGTCTCACTGCAGATTTGTTCTTCATGTGGATGAATGCACTAAAAGGTGAGAGCAGTTCTTCTTGGAAAACTGGGGGAGTTCTCACAAATGTACATTTTACTTCTCTGCTTTTTAAGTGAACAGTCACCACCCGGACCCGTAAACACAAAGCTTCGCTTGTTTCCGCACGGAAGGTTTTGTTTGGTACACAGGGACGGTGACGCCGGCTGTGCACGGGATTTACGGTCCGACCTGAAGATGGCGGCGCCCATGAGTGTGGGCGCGTTACTGCAGTCGGAAATCACAGAAGACCCGCTATATAAAGATGAGGGCCTCTGCGTTCTGGGCATCTTCGGGAAAAGCGCTATGCTGCCCGACTCCGCAAAGGAGTCCCTCGTCAACGCCTTGGCCGATAAGAATATTTTCCCCCTGTTTGGCGCAGATGAGGCAGACTGTTCGGGTGGCGGTAGCTTTATTCAGGCGTACTACAGCCAGGACAGCCGCGTCCTGTACCTGGTGCTCACCTCGGTGTATGATAACCGGCAGCTCCTCCGGGCGTGTGAAACGCTGAGCACCGGCATCGGGCACTCAGAAGCGCACGATTTCTGGAAGGGGGCGGAAAAACAGCACTGCTTGCAGCTGCTGTACCTGTTCTCGCTCTGCCATATCCTTCTGTTGCTCCATCCTACGTGCTCCTTCGATGTTACCTACGACCGGCTCTTCCGTGCCCTGGATGCCCTGCGTCAGAAGGTGCTGCCCCTGCTGCGTGCAGCTATTAAGGACTGCTCGGTGTCCAAGGAGTGGAAGCTGAATTGCAGGCCGTGTCCCCCGCGCCTGCTCTTCGTCTTCCAAATGAACGGGGTACTGAAAGTCTCTGGGGGCTCTGGGTCGTCTGGTCTGGGCGGGAACGGTGCAGACGGGCCCGGGGGAACCTCGGACAAGCCCAAGAAGCACTCGCCGCGGCGGCGTCTGCAGCACGCCCTGGAGGACCAGATCTACAGGATCTTCCGCAAGAGTCGAGTCCTCACCAACCAAAGCAGCAACTGCCTTTTCACCGTCCCCGCAAACCAGGCATTCGTGTATGTGATCCCTGGGCCCGACGAGGATCCCATCGCGGCCTTGCTGGGGCAGCTGCGGGCCAATTGCACCCTGCGGGAAAATGACACCGGGGTGTCGGTGTCTGGCAGCAGGCGTTACCAGCAGATGCGGCACGCCGCCAGGCAGCCGTCCTTCAATGTGGAGAGCAGCAGCCTCTCCACCGCCGGCGGGCAGCTGGTGGACTGCACCCTGAAGGAGTTTCTGTGGCAGCATGTCGATCTCGTGTTGACCAGGAAGGGTTTCGATGACAGCGTGGGTCGCAATCCTCAGCCCTCCCATTTTGAGTTACCCACCTACTCGAAGTGGGCCCAGGTTGCATTTAAACTCTATCAAGTCTTGATCGATGGGCACGAGGAAGAATCTGCCGAAATGGCGATGAAGCTGCAAGCGCAGCTGAAGGTCTTGGAGGGTTTCCTTGACGCAGACTCAAAGTTCTCCGAAAACAGGTGCCAGAAAGCACTGCCTCTCGCGCACAGCGCCTACCAGTCCAACCTGCCCCATAATTACACCACAACGGTGCATAAAAACCAGCTGGCCCAGGCACTGAGGGTCTACAGCCAGCACGCCCGCGGTGTGGCCTTCCAGCGCTATGCTCTGCAGCTTCATGAAGACTGTTACAAGTTCTGGAGTAACGGGCACCAGCTATGCGAGGAACGCAGCCTCACCGATCAGCACTGCGTCCATAAATTCCACCTCTTGCCCAAACCAGGTAACTTCCACTCCAGCCAGGCCAGGCCTGTTTATGTACAGATGCAGAAAGAGGTGACACAAAAAAACGTTTCCATTATTACCTGCCGTGGTCAGACTTCATTTTATTAGTGGTAGGTGACATGGATTGGAAGTGTATCTTTATTGACTTGTTTTATTACATGTTGATATTTGTAATTTTATATTTCTGCTCTGGGCTGTGTGAGACACGGCCTCAAGAGGTGGATGAGAGCAGGGAACGGGGATTTCTATGAGCAACTGAGAGAGAACTGATGAAATGAAAGCAGTTGGCAGGAGTGAAAACGGAAGTGAGCTTGGGTACAAGGATAAGTTTCAAGTTTTTATTTGTAAAGGACATGTGAGCTGGGCCGAGCTTCGGACCGGAGGTGCGTTTGCTGAAGCGAGAGAAAGCAAAATGCAATCTTATATGATGCCTGAAAGCAGGGGAATACTATGAGCTTGTGAAAAACACACCCACCCAGATGAGATTATTCATATCATGCACTTTTATTTTCGTTCATGTGGCAGATGCTTTTGGCCAAAGCCATGTACAAACATGTTGGACAGTGACTCTGTTGGACAGTGACTCTGTTGGACAGTGACTCTGTTGGACAGTGACCGATTTGGCGGCTCACTGGTCGCCACCGATTTATTTCTCACACAGTATGATTAGCTAATTATTCCTTTGCTAAGCTGGTACTTATGTGTGTCTAATGGATTCTTGCGTCAATTCTGTGCAGGGGAGAAGCCCGAAATGGACCGGAACCCACCCATCCTTTACCACAACAGCAGGGGTCGCTCCACAAGCTCCTGCAACTGTGGCCGTAAGCAGGTCACGCGTGAGGACCCTTTCGACATCCAGGCGGCCAACTTTGACTTCTACCAAGTCAGTTTGGGGCGTCGCCGCGCCGCCGAGGCGGCTTTCGGTCGCCTACGTCGTATTTCTGCATTTTCTGAGAACTCATTCTTGCGTGATGTTGGTCCCTAGGTGCTGGAGGAGAAGTGCTGTGCCAAGCTGGAGAGGATCCACTTCCCCGTTTTTCAGCCCAGCACGCCAGACCCGGCCCCAGCCTCCAATGAAGCTAGCAAGCCTCTTGAGTCGGGGGCATCTGGAGAAGGAGAGAGGCTGAAGGAGAAGGAGACCTTGGGGCATACTCCTGGGGAGGGTACCAGCCTCAGCCTGGCTCTCAGTCTGGGACATTCCACGGACAGCCTTGGCACTTACGGGGAAGGAGCGGAGGGCCAGGATAAAAGGCCCAGCCTAGTGGACCGACAGCCCTCCACGGTGGAGTATCTCCCAGGCATGGTGCACTCCGGTTGTCCCAAGGGTCTCCTTCCCAAGTTTTCTAGCTGGTCTCTGGTAAAGCTGGGCCCAGCCAAGGCCTACAATTGCCACACTGGTCTTGAGCAACCTGGCTTCCTCCCCGGCTCCGCCTTCCTGCTCCCTTGGGACATCGTGATTCGCTGCCGTTCGGAGGAGGAGCTTGGACTTTCCGAGCCTCTTGATGGAGGCCCCTCCTCCTGGCCAGCGCCAAACAAAACCTTAGCTGGAAAGCGCGGGGGCGGGATGGGTCGCGGCCGCAGGCGGGATGACGTGGCCCGTGCCTTTGTCGGCTTTGAATATGAAGATGGTAGGGGGCGCCGTTTCCTAAGCTCTGGCCCAGACAAGGTGGTTAAGGCTCTCGGTCCAGGCAGTGTCAAGGAACCAGCCACTCGAGTACTTAATTCTGATATGCCCCTGTACATCCCGTCTCCTGCCCAAGGCCGTGGGCTGAAGCCTCACTACGCCCAGCTTGCACGCCTCTTCGTCGTCGTTCCTGACGCCCCTCTAGAGATTATTCTCAACCCACAGGTAGGCTGTGTACAAATAGTATGCTTAATGCTGTGCGTCCAGTTTTACCAGGGTTGGCCTTTGTCAGCAATGTTCAGTTATTATTTAATATCAACACTGAATAGTGGTCCCAGGCTGGCTATATCTATCAGAGACCACGTTGGGAAAGTAATGGGTGTATTATGAATTCTGTTACTTATTTGGTTATGCTGTAATAGCGTGTATGTAATAGACGATGGAATAAATAGAATTAGTGGTGCCACCATTTAACGCTGAGTGTCGGACCGGTGGTGTCACCCCTTCAGGATTGGGTTTGTGTTGATAAGGGTTGTCTTAAGTTTGTTTTCCTCCCCCCCCCCCGATCAGGTCCAGCCAGGACCCCCCCCATGCCCAGTGTTCCACCCGGAGCAGACCGAGCTGCTCCTGCCGCCGGATGGCTTTTGGGTGCTGCGCTTTCCCTATGCTTATGTGACTGAGCGTGGGCCCTGCTACCCGCCCAAGGAGAACCAGCCGCTGGCCAGTTACCGCGTTCTCAGGGGCATCTTGCGTGCCAGCGCTGTCAGCCCGACACCCTAGTCACGGGAGCCTTCCGCGGACCTGCTTTCCACCGTCGCTGGCAGAAGTGAAGATGTCCACCTGGCAGCCCGGCATAGGAGACCTACAGACGGCAACTGTTAGGAGCTTTTTAGTGGTTAATTCCAGTGTCCTTCCAGTTAGAAAAATATGTTTTTGCCCAAATGGGTCCGTTGAGTTTTTCTTCTCTGTGCTTGTATTTTGTTGACGTGGAACTTAACAATTATGAAAAATAACCTTGTGTGGCTAAAATCACCACCACTGTTGTTTTGCTGGGAATGTCAGGTGATTCTTCACAATATGTATGATGTATATTCTTTAATCCATAACATTAAGAAAATGAAATGGCAGCTTTCTGGTGGGTGTCACCATCGTCTTTATTACGGATAGTATAGGACAATTCTTTGGTGATTTTAGGTTACGGACATTTTTACCACATGTACATTACTTTTGGATTGTTTTAAGTGCATAGATTAAAACCTCTTGTATGAATTCCATGCTTTGTACAAAACCTCTATTTATGGGTTGTCTGGGTTATCTTCTTGCCTGATCTTCTGTTCCTCCTCCCTTCGAGTTACTTAGTGTCAGTCTGTGTTTCATTTCCCAAATTGCAACACGATGATACTGAAACACAGTGTGACCCTGGGGACAAAGCGCTCCATTCGCACGCATAGACACTTCAAAGGGATTTTCCTGTGGAACACCTCGTTATACGGGCTGTGAGTTCCGCATCGTTACTGGTGTCTCTGTATAGCTAGTATAGGTAACCTTACCACTGCTCCGGGATACTCCCCCGCTGTGCTTGTTTGCATGTTTGCTGTAATCGCCCGGCGCGCAGGAGCGGACTTGCTGCGCGTCCCGCCGCGCATGCGCCCTGGCTTTATCTGGTCATCGGCTCGCGCCGGGGCTGCTTATCGCGAGCCGTCTGCGCGCTCGGCACTTGGAGCGCTCACGCGCACGGGAGGAATATGGTAGTTTAAGAGACAGACACGTAAGTACACGCGGCTCCTTTCGGCATTGCTGCGTGTTGCTAATGCTTGCGCGCATGCGCGGGGGGGGTGTTGCTGCAGCTCCGGCGCCGGCTGCACGCCTGACCCGCGTCCCCCTTCCGCCCTGCAGCATGTGCGCCGCCGTCTACCTGCTGTCCTCCGTCACCGGCTACGTGCTCGCCTCGGCTCTGCTCCTCCGCCGTCCGTCCCTGCTGCACCGGAGGCGGCGGGGGGCGTTTCTCGGCCGCCACATCTCGCACCGCGGCGGTGAGTGCGGCTCCGGAGGATCTGCTGCTGGGGATCCAGTGCCAGCCCCATGACAGGAGGTCCATTCCTCTGGGCAGCTCCATGACAGGAGGTCCATTCCTCTGGGCAGCCCCATGACAGGAGGTCCATGACAGGAGGTCCATTCCTCTGGGCAGCCCCATGACGGGAGGTCCATG
Source organism: Petrocephalus sullivani (assembly GCA_026780845.1). Taxonomy (NCBI): domain Eukaryota; kingdom Metazoa; phylum Chordata; class Actinopteri; order Osteoglossiformes; family Mormyridae; genus Petrocephalus; species Petrocephalus sullivani. Next base: position 8,420,307 of record JAODKM010000037.1, on the reverse strand, counting down.
ACAGGAGGTCCATTCCTCTGGGCAGCCTCATGACAGGAGGTCCATTCCTCCGGGCAGCCCCATGACAGGAGGTCCATTCCTCTGGGCAGCCCCATGACAGGAGGTCCATGACAGGAGGTCCATTCCTCTGGTCCATGGAACAGTATTACACAGTGTTACTGGGCACATGACTCCTTATACCGCACGGTATTATTATAGTGTGATTATAATATTCTCACGATCAGTATCACTATGGCGGATCAGTGTGTTACTGGAGTAAAATCTAGAACTTATTCTGATGTGTCAGGCTTCCTGTCGACGCTGGATGTAACAATGAACGATGCTGCATTCTGGCTGTAAGCCGGTGATTATCTTGGTAGATTTTGTACTGATTTAGTTCAGTAATGAATACTCCTTATTCTTAAAACAGTTTTTTATAACATTTGCTCTAGGGAGAAGAGTGTAAATGATACACAAAAACACGTCACAGTCATAGAGAGTATGTGGTATCGTGACTTTCTTCAGAATCGTTTTAGTGTAATTGTAGCCTGTCTAGTTACTTGACACTTTAACAAATATGTGAGCGGGGGATCAGAAAGTGAATGTGCCAGAACGAGAATCTCCTCCTAAGCTGTCAGACTGATGACTTGGCCATTCCTCTCTCTTCCCAGGTGCTGGTGAGAACTTGGAGAACACAATGACAGCCTTTAGACAGTACGTTGTACGGTGATGAGCCCTCGCTGATGTGTGAATGCTGTATTTTCACAAAGATCAGTTGACCATGTATCCCAGTCTCAATGAGAATTTGAATGTTGAACAATCAGGAGGCGAAGGCCAGTCTTAATCGCTGTGAGCTGCAAGTTCTGCGGTCCCCTTTTCTGAGTATCTAACAGTACTTGCGGTTCCTCCTCGGCTCTCCTGCTGTGGCCTGTAGCGCGGTGCAGCTGGGGACGGACATGCTGGAGCTGGACTGCCACCTCACGCAGGACGAGCAGGTCGTGGTGTCGCACGACGCCAACCTGAAGAGGCTGACCGGCATCAATGCCTGCATTTCTGATTTGCCGTATGCTGTGAGTGCTCCTGCCACAGACTTTGGCTGCTAACCTGGCTCTCTGACTAAACGACGTTCCCAGTCTCCTGCCCCAGGGTGTTTGCAAGTCATTTCTGTGCGACGGCTATGAAGCTGGGCTCTGTTTCGGCACCTCTCCATTATCCCGTCCAGCTAAGAACTCTGTGTATGTATGCCCCTCTGCAGGCACTGCCTCCGTACTTGTGCAAGCTCGATGTAACGTTCCAAAGCGGTGAGTGTTGCATGTGAATCCAGGGGAAATACTTGATTGCACACTGAGTGCCTGAGAGAGCTCATCATTGTAGTGTGTTCCCCTTTCGGGCACCTCGGCTCGATTTGCATTGTGGTGTCTTCCGTCTGGCGCTGTCCTGCCTTTTATTGTGCTGCTGTTTTGTCTGTTATTGTCTGTCCTCTTGTCCCTCCTCTCACACATCCCCTGCCTTGCAACTGTAGCGCAGGAATTTCACTGCGTTCCCCAGATTTTTGGAAATTTGGTTCAGAATTAAAAAAAAAAATCTAGGTCATGACTTAAGGGTGAGTTGTGTGTTTTCCACCTGCCTGTGGTGCATGCAGAGTGCTCCTGTGAAGGAGGTGAGGACAAGCGCTTTCCGCTGCTGAAAGAGGTGTTCGACGCCTTCCCCAACACGCCCATCAACATCGACATCAAAGTCAACGACGACACCCTCATACACAAGGTGTGCTTCTTGGCTTTTGTCAGCCATGAACCCTCATTTTGGTGTGTGTGTGTGGTTTAGCCATTCCATCTGCTAACCCCTGAAGTAGCCTAGCATGTGGAAGTGTCTGCATTTTGAAAATATTACTTTGCAGATCTCAGAATTGGTCAAGCAGTATGACCGGGAGTGCCTGACCGTGTGGGGGAATGCCAACAGCGAGATAGTGCAGAAGTGCTACAAAGAGGTAGGCCGGGCCCCAGGGCCGCCGGGCGCAGGGCTCCAGGGCCGCCGGGCACAGGGCTCCAGGGCCCCAGGGCCGCCGGGGACAGGGCTCCAGGGCCGCCGGGCGCAGGGCTCCAGGGCCGCCGGGCACAGGGCTCCAGGGCCCCAGGGCTGCCGGGCGCAGGGCCCCAGGGCTGCCGGGCACAGGGCTCCAGGGGTGCCGGGCACAGGGCTCCAGGGCCCCAGGGCTGCCGGGCACAGGGCCCCAGGGGTGCCGGGCACAGGGCTCCAGGGCCGCCAGGCACAGGGCCCTAGGGCTGCCGGGCACAGGGCTCCAAGGCCGCCGGGCACAGGGCCCCAGGGCCACCAGGCACAGAGTTCATGCCCGCTGAACCATTCGGTCCTGTTAACATGCCCATGGCCGTACATGTGTAATCCGATATATGTATTTATGTGATGCTTTGTAAGCCCTATTATTACATTTGCATGTTAAAAGTCATGCTGATAGCCATGAAAGAGCATAGACTGTTTGACGGCCAGCTTCCTCTACGGCAGTTCTTGTAGGTGGCTTGGCATGGCCGGACTTTTGCCTACTACTGTATACGTCTCCCCTCCTGGCAGAATCCCCGGATCCCCATCCTCTTCAGCCTGAAGAGGGTGCTCCTCCTGGTGGGGCTCTTCTACAGCGGCCTGCTACCCTTCGTGCCACTCAGAGAGCAGTTCCTGGAGATCCCCATGCCGTCCATCATCAGAAAGTAAGAGCTGCAGCGTGGCGGTGTGCCCTGCTGGTGCAGATCTGCTCCTGTGAGCCTCACATCCCACTGTTTGTATAGTGATGCTGATGGCTTGCAGTCTGCGGCCTAGAATACAGTATTTGGGTGGCTTACTTGGCCCCTGTAGGTATAAGCTTGGCTTATAAGCAAGTGAAGGCTGAAGGGAAGTTTCTCAATATGAAACACACATATTACAGCGTATATGGCATGACAGCATTGCTGAGGAATCACATCTTTTAAAATGGTTATGTCTTGAAGAGATCTGGGGTGCATTTCCCAAAAGCATTGTTGCAACTTAGTTTGACCCATGCAACTGAATGAATCTAACTATGTAAGTTGCTAATAGGAGCTTTTGGGAAACGCACCCCTGGATAATATGCATACTTTGATAGCTCTTCTTATTTTAGGGAAATCTAACAGTTTCCAATTGTAATCTTTAAAATTGCTTTTCCCCCTTCATTATGTACAAATTCATCTATTATCGCTTACCAGTTTAGAAAGCATGGCTTTATCCATACACTTAAATACTTTGATAGTTCGAAAAAAAATGATGGAACTTTTTCCAAGTGTATCGACACGTTTATGAGGTCCTCAGAAATTAGCCTGCATTCACATCACAAGGCCCCTTGTTTTATTCTGATTTTTTGCTCAGATCAGATTTCCCCGTCTTGATGGTTCCCGTTCATAATTCCGAGTGACCTGTATCTAACCGTAACATGAATGCTTCTGTCCCCCGAAACGGCACAAATCTGGGACTACTTATGAAAGTGACTTCGATCTGGTTAAAAAAAAAAAACAGATTTGTATGTCGACACAGCCCTGATAGAATCAAATCAGTGTTGCATTTAGCTAAAAACAAAATGCGATTTGAGTTGCTTCAGCCTGGTGATGTGAACATAGCCTTAGGGTCATGAAATGCAGGTTTCATTTCCATCCTGCTGCAGTAGTCTGACTCGTCCAGACCATAATACACGCACACATGTTCTTTGCATCGGCCACTGCCCTGCTGATGCTGCTGATGTACCCCTTAACCTTGACCAGTGTCCCCGGACCGTACTCGGCCCTATAGCCATACAGTTGGCTGTCTTGTGTGTCTGTGCAGGCTGAAGGGTCCAGAAAACATGAGCAGGAGGCAGAGGGTAGCCGTCTGGCTCAGCGACACGTCAGTATTGCCGCACTCCGCACAGCGCGGCACTCATGCTAAGCTTTGCTTACAATTCAGTAGCTCCAGTTTAATTTGCCTTCCGTGAATGAACATCACAGTTTTTCTTCTTCGTAGGCTGCTGATGAGGAAAGCTTTGTTTGACCACTTAACTGCGAGAGGAATTCAGGTAACAAGCAGAAGTGGAATTAATGTTGACTGTAGGCTGCCCGCTATCACGATATTATCTGTAATCGACAATGTCAGACAAATCGCCCAGTATCGATGTCTGAAATGGCTAACTGGCCGTTATCAAACTCTCCAGTACTCTCTTACCCCGGCCTGTAATTCTTACCATTATCCCTATATCCGTTTTTCATGCTTTCATGTTGTCTTTGTGTCTCTTTGTGCTTTGTGCCTCTCTTTTGTGTGTGCGTGTGTGTGCGCATGTGTGTTTATCCTGATATTTTTCAAATAAAATATCACACTATTTTTTTATATATCTACCAACCCTTGCTGTTTGATTACAAAAGCAATGGTTCCATTAAAAAAAAGGTAAACAATTTATATTGCTACCGAAAAAATTATCGTAACATATTACTTAGCAGGGCACAAATAATATAGTATTATGCTATTACATCTGTATTAATTAACCACAAACTAAGTCTTAGTTATGTACTGCTCTTATGTATATTTATTAATGAATTGTAACGCATGTTTTATCTCAAGCAGTTACTGTATTTGTTAATTTATCTGTTAATTCTGTAAGCCTTTGCGAACTACTGAAGGAACCGCTGAAATCACGAATAACGGTAACACTTTACTTGAGGGGCCACAAATCATAGTAGTAACTCATTGACTACTGAAGTACTAATCATGAACATGAA
>JAODKM010000037.1:8374116-8386902 GCA_026780845.1 Petrocephalus sullivani | reverse complement strand
GTACTAATGCAGTGCTGTCCTACAGCAAACTAAGGCTTTGGAAGGTGGTGGTACTAATGCAGTGCTGTCCTACAGCAAACTAAGGCTTTGGAAGGTGGTGGTACTAATGCAGTGCTGTCCTACAGCACCTCTAACTGCAGAAGCGAATCAAGATGCGAGCATCATACTGACGCAGATTAACCTGCCGGAGCAGCTTGGCCAGGTGGAGGAAATGGGGGGGGGCAGATTGAGAAGAACTGATCTGCGGTGTTTATGCTGCAGGGCCGTGCTGGGCAGCTGCAAACGGAAAGCTCTCAGCTGCCTGCTGTCACATGCACATTTCCCTCTAGAGCAGTGTTTCCCAGTCGGTTCATGTTTTTGCTCCCTCCCAGCTCCCTGCCAGACCGGCCGGAGTGGGAGCAAAAACACGTACTGTTTGTGGGTCCCCGAAGGCCAGATCGGGAAAGACTGCTTTAAAAAAATAAAATAAACCTTCTTAAATATTAAAGCCTCAAATGGATGACAAAGTTAGTTAAGAAATCAGTCAAAGGGCCATAAATACTGGTACCGGTCATGGCAATGTGCAGAATGACTAATGTGAATGTGGAGCAATGCGAGGAATTCTCCCGAAAGTCTCCCCCTGCCCAGCAGGGGGCACACGGCGCGAGAGCAAATGCTTTTGTCCTGCTGCTGGGAAACGAGGAACTGACCTTTCGTTGACCTCCATCTTCACTCCCGTGTCGACGGCTCGTGACTTGTTCAGCATTTCCTGTTTTAAAGGAGAGCGAATAAGTTTGGGTCACGGAGCAGTAGGGATGGGCGAGTGGACCCGGGACCCTCTGTGTGGAGCTAGCATGCGGGCACTTCTTTGGCCTTGGCTTGCAGGTACAGCGGCAGAGGAGGGGGAATGCTGCGCCGCAAGGTCGTGGGTTCGAGTCCCAGGAAGCATAAAGCATCAGATTAATATGTAAATGGAGGCACAGTGATGCATTAGGGTAGCCAGACCGGTCGAGTGCAGTACCTCAATCCTGGCGGCAGCAGATTCCACGGCGGCAGAGGTGGCTGCCATCTCCTGCTCCACCAGGTCCCCCAGCTCGCCCTGCTGCAGCTCCAGGCCGCGAGGCCGCAGCTCCTGCAACAGACCATTACTGCATTACTGCCAGCTCGACAGCCATGCTGGCATGTGCCTATCTAGCGGTTTGTGCGCTTTATTTAATATGCAGGCTCACCTCAGCGGTGGCCTTGATGCGGCCCAGGGCCGCCCTCAGCTTGGTGCCGCTGGCAGCACCCAGGGTGCCCTGCTCCTTCAGCTGGCCCAGCAGCTCCAGAGCCTCCGCTCCGCAGGCCTTCACATCCTCCGCCAGAGCTGCCGAGACACGGCACGCCCCGTCACTCAGAGACATGCGAGCACCGCACCGACACGCACACAGCATGATAAAGCTCGGGACTGCTGTGATATGTGTGTGTGAGAGTAACATTTATGCTGACATTACTCTCATACTCACAGAGTACAAAACGCTCACAGGCGTTAGTTGTGATGATACTCTCATACACACACATTTATGCTGACATTACTCTCATACTCACAGAGTACAAAACGCTCACAGGCGTTAGTGGTGATGATACTCTCATACACACACATTTATGCTGACATTACTGAAGCTTTTGTGATGATGATACTATCCTACACACATTTCTATGCTGACATTGCTCTCATTCATTAAATGATATATATCTACCATCTACCTGTCTGTAATAAGTGTATAGCAGTACGCCTAACCCTGGCCTCCTAACCCATGGTGTGCGTGCATGCATGTCTGTGTGGCTGTTTTCTCCTCCAGCTGAGCTTTGTTGATTAGTCCTGATTAAGCTGCTGATTGAATCAGGGGCCCAGCCTGAAACCTGCAGTAAGGGGCCTTATTTCTCCCTTTGAATCATCTGTCAGTCAGTCTTAGCCGATAGGAAACAAAAAGGCTCTGCTGATTTAAAAAGAACTTCGGCGCTCATTTAATGCTCGTTTCTGCAGGAGACCAAGTAAAAAAAAGTGTTTAAAGAAAAACATCTAACAGCCCCATTTTCCCCAAGTAATTATCACTTAAAAGAGTGAAATGCAAAGTGCTGACAGGAGAATCAGGAATATTTTAAATGAAATGAAAGGCTCCAAATTCAGAGGTATTCTGTGAGTAACATGAACCAGGCTCGGTGCCTTTACATAATGCCTGACTCTCAACAGATGCTGCAGCTGAAATCATGTCAGGCAGTTCGCAAACAGCAGCTCAATCAAAGCTGATTAAGAGCCCGACTGTGATGGAAAAACAGTGGTACACAGCGGGCTGTCAGGACATGCATCAAGGAAACATCTGATATTATTGTTAAGCAAAGAAAGCATTAACTCCTGAGAGTGTGAGACTCTGTGTGGCCCTGCAACAGGCCAGCATTCCAATGAAACACTCCCAGGAACTGGAGGGCATCAGTGGGCCGGTGGGGCAATCAACCAATGGGTGGAAAGGGGGCGGAGCCACTCGGTATACTCACAGTCAGCCTGCTCCACCGCTAGCATGTGCGATGTGGCGCCGCCCTGCGTGATGGTGTCGCCGACCTGGTGGCCAAACTGGGCCACTGCCCGCAACATCTCTGCCACATCTGCAGGGACACACACAATGACAACTTCTAATACACCAGTATTACACCGACAGAGCTACACATACTGCATAAACAGAAACCCCAGAACTGCTTCACGGGCAGATGAGCTGTGAATTCAGAGAATAATAATAATAATAATAATAAGTTTTACTAATATAGCGCCTTTCATACACTAAAGGACACTTTACAAAAAATATAGAGAAGCCTTTGTGCCCACTGCTGCAGTACTGAGCTGGCCTTCCGGTCCTCTAACAAGTCTGACCATTCTCCTTTAACCTCTCCCATTAACATGACATTTTATTCTCAGCCACAGAAATACCATTATCACACCATTGTCTGTAAATTGCAGACACGGCAGTGCGTGGAAATCCCAGGAGGGCGGCTGTCTCTGCGATGCTGTGACCACCGTGTCCGGCACCCACAATAGGCCCACATTCAGAAACCGCTCAGATCAGGTGCAGGAGCCGTTCTACTGCTTGGCTGCAGATGCAGTGATTCTCTACATCCTGGCCACTTACTCTGAGTACTGAGGTATAGTCAAATGATTTTCTATTTGCATTAGCAAGCGAGTGTAGCTAATACACTTCCCACTAAATGTGTCAGGTTAATGCTAATATCCTTATCTTTAAAATCCCTTTAAAAAAAAGTGATACATGCTGTTCATTTGTAGCAACCCGAAAATCAGCCTGAAGTATGAACTGATGCTCCCATAACTCAAAACCCATCGCATCTGCAGATCAACAATGTAAGTGACGGACTAGCACATGCCGCCAGCGAGCGGCTACGCGGCTGACCTGTGCTGTCGGACACATAGACATCTCTGGCCGCCTGGAGTCTGTCCACACAATCGAGGGCGGCCTCAGTCCTAGACACGAGGTAATCTGTGGATGGGAGGGGAGGGGGTGAGGTAGACCAGAGACAGACAGCTGCGCCATGTGGCTGGCGTGGAGGATGATGCCTAAGCTGACTGGGGTGTACTGAGGAAGGACGCCTGACCTGCTGAGCTGGTGCAGCTGATGTGTGCCGGGTCATCCAGACGTGCGAGGGAGTCCTGCACGATACGCTCGGCCTCCTCTAGTGCCCCCTGCAGGGCGGCCCGGCGCGCGGCCACCAGCTGGCTCTCAAGAGCCTGCTCCCGACTTTCCTGAGTACCATGCGCGCACATGATCAGTGTTAAAACCAGAGGTTCAGGTCTAGAGAGTAAAAATCCTGACCAAGATTTTGTTTCCACCAACAAGTTGAGTACTCTGTGATTGTGACTCTTTATGCTCAACAGTTTGGTTGAAACAAAATCTTCTTTTCAAAATCAGATTTTCAATTTCTAGACCTGAACTATCCACCTCTGCTTAAAACCAAAGGGTTTTAACTATTATGGTTTTATTTTCAAAAAGATCTACTTTGCATTACTCAGGCTGCTCTGTCCACTTTGTGCTGGACCTGCTAGGCAGGGAAGCTACCTTCTCGTTCAGCTGGTTCTGTAGATTCTCCGCCACCTTCACGCCGCTCTCCCGCTCGCTCGCCAGGCTCTTCTGCACTCGCTGCAGCTCCTCCCCCAGGCCCGCAAGCTCCGCCTCCTTTCGCGACAACGTCTCAGCTAGGCCCGACTTCTCTGCCTCCAGGGCCGAGACCTGGGAACTGAGTGTCTCGCTCGACTGGCCAATGGGAGTAGGCGAGAGGTGGAACATTGGGGTGACTTGGTGAATCGGCAGAATAAGATAATAGTCTTGTGGGAACAAAGCCCAAGCGTTTCGGGAAAGCAAAATGCAAAATGCGTAATGACAGAGTTGCACCATAAACCCCCTTAAAGCCCCAGTGTTTAGATTCATTGCAGTGCTCATTAATAACACGCCTCCCCCCAATCAGGGACGGTGACCCACCTGCTGGGAGGAGGTCACGGTCTCCTTCAGCCTGTCCAGCTCTGCCCTGCTCGCTTGCATCTCCCTCTGCAGGGCCGCTAGCTGCTCCTCCTGCTCCTTCTCCTAGAGGCAGACAGGGGGCGCTAAGCGAGGGCATGGCGCTGGTGTGCAAGGCGACAGCAGAAAGGCCAAAGTGGCGAACCCTCACCCGGAGATGGACGTCCTCCTCCGCGGCCTTCACCTTCTCCTGCATCTCCCGCCGCACGCTCCCCACCTCGTCCTGGGCCGCTCTCGCCACTGTCATCTGCCGGGTCACCTCTGCGTTCTGGAACCACACACACACAGGTGCTGTTACCATGTCCACTGCTTCCGCACATCATCACTGGACCAACTGAAAACAGTTGGAGACATTTTAATCCCAACTGATGTACATTTTTGAGAATGCAGGGTCAGACCATCCCTGGAATGGTGGTTAAGGGCCTGGCTCAGGGGCCCAATGGTAAAAGCATGCTGCCAAGCCTGGGATATGAACCAGCAACCACCTGATCACAAGCACAGCACCCAGCCTACTGAGCCACACAGTACCTCCAATAAACCATGCAAAATTCTGTCTTGGTCTCCTTTATCGAGGTGAAAGAAAAGCTTGGTGTCAGAGCACAGGGTCAGATGCACGAAACGCCTTCAGTTTGCCCCTTAAGCATGACTCACATTTCTTTTTAGCAAAGGGATTTATTTACACAGAATCCCTCAAATAGTTTCCTTAGTTAAAGAAAAACCTTAAGGGATTTACGGCATTAAAAGAGATTTTACAGCAGTACAATCTTACAGTTTCCATGAGACCATTTCTTTGCTTGCATTCACACCCGTCCATGACATCGGTTACCGTCACCAGTGTTAAACTGGTTGACGAAAATGCTGATGAAAATATGGCCTGACAAAAGGTTTCTGCATGTCGGTAACTTAAAAAAAACATGACTAAAGTATGCATCAATGACGAAATTTTACATATTATTCGTCCGATGAATACAAATCAAATAAAAAGCTGGATTTCGTGACGCTGCACCCTTCTCTCATAAAAACGTGGACTGTGGTGTACGGTGTACACTATGAGTAGGTACTTTTCGCTCGAAGAACAATTACTGAGTGAGGCATATGGGAAAACCGTAAATACTCAAGTGAACACTTTAAGGAAACCTTAAGGAACAGACATACGGGTGTTTTGTGCAACCGATATTATTTTAAAGAAACCTTGACCAGGACTCTAAGAAAAATCTGAACTTAAGGTTTTGTGCCGGCTACGGGCATTTATCCAGCAGCCCTGGAGCATTTCGAAGGCGTTAAGGGATTTGCTGAAGGGCCCATTGCCGATGTGACTATTCAGCTGAACACAGGATTCAAACCAGCGGTGATCTGAGCACAGCCACAGTGGGCTACGGCACTGAACCACACACCTCCCTGCATTTTTAAAGCATCCAAAATTCTCTTACCGTACAAAATGGACAGTTTAAGATTCAGGCTTCAACAGACACAAAGCACGGACCAAATTCACCTTCATACCTATATCCATACATTCTGTCCACAATACATATTCTGCACATCGTAGCTTTCTGAGCTACAGTCAGGTTTCCTGCTAAATGAATAGTTTGGTTTCCCAGACACGCACCCTAGCATTTTATATACATTTTGCTTCACAGATTAACAGTGTTTTCTTCCCGTGTCAATAATAGGTTTAACATTCAGAATTGCCCCTGAGCAAGAATAATATTTAAGCCATTTCTTAAGCAGAGATTTACTCCTGGTGCCGGAAGCGCATTGTAGCCATTAAGCAGAAAGCGGTGGCTTCCAGGGGTGCAGTCAGACTCACACAAAGCACTTCTGCCAACAGACAAAGCCAGAGTAAAACAAAAGAATGAGACAGTAATAATGAGTCAGAGACGACAGTTCTTACTGCGGATTCCGTTTCATTCTCATGTGCTACTTAGCCAAGGCCTTACTGAAGGGGCCTCAGAGGGAGCTCTGCTAGGGTCACAGCTTCACAAGGACCAGAGACGCTGGAGGGCTAGCGTTAGCCTTTTATAAGCCAGGGGGAGTTCAGTGATTTCCAGACAATATTTCTGTGAGTAGCTGCAGTGCTGCCTTGTTCCCTCAGGGTAGCAGATTTAAGTCCCACCATTGCTGTGTGTGTGGAGCTCGCAAGTTCTCCCTGTGGTGTGCGGCTTTCCTCCTGCGGTCCAAAGGCATGCAGTTGGGCTAACTGGAACCTTTAGGGTAAAGTGGCTTCCTGTTCCATGTGCACCACTGCAGTGTGTCCTGTGGCGGCCTTGGATAGGCTCCAGGACCCCAGGTGACCCTCACTAATATGAGTGCTTAGAAGATAGAAGGATCAGTGCCAGAGGAAGATCAGTACAAGTTAGGGCTCAGCCAATACACAGGCTGGCCCTATAACATATTATGACTGGACCAATCTGAGGTAAACACCAATAATGTCTAATTATTTACGATGAATTTACGACTGAAGAAAACGCAGAGATACGTCCTGTACTACAACGTAATACTCGCGGTCTGGGATTACTGGTAAGCGTTATGGTTCAGGCTAGGACTGAGCTGGGACAGCATCAGTGTGTAGGTGTATATGGTAGAAACCCAGGGGAATTCTGTTTCCCGAGTTAGATTTGCAGTGGGTACATGTACATGACGCACAACCAGCACTAACGCCCATGCTGTTCCAAACATGGGCACCAAACAAGTAGAAAAAAAACATCCGTGTCTGTGGGGGGGGGGGGGGGGAGGGGGGGGGGGGGGGGGGGGGGGGGGGGGGGGGTGGTTGTGGGTAACAATGCCAAGTAATACTGGAATGACAAAAACCCCAAAAGGGTAAGGCTCAAAGTGTGTAATCATACAGTCTTACACAATAGAAAGGAGCTGATTGAGAGGGTACGGAAATATCGTATTGTAGCACTCAAAGGGCAAGGAATGAATATATTTCTGATTTGTGAGATGTTTTTGTTAATTATAACAATATACTTTAAAAAAAGTTGTTTGAGAATTCAGCATTGTTAGAGTTCGCATTATTGTTTTAAGATTATGAGGTGGGTTTTTATGATTATATTAAAACTGTGGGTGTTTCCAAAAGTGCATACTTGGCTGAATTTCATCAGAAGCTTACTACTCCGCAGTTAATGCTGTGCATAATATTCAGGTGTCCCCCTGTATCCAGGAGGGGACAGGTCCAGGCCCCCCCGCAGACAAACTACACTAATTCTTTACTTTAAATCATCTACAGATTACTGATAATACCTAATACAACTTAAATGCTATGCTAATAATTGTTATACACAAGAAAAAGTGTACATATTTAGTACACGCAGTACAATAGAAAATATAATTACACTGAGAAAATATAAAGTCACTATCTATCTACAGATTGCTTCATTCATGTGGATCCAGCATAGGGATTGGCATAAGGCAAGTTTTGCTTTTTGAAACTTTGTAGATGTTTTTTCTGAACATTTCTGATCCGCGGTTGGTTGAATTTGCAGATGCAGAACTCGCATATATGGAGGAGCACTGTACACATACATAAACGTATGTAATTAGTCTTTCTCAGCTTTATTAAAATAAGGCATAAAAGTGCTTTTAACAAACAACTCAAATATTGTTTTTAGTTATTAATAGGTTCAAAAGCCCCTGAAAGATGGATTAATTAAGCCAACTCCAAATTCTAAGGCATTAAAAATAAAAACTAGGGGGCGCAGTTTACATTTCGTGCTACTGTGCTGAAATGTTGGGGGCGCTGCTTAGCGATGGATTATGGGGGACTGAGTGCTGTGATGCGGAGCTCTATGGTGCCCGGCCGGCTAGCCTACCTTCCTCAGCAGGTCGGCGTGACTCTGGACCAGGGCCGTGTACTTCTCCTTCAACTTGGTGTAGCGCTGCTCATTCGCCTGTGCTTTTCCTGCAAGACAAGCATCGTGAGGATGACGCCCCCTTTTGGTGACCCTTTGTAACAGCTGCTGCGCATGATGTTTTTGCTGCTGGTATAAGAGATTTCAGTGCCCTCTGCAACACTGCTAGAATCTTTTTTCGAGATTACAGTCAATCGGTGTTCCATCCATCCATCCATCCATCCAGTACAGTGTCATGGAGGTATGGAGTCAGTCTCAACACTGGGATAACCGAGACCAGTGTTTCCCAATCCAGTCCTCAGGGACCTGCATACAATCCGTGTTTTTGTTCCCTTTCAGCTCCCTGCCAGGCAGTCTACATTTTTGCTCCCTACCAGGAGCTGAAAGGGAGCAAAAACATGGACTGTATGCAGGTCCCTGATGACCAGATTGGGAAAGACTGTTCTAGAAACAGCAGTCCATTGAAGGGCATATACACAATCACACATTATAGTTTGCATCTCTAAATGGTCTAAGATAACTACAACCTAACTTCAGGACAGTTCACATATGGAAAACAGGAAAACTCTGGGATTCAAACCCGCAACCCTGGAGGGGTGAGGCTGCAGGGCTCCTCTTTGAGCCGAACACCACCCCTGCAAGTGAAACATGGGCCTTGAAATTAGATTCCGGCAAAAGAATTTCTTAATTAATTGTTTTTTTTTTTTTTAATGAAATAACGGGGTTCATTGCAACTCGGTGGGGACCGGGCGATGGGCCCGGGGATACAAGCGTGAATGACTTTGATAAATCACCCGGCGCCAGAATTAGGGACAATCACAGCTGACAGCAACATCCTTGGCGTGCCGTCTGCGGGGACACCAGATGGCAGAAGGAGGTTGCCGAGATGCCAGCCACACCGTGCCGTCTAGTCTAAACCGAGCCCTGGAGCAGGGGCCAGGCAGCTTTCGCATTTGAAGATGCCTGTTGTTATTAGTGCTGCGCGAAAGAACTTAAACCAGTGTTTCCAAATCCGGTCCTCAGGGACCCACAGTCGGTTCATGTTTTTCCTCCCACCGAGCACCCTGCCAGACAGTCCACATTTTCGCTCCACCCCAAACGTGGACTGTCTGTGGGTCCCTAAGGACCGGAATGGCAAACACTGCCCTAGCCAATCATTGAAAGCGCACACAGTGCGGTTGGAGGAGCCTGCAATGATTGGCTGGAGCAGCGTTTCCCCAAAATGGTTCTCCGGGGACCCCCAAGCGGTCCACATTTTTACTTCCCTCCAAAAAAGTAGACTGTCTGGGGGTCCCCGAGGAGCAAATTGGGAAGCGCTGGTGTACGCTCTGCCACGACGTAAGATGGTAAGATGAGCGCGGAGACGACCGCTTCAGGCTATATGGGCAGGGAAACCATCAATCATTTCCTATATGCACTGATTTACTGTCATGTCCTGCATTTTTAAATATCACGTTCCTTCTGGGGGGGATCCTGAACTCCAGTAGTGGCTTCTAATTAAATCCAAATTAACGGAGCAGAAACAGACAGAGGGAGTGACAGGCAAAACCCTTTTAGACGAGCGGTTTAGGACGAGACGGCGGAGGGCGGCGAGTGGGTTGGGACGCAAGAAGCCAGAGGCTGTGCGGCTCAGGGAAAGGTCCTCAGCCCGGCCTGTACAGCAGGAAGTGCTGCTCTTACACTGAGGTGCCAGACGACAGCAGGACCAAAGCGGCCTGGATCGCTTTATGGTCCTGTCACTACCAGGAACCTGCATGCAGCAGCAGAGACGGCTACAGGATCGAAAGCAACTACGCTGCAAAGAGCTTGGCCTAGGATGGTGTTCATTATCTCTTTAAGTCTTTTAAAGGTTTATATTCTTAACTTTTCCTGAGTGTAGCTCGTATCTGCTTGGCTAGCTTCCTGTAAAGCTCTACACGTCATCCTGAAGACCCCTAGAGCTCCCTCCTCCCCCATACAGGATATGCCACTAATACACTACGGCATCGCGTTTATTAAAATAGACCCAAAACTGCTTACATCGCGGAACTCATCTTTTAAATGAGTACCTTTTCATTAGCTGTATGTCACAACTTTAAAAATCAGCCAGTTAAAGTCTGTAACAATATAGACTTTCACCAAGACTGGTATCTTCAGGCACGTCTGGGAATTTGCATCAGCGGGGGTTTGGATAACGAGGTGTGATCTATTGATAGGAAAACTGAGGCTTCAGAGCCCACAGTCCTTTTCATCACTGCCTAGTCTAAGCCCTCGGTACTGCTTGCTTTACCAGCTGGGACTGGCTTAAGGCAGAGGCGTGCCAGCTCAGGGTTAATGGCGCCTCACTCTCGATCTCGGTCAGGCTGCGCTGCTCCTTCTCCGTGTCCTCCTTCACCCGCCGCAGGTCCTCCAGCTCGGCCTTCAGGAACTCGCCCTCCCCCAGTGCCTGCTGCCTCAGGTGGCTCTGCTCGGCCAGTTCCGCCTCCAGTTCGCTCACGCGGCTCCGTAGGGACTGGCACAGCCGCGAACTCTGGGAAGGCATTGGGAGCGAGGGAGGAAATGGACGTTAATCGCGCGGGAGACGACTGCGGGTTCCGCCAGGACGCCCAGAAGCTCAGTTACAGCTCCGGCTGAAAACGCTGATGCTTTGAAAGAGGACACCAGGAAACTCTCGACCCAGAAAAGGAGTGTGGTACCTTTGCCCAGCTATTCAGACACCGTCATGTGAGGGGAAATGAGGAGAAACCAAGACGGAGAGCTTCAGACAGACTAAAGCAGTGCTGCCCAGTCTGGTCCTCAGGGTCCCATGCACAGTTCACATTTTTTTCCTCCCTGGGAGCTAAAATGTGAACTGTTTGACAGGGAGCTGGGAGGCTCTAAAGGACACCTACAACTTGCAGTAGAACCTTCGACCTAATTTTATGCCAAATCTGCTCCCGGAATCCTACAGTGGGGACTGGGGGTCACAGGTGTACCATATGCTCGGCTTGAACCTCAGCTCATAGCGCCAAGAGCCGTTAATGGTGAACAGTCAGCTGACGCCTACACCCTGGCAGTACTGCGGAGAGAGCCCCCACCCTGAGGCAGCTCAGCAGGGACAGCAAATACCTGCTCTGAGGAAAATAACATTCGAGAGCTCGGCCGAGTCGCGGGAAAACATCTCTGGAATGAGCTGGAACGACACACAGCCAACAGCGAAGCTGGAGCATACCAACCCAGGGTGGGGGCGGGCCGGGGGAGACATCACATTTAAGCTGATTTGAAATTCTGATTTCCCATGAAATTGTTCAGCAGTTGAGGAAAATGTCACACATCTGTGCTGAGTATCATGATAAATGCTGGATGAAAACAGGAAATCTTTTATTTCCTTTTCTGAAGACCGTCTGTCAAGCAGGGTTAGGATATTATATTTTAATGACCGATTTAACCCATCAATCCTTCTGTCCAGTTTGCATGGCTTTATCCAGTACAGGGTCTTAGGTGACTAACACTAACTTTTTAAACCATACCCGGGCAGTGTCCCTCCTGGTTATTTTCAGGAGTAAGGACTTCCAAATAAAAAAAGCACATATTTGGTTACAAATCGATATTTAAAAAGTAAAATTGAAAACGCGTGGAGTGGTGGAGTACTTTACGTTGTAATCTTGTTATTCGTGTGGTGTCTGAATACACTAGCCCGACTACTGGAATGTTAGTAATGTGTGATGACAGACAGCCTGGCCGAAGACGCTGCTTGCTGATTGGTCACAGGAGGCTGCTGCATAATCCCCTCCCCTTATCATCTTCCTAGATGGGGTTTTAATCCAAAGTGATGCACACAGTGCAGTCTAGCTGCATCACTCAATCGGACATTCAGCGCCACTCTGGTACCAGTCTCAAAGGAACAAAAAGGTTCTTTCTGTGTCCTGAGTACGTACCTCATTATTGTCATTAACCAATAGTTTCTAATAAACCAAAACTGAGTAACTCTCAATACTGAAATAATGTTCACATGTGTACAGTTATTAATAGTGTACTGTCAGGGAGGATTCAGAGACTGATTTTGAAGGTGGGGGTATAAAAAGGGCCATAATTCATACTGAGGGGCCAACCTTATCATTAGCCAATGACATGGTTTGAATTGGTGAGTGATCGGTGAAGGGGGACTCAGGGGGCCAATCAGCTTCCAGCTGGGGCCAGTGCCCCATGGCCCCGCCCCTGCATTCTGTCTTATTAGCAGCATGTGCTAGCTGTATGAGTATGCCTCTGCTCACCTCCATTTTGAAGGACTCCAATTCCTCGCGGAGGGCGCGTAGCTCCCGCGTCAGCTGCTGGATCAGGCAGTCCCTGAGAACACAGGGACACGATGGTCAGTGGTGGCTAGCCGCGGCCCATACCCAACCGCCCATCCGCTACCACGCGGCCGTGCCATAAAGAGGACATTA